>VDFB02271358.1:848143565-848385927 GCA_007258455.2 Sequoia sempervirens | reverse complement strand
TCCATCAATTCAGTCATATACATATGTGATCATTGTTATACTCTTACTGTTTTCCATTCCTAAGCTTTATATTGTTCTTCATTATAGCCATTACAGTCATGGGTTAATGTTAACGTTTTGGTTAATGTTATTCAGTACCATTTCTAGGTGCCATTGGTAAAATTGGGGGTTTAGGTTTTTCATAGGTGTTGCTTCATTCAATCATTAATGCTATTTTCTTTAGGTTCCATTCATTAATTTGGGGGTGTTATGCTTCACAATGGTTAGGATTCATCAATTCAGACATGCAATTATTGGAGCTTTTTTTATTTGCATTAAAAAAAATTGGGGGTCTTCTTTTTTTCATAGGTTCTGCTTGACTAGGTACCATAGATATTTTTGGGGGTGTTACCTTGTTTGTAAGTTTGACTTCATCATGGTTAGTCATCATCTATTCTACCAGTTTCGGGTGTCATTTGGAATTTGTTGGGTGCTATATTTTTCATAGGTTATGTTTCATCGATTCATTCGCCAACTATGTAGCCTTTTTTTGGTGTCATTAATAAATATAGGGGTGTTAGGCTTATCATATGTGCTACTTCATTAAATCTGTAATGCAAATGTTTGTATCTTTTTTTAGGTTTCATTGATTATTTTTGGGGTGTTATCTTTTGCATAGGTTATTTTTCATCAATTCAATCATCCAATTATTGTAGCTTCTTTTCGTGCCTTGGAAATATATGGGGGTGTTCTATTTTTGTTAGGTTTTGCTTCATCAATTCAATCATCTATTCTACCAATGAATAATTTCCCACAGTGGTACGCCGGTCTTCCTCAAGTTAGGAAAAAACTCTTGCATAAAAAAGCACGATGATATCACACATATCGGATATTACATGCACGTTTAATCATTTATATATATGCATATGCATATGTCTAGACATATACATAGACATATGTATATGTATATCAGATATTAAATGCACATGTAATTGTATTTATTTCGAAACAAAACAATTACATGCTGGCAGCCAAAAATGATGAAGTGTATCCAACTTGTATATGCTTAAGATATTTGCATCTTCTTTATATATATATGCATATGTATAGGCATATACATATACATATACATATGTTTATGTATATGTATATACATATATATATGTATATGTATATACATATATATATATGTATATGTATATGTATATGTCTATATATATATGTATATGTATATACATATATATATGTATATGTATATGTATATACATATATATATGTATATGTATATGTCTATATATATATGTATATGTATATGTACATGTGTATATACATATACATATACATATACATGTACATGTACATATACTACTTTCACGACATCCTGCGTATTTTTTGAGCCAACTTGCATTCAATGCTCCTAGTTCCTCACACACTTTGTCAACTTTACAGCCTTTCTGCATTCTAGCAACTTCTCATTTTTTCTTCACAATGATGGCAATGTATGTGTATGTGTATGTGTTTGTGTATGGCTATGTCTATGTTTGCGTGTATGTCTATGTCTATGTCTATGTCTATGTCTATGTCTATGTAAATCTATATGTGTATGTGTATGTGTTTGTGTATGGCTATGTCTATGTTTGCGTGTATGTCTATGTCTATGTCTATGTCTATGTAAATCTATATGTGTATGTGTATGTGTATGTGTATGTCTATGTCTATGTCTATGTCTATGTCTATGTCTATGTCTATGTCTACATCTACGTGTATGTGTATGTGTATGTGTATGTGTATGTCTATGTCTATGTCTATGTGTATGTGTATGTGTATGTCTGTGTGTATGTCTATGTCTATGTCTATGTCTATGTCTATGTCTATGTCTATGTCTATGTCTATGTCTATGTCTATTTTTTTTTGTATGTCTATGTCTATGTGTATGTCTATGTGTATGCCTATGTGTATGTATATGTATATGTATATGTGTATGTGTATATGTAAATGTGTATGTGTATATGTAAATGTGTATAGATGTGTGAAGAGGTCTTAAGTAGATTACCTTGCCACATCTACTTCTCTCACTCAGCCACCCTAACACTCCACTGCATCGCATTTATCACTCAATTCCCCTTGCTATACTTCTCTATAGTCGAGTTTAATTCACTTATGTCTATGTATATGTATATGTGTATGCGTATGTGTATGCTTCATCAATTCAGACCTGCAGCAATTGTATCTTTTTTTAGGTGTCATTGATTAATTTGGGGGTGTCCTCTACTTTATATGATGTGCACCTGAACTCAGATTGAGAGCCTATCACACTAATGTAGGTGTCACTTTCACATTAATCACAAATACACAACGTAAACAAGGCGCCAAGTCAACACAATTCAAACCCATCTCACCCATCTTTGAGCGACTGGCGAACCCATTACAACCATGTCTCATCAATCATGAAACCTACAACACATATTAGCACCAGTTTGTCCCATCTCACCAAGTAGGGTGCACACGTAGTCGTGGTGAACTCCAAAATCCCATCCGCTTCCATTTTTACAAGTTGTAAGGCACCCATTATTAAAAACAAAATTATGGAAACAATTGCAAACAATACACCAAACTAATCAATTGAATAATTAATGGCCGAAATCAATCAGATTCACCAAACAACCATCAATCAGATTCAAATAATTCCCAATTCAAATAGCCATTAAAACCTTCAAGTATTCACATGTATTACCATAGAACAATAACGAGCACTAAAACTTTGTTACAACATGTACTTAGGGGACCTAGTTTTCCTAAGGCCTTTCATGGTTGCCTATGTAGCACTTCACAATTGAAAGGTCCAATTGTGGACAAGTGCAACATAGATTACCATTACAAGGCTTTGGGAAAATCAAGTCTCCCTAAACCATTATATCTTCTAACAATTGCACAAACTTTCAAAATGCAAATTGTGTTTAATATTTGTATGGTTGGAAGTTACAATTGTTTTGATGGTTCAAATATGAAGGTGTACTATTCAATTAATTTGGGGGGGTTCTCTTTTGCATAGGTTATACTTCATCAAATCAGCCCTGCAACAATTCTATCAATTTTAGGTGCCTTTGATTAATTGCAACCTGGGTGTTCTATTTTTTAGGTGCTTTGATTCATTTGGGAGTGTTATCTTTTTAATAGGTTTTATTACATCAATTCAATCATACAATTAATGCACCTTTCTTAGGTGCCATTGATGTATTTATATGTGTTCTCTTTTGCATCAATTCAGTCTTGCAACTATTGTGTGTTCATCAAAGAGTCAATGTTATTCTTATGTACAGTCATGTTTAATGCACATCCCTTTCACATTATCTATCTATATATGTATTTAAATCAATTAGGGGACTTGGTTTTGTGAAGGATTTCAATGGTTCCCTATGTAGCACATCACAATTCAAATGGAATTGTGGACCCGTGCAACATAGGTTGTCATCAGAAGAGCGTTCATAAAATCAAGTCTCCCTAATTCATTACTGAATGCAACAATAGACATGACTCTATAGGGGAGAGGAGATGAACCGTGCACATCCAATTTTCTATGGTCTACATTAACAAAAAAACCATATTTATATGACTAAATTGAAGAAGAACAGAACAAATTTCTATAGCATATAGATACATATTTACGTGACTGAATTGATGAAGCAGAACCAATTAAAACGACAACCTATGTGTATGTGTATATAAATGTATATGTATATGTATATGTGTACATATATGTATATGTGTGTGTATATATATATACATATATATATACATATATACATATGTATATATACATACATATATATACATATATATACATATATATATATATATATACATATATATACATACATATATGTATATATACATACATATATATATATATACAAATATATATATATATACATATATATATATATATATATATATATATATATGTATACATATATGTATACATAAACATATATGTATATAGAATTGCTTACATGCATTATTTTGCTTACAAAGAATATATTTATGTCTCTATTGCTTAGCTGACTGAATTGATGAAGCATAACCTATATGTATATTTGTATGTGTATGTGTTATGTATATGTATATGTGGATGTGGATGTGTATGTGTATGTATATGTATATGTGGATGTGGATGTGTATGTGTATGTATATAGAATTGCTTACATGCAGAACCTATGTAAAAGAGAACCCCAAATTTATCTATTGCATTGAAACAACCAACAATATTATTTGTTACTGCAATGAAAAATTGCAGCATTGCTTATATGCATTCATTTAAAAAATAGAACACCCCCAAATTTATCTATGGCACGGAAACAACAAGCAATGTTATGTATATGTATATGTGTATGTGTATGTGTATGTGTATGTGTATGTGTATGTGTATGTGTATGTGTATGTGTATGTATACATTTATGTATATTTGTGTATACATGTATATATATTTACATATACATATATGTATATATATGTGCATATGTATATAGAATTGCTTACATGTAGAATCTATGAAAAAGAGAACCCCAGGTTTATGAATGACATCAAAACAACCAACAATATTGTTTGTTAGTGAAATGAAAAATTGCAGCATTGCTTACATGTATTCATTTGCATGACTGAATTGAATCATAGCAGAAAAATAGATATGCATTCATTTACATTGAATTGAAGATTAAGCATCACCTATGAAAAAGAAAATACCCCAAATTAATCAATGGCACCTAAAAAAGATACAATAGTTGCATGACTAAATTGTATATGTATATGTATATGTGTATGTGTATGTGTATGTATATTTATATGTATATGTGTATGTGTATGTGTATGTGTATGTATGTGTATATACATATACATATACATATGCATAAAGATACATATACATATATGTATGCATATGTATATATATGTATATGTATATATGTATATACATATACATATACATATGCATAAAGATATACATATATGTATATGTAACAATAGAAAGAAGTTGCTTGTAATGTTCACCAACCGGTGTCTATCCATCTCTTAACTGGAGTCTGAGCATCGCAGGTTGTGGTAAAGGTTTGAAACTTGCAGAGGATGAACGAAGCACGTAGTGGCGTGCAAGTGAAGAAAAAATGATAACTTGCTAGAATGAAAGGTTGTAGAGATGGTGAGAAGAGTGAGGAACAAGGAGCATTGAATGCAAGTTGGCTCAAAAAATATGTATGTATATGTGTATACATATGCATACATATACATATATATATGTATATACATTTGTATATGTATATGTATATACATATACATATACATATACATATGTATATGTATGTTCATACATAAATGTATATGTATAGGTTGGCTGGAAAAATATGCAGGGTGGCATGGAGCTAAGAGGAATAGACGTGCATTAAACATGACAGTCAAGAAGTATAGCAAGGGGCGGCAAGTGATAAATGTGACACAATGAATTATTAGGGTGGCGGAGTGAGAGAAGTTGACGTGGAAAGGCTATCAAATTCAAACGTTGTGCCACAAAGGAAGTGGCACCCAAGGTGCCTACGTATCGATCAAGGGGTCTTTTTTTATTTTTAAAACGCATGGACAAATATCGTCCTCCCACGTGGAAAATTATATCAAAAAAAGGAATAGAAAATGACAAAATATCAATGAAGAAGCAAACATTGCAAATCAAAACAGTGACACATTGCAATATGATCATAATACATTGCAAATCAAAACAATAACGATACATCTGTAATTATCATATATTTAAAACTATCAATGAAGAAGCATACATTGCAAATCAAAACAATAACACACATTGCAAATTACATACAACACTTTTTGGAATCTGATCAAATTACTTCACAAACCAAAACAATAATGCTCAATCTATACTTATCATAAAATTAAAACTGTCCACAATTTCAGTGCATTTGTAAATATCAAAACTTCTAAACTATATGAAACTTCAATTGTATGTGAAAACCAAAAAAAAGGAAGCATCTAGCTGTTGTTGTGGGGAAATAGATCTTGGCTAGTTGGGGTGCCACTCATCATGTTCTCATCCCCTTACAGTCGACGAGGAGTGTTGCATACATGAGTGGGACTTGGAGTGGTAAATTGGGTGCAAGTGACATGTGTTAGGGGTGGTGGTGAACACGTTTGTACATCCTAAGTGCCAGATTGATATGGATATTGAGTGCCCCTGAAGTCAGATTGGGAGAGACTTGAATAATTCATTGTTCTAGAGAACTAATGGATATTAATGTTGAGAATATCACGAAAGACTCCATTACTTTGAGATAATGGATTAGAAGGGTTCCTTAACCGCCTCTCTCTTTGTAAAGCCCTTTGTGCCTCCTCAATCTCTCTTTCCTTTTGTTCTTGTTCCTTGCGAAGCCTCTCTTGCTCCTATTTCGCATCTCTATCCTTTTTCTGATGTAATTTCTATTGCTCTTTCTTTTCACAGTATCTCCTTCTCAATTCTGGCATTCTCCTTCAACTCCGTTGTCACAATTTTTGCTTCCCTTTTCTCCTCATTCTATTATCTCTTTCTTTTCTTTTATCTCCTCAACCTCTTTCTTCCTTTGCTCTTGCTCCATTAACAGCCTCATGTAGTCATCTGTTGTCAACAATTGAGACTGTCTGTTGATCTGAATTGCACCAGCTTTGGATTTCTTTTCACGGACAATGTGCATAGGAAGCTTGAGGAACTTGTTAATGTGTGAAACTATTTATGTTTCTTCTGTCCCATCTGACTATGTGGCATGACCTCCTCCACTACCTTTTATTCCTTTGGTACATCTTCATTTCCTCATAAATCTGAATTGCAAGGAGCATAGTAATGCACAACTTGAGAAGGGTCAATTTCTGGTGGTGGTGATGGGAAAGTATAGGTATCCTGTTGTTTTGGGACTTCCAAATCAATTCCCAAGTTCATTTCTTCCTCAACCAACCAGGATGGTTGGCTTCATTGTGATGGAAGGTCTAAACTTTCGCTGAATTGATCAACGGGGCTATCCACCATGGGAGGGGTGTGTTCATTAACCACCACTTGTGCAACTGATTCAATAGGACAACTATGAGGTGAGTGTTGTGTTTCTATTGCAGTTTGCAAATGTCCATCTAGAAGAGTGGACTGCAATATTGCGACATCATCACTTGATAGACCAAGTCCAGAAAGGCTGAGAATGTTTTCAACTGCGTCAGCATCCTCGCTGACCACAAATGTCTCATTGGGACGCATGTCGTTGACAAGTGCATCAGGATTCAACGGCCATATACCAGTCCTTTTAAACCCAACTTTGATGTTGTCAACTATCAAAGCTCTTTTCATTGCTTTGCTGCCTAACATTGCAAGTTCTCTCCTCCTCACTTCAATGTTTGGAAACCTTGACAAAAAATATGCACGTTCTGATTTGAAGTAAGTTTTAAAAGGTACAAACACACTCACATCCAATGGTTGTAGCTTATGTGATGTGTGATGGAAATGTTAAAAAATCTACACCAATTTCTCTTGCTTCCTGGATGGTTTCGAGTGATACATGGCTTCGATGGCCGTCAAAGATCAACAAGACCCTGTTGGTGGGTGAGACACCACCTGGAACTGAGGTTTTGAAGTGGGTCAACCAATCTATGAACAAGAATTTGGTCATCCATGCATGTGGATGGGATGCCATGCAAGCACCTGGTTCATAGTCTATGATGTAATCATCTATGTTCACACTCCCCTTGAACAAGTAGAATCTTGGAATGCTCTACCCGACAACATTGACACAACATAGAATGGTTATCCATTCACGACTCTTTGGGATAATGTAAGAGACATTCCTACTACCTTTTCTTGCGAGAACCTTCATGGAACCATTTTTTCCTGCTTGGATGCCAGTTTCATCGCAATTCCATATGCGATCAGGACCATATGGCATGGCTTCATATGTTGTAGAAAGTGTTTTGTGCAATGAAGCTACAACATCAACTCTAAGATTCAATGCCCTATCTTTGTCTAGGCCTTCAACAGTTTGTAATGCAAGTTTAGGATGTCTGTGCTTAAAGCCTGTCCACTAGGAATTCCCTGGGAACCCATTGGTGAAAGGGTTTGGCCTATTCTGATATATTTGGCCAACCTCAAACTTAAGATTGACTATCTCAAGACCATGACCCTTATCAGCCATTTTCTTGCACCATTCCACAAAAAGATGTTCTTCCTCTTCACTGAGGACTGTTGGCAGACCTTTCTTGGAAGTTGTTGTTAGACCCCCTAGCCATTTGGACAGTGTGGCTATTGGTATTGACCACTTTTTGGAAGCCCCCCTTATTGACATGTCATTCTCTTCAACATCATAGAGTTCCCTTTTCATTTCATCTGAAGAACATAGCTTATGTATTTGTTTTACCTTCTACGGTATTTGAGGTGTAGTAACCTCAATCTGCAATATTTGAGGAGTAGAAACCTCATCTACTTGTGCAACGGGATCTATTTCAGGGGGGGATCTAGTTGCTTGTGTGTCGGAGGGAAACCTTGTTGTGGCTCTTTTCTCTTTTTTGTTCCCAGTATGGATCACCACTACATTACCCTTTGCCATCTACACAGAATAAGTACAATCAAAACAGTGATGCTTGAATAGAAGAATAATTAGTTTGTAATGCAGAACATATGAGAATAAGATAACCTGAGTCAATGATAATGTAGAACCTATGAAACATAAATGGTAAACTATGAAACACAAATGCTTGAATAGTTATCTTTATATGTATGAAGAGAGTGATGCTTGAACAAAAGATTATTTAGTTTCTATATGTGTTATCTTTTTAGTTGCATTTCAATTCAGATCATCTATTCTAATAGTTTAGAGAGTTACATCTATTCTGGAGTGAGTGACATAAGGAAATAGATGACTAAGAAGCACAAAATTACAAACTATGCAAGGGAGTTAGAGTTTAAAAACATCTCATATCTCTTAAGCGTTTACAACATTAACATTCTCATGCACAACAAAGTGAAAACCACACTCATATTTTAACTATGACACAATAGAAAGCTTATGAATGAAAAACAGTAAGAGTTTAACAAAGCTCACATATTTTGTCTTTGACGAACTCATTGAAAGGCATAAATATTTGTGAATTGATGAAGAAAAACCTATGAAAAAGATGAAAAAAAAACCTAATAAAAATAGAAACCTTAGTGACTGATAATGCAGAACTTATGAGAATAAGATATCCAGAGTGAATGACAATGCAGAAGCTATGAGAATAAGATAACTAGAGTGAATGATAATGTAGAACCTATGAGAATAAGATAAGAAGAGTGAATGATAATGCAGAACGTATGAAATAAAAATGGTAAACCATGACTAATATTTACCATATAAACGAGAATGCAAAACCTATGAGACTATGATAAGCAGAGTGAATGATAATGCAAAACCTATGAAACAGAAATGCTAAACTATGACTGTAATATTTGCAATATAAACCCTATTGAAACAAAAAGGCTAAACTATGATTGTAACAATATAAACCCTAGGGAAACAAAAATGGTAAACTATGACTATAATATTTGTAGTATAAACCCTAGGGAAACTGAAATGGTAAACTATGACTATAACATTTGCAATATAAACCTTTGGGAAACAAAAATGGTAAATTGTGACTGTAATATTTGTAATATAAACCCTAGGGAATATATATGCTAATGAATGACTATAATATTTGCAAAATAAACCATAGGGAAAGCTCTAAATGGTAAACCATGACTGTAATATTTGCAATATAAAGCCTATGGAACACATATGGTAACCTATGACTGCAATATTTGCAATATAAACCCTAGCGATAGATAAAGAAACACCTGTGACTATAATATTTGCAATATAAACCCTAGGGAAACATAAATAAAAACCTATGACTGTAATGGTTGTAATGAAGATCAATATAAAGCTTACAAATGGAAAACAGTAATGGTTGTAATGAAGAACAATATAAAGTAAACGAATGGAAAAGTGTGAAAGGAAAACCTGGAACAATATGGATGCTGGTGCACTGGAATTTGAGTTGTTGCCTCCCCTTGATGTTAACTCAGTGAATTTTTTGCTTGTCACTCCTTTTCTTATGTCACTCACTACAGAATAAGTGAATACTTGAAAGTTTTCACAACTATTTGAATTGGGAATTATTTAAATTTGATTGATGCTTGTTTAGTGTGGTGAAATAAATTGTTGTCCTATTTTGAATTTGAATTCTAGGTCATATGAATTGGAAATTTGATTGGTTTATGCCATTAATTCTTGACTTGATTAGTTTGGTGGATTGTTTGAAATTGTTTCCATGTTTTGTTTTTGAATAATGGTGGCCTTACAAGACTGTTAAATGGATGTAGGCGGGATATTTGTCTTTGGCTCCAATATGTGCGCACCCTACTTGGCGAGATGGGACAAATTGAAGCTGATACATGTTGTAGGTCTCATGGTTGAAGGGACAGGCGAATGCATTTGCATGTTGGTTTGGTTATGCTATGATGGGAAACATTGTTGTAATGGGTTCACCAGTCGGTCAAAGATGGGTTGGATGGGTTTGAATGTTGTTGACTTGGCACCTTGTTTATGTTGTGTAGTGATTAATGTGAAAGTGACGCTTGCATTGGTGCGACAGTTGGGTTTACCAGTTTACGGGGAAGGGTGCATGTCTTAATGTTTGGGTTGTTTAAATTCCATGTCGGAATGCTACTTGTTATATGTTAGATACAAGTTGGATACACTTCATCATGTTTGGCTGCCATCATGTACTTGTTTTTTTTTAAAAATTAATATTATTAAGTGTGAATTTTAAATTTGATTTATGTTTGATGTCATCTTGCCTATTTATGGAAGATTTTTTTTTAAGTTGTGGAGGACCGGCGTATAGGTGTGGGCCCCAACGAGCGCATGTCCCATCACACGTTAGGGCCCCCGCCTAAGTATCGGCTCCTCTCCCCTATTGCTCCCAAATGTAAGTGTAACTAGTAAAATCAATGTAAGGCTCTTCGACCCATTCTGACAACGAGGGTTTTTAGAAAATATGAAGCTGCTAATTTTCAATAAAAATATTCCTTAAGTATTGTACATATATATATAATATTATTAGAAAATATACAATTATATAGATATATATATATATATATAATATAATAATATTAATATAAATAATTATTATAATATAATATTACAATTTATATTATATTAATTTATATAATATTATATATAAAAGTTATTATATGATAATTATATCTTATCATATAAGAACTAATATATTATAATATTATCATATTATTATACAAAATTTATAAATATTAATATATATAATTTAGTTTACAATATATAATATTATAAATATATTCATCATTTATATATTATAAAATTATATAACATAGTTGATAATATATAAATTAAAACTATGTATTATTAATGCATTTTATATAATATACTTGTTAATTATTATAAATAACTATAACATAATATGATTAAATTTATCATATTATATTATATTTTATCATTAATTATAACAAGTATATTATATATATTAATAATAATGTAATACTATATATATTATAGTTATATACTATTATTGACTATATTATAAATTATATATCAATAACTATAATATTAATATTTTATATATTATATAATATAAAATATAAAATAATAATAATATATAATAATTATATTTATTTTATTATATGTATTAACTATATCTAACTATAATATAATAATATTATTGTAGACATGTAAAGTGTATTGACTAATGTTACACACCTTATCCTTATTTAACTAACACCGCTTCATCTTGAATCATCCCCCTGTCTAACCATTTAATCGAATAACCCTTATTTGATTAAATTCATCAATTTTCCTCAATTAAATAAATTAATTTTATCTAATTAAGTCATTATTCCTCGTTAAGTAAATAAATCATTTTATTTAATTAATTCCTTTATCTCTATTTTAATTAAATAATTCATTTTATTTAATTAAAATCTCTAAGGTACTTCTATTAAATTAAATAAATCAAACATTTATCTAATTTAATCTAACAACACCCATTTGGTTAAATAAATTAAAATATTTATTTAACTAAGTCTATATCATTTTCCTCTCCTTTTGATTTATTTTAATCCATAAATCTAAATCAATTGGTCAAATCACTTAATCATCTCTTAAATTAATCAAATCCTGATTAATCTAATCTAAATGCATGTCACATCCTCTAACTTTCCCCACTTGCACAAATAAATCAATTTAATTGATTTATTAATTCCACATTTTCCCTCAACATGGCATCTTTGAGGAATATTCTCCAAATTTGAAAATCCCTCCAAATGGGATTTGTCCTTCCAACAAAGCATTTAATTCACCTTATGTGTCCTTGTGCATTGAGCCAAGTGGCATTTAAGTCATTTTTTTCTCCCTCCAACATGTCATTTCACTATTTTCAAATTCCACCTAATTGCATTTAATTGCACATTGGCCAAAATGTGCTCCACCTTTGTCCATTCAAATAATGACAAGTGGCTTCTTCCTATTGGCTGGATTTTTATCCCACATTCATTCCTTTTGCCTCTTCTCTCTTCAATTTCTTCTATAAATAGAGAGGTTATCCTTCATTTTTATCATCCACACTTTGAGCAAACTTACTATACTTCATTTTTCATCTTCAAGCATTAGCATTTCATCAAATTCATCAATTCATAGCTAGGATATTACAGGTTTTCAATCATGGAGATCATTTGAAGCAATCACCAAGTCGATCAATCATCACCAAATCATCAAGGCTTGCATAGGAGTTGGGAAAGGGCCAATTTCCACATCAAGTTGGCACCAATTCCCCCATAAGATCAAGAGTTTGCATTGCTTAATAGGATTTAGTCTATTTTCTTACTTTCTCATTGTGTTTTTGCTTTCATTTCCTATTTTGAGCATTGTTAATGGATTTTATGGGGAACTTTGATCTTAACTTGTACTTGAATCTACTAATGTGTTTTTTTGTTGTATTTGTGTAGGTCTAGGATTGGGGTTCACATTTTGGCACTAGGAGGGTACTCTTGAAGTTAAAATCATGTTTTTTCACCAAATTTTGTACTTTTTATGTTTTTCTTGTGTCTACAGAAAATTGTGCCGCTCACAGTCCAACAGTGCCATACAGAGCCGCTCACAGTCCAGTGATGCCATACAACACCGCTACAAATTTCAAACTGCATTGCTCAGCCTTTTCCCGCCTGAAAATTCAAATTTCAAACTACGTTGCGGAGTCAATTCCAAATCGCTGACTTTTGCAAACTTCAAACTACACCGTTGTGTAAAACTCCATTGCATTTACGCTCTTTGTCCTTGCTGCAAAACGCCACTGACTGACAAGCGGTGCCATACAACGTTGCTGACCCTGTTCAAACTACGTCGTCTATGCAGACTGTGCCGCTGCAATAAAGTAAAAAGTTCAAATAAGTTTAATTTTGACATGTGCTATTTTGATTTGATTACTTTGGGCTATTAATTGCTTTTCATAACCTCTGTTTTGCAGCTTTAATTAGTTTTTGCAGGTTGAGGTGAAGAAGGAAACAAAGGTGAAGATTTAACATGAAGACATCCTCTCATTTCATCAAGTGTTTTTAAACACCTTAGTGTTTTTTCAACACTCTTAGAGAACTTAATCTCTTCTAAGGATTTGCCACTTTCTTTATGACCTTAGGACCTACTAAATTTCTTTTGGGTTCTAAAAAGAACAACACAACAATTTTCAATGTTTGCTACAAAGGGCTTAAAAAGAACTTTAGGAAAATTGACTAGATTTTGTTTAAGGTTAACAATTGAACAAACAACTTTCATTTTCCTTTGGTGCACTAAAAAGAATCAAATCAATTGCTTTGAAAGGATTAAAATGAACAAGTGTTTCTTTGTTTTGTAATTACCTACCCAAAGTAATATCATTGAAAAGACGTATGTGCTTCTCTCGCGCCTCACAACGATCTTGAGAACCAAAAGGGATTTTGGTGATATTAAGTTGTGTAAGTAATTTCCTTCACACTTCATTTTGGGAATAAAATTAAACAAATATTGTGAGTGTGAGTGGAATACATCGCGTGTGCTCTCTCCTTGTTTCTAAACGAGGGATGATCGAACTACGGATGTGTTTTGCTTGCTTTTGTTTATCTTAGGGGGCCTACCTTGGGGAAAAAGTAATCACCCAAGGGAACAACCCAACTGGCAACACGCTAAAGCCAAGCGACTTCCAACCAGTATATAAAAGTGGGTATTTGTTGAAAGGAAAGTATCACGCGGATGGTTCTAGCGAGAAGGGAAACAATGGTCTATCATCACATGGATCATCCTCCACGAATGGAATGCCTGCATTAAAACCCTTGTTTAGGAAAAACCAAAATCCTTGATCTACTTGTTGGTGCAAGAATGATCGTTTTGAAGTCGTCCCACGTTTTTACGGCTCTTAGTAGAAATGAAAAGCATGCCATGGGAGTTTCATGGGTGTTGATGCTTGGCTACCCCGTATAAGTGAGTGTCGTGGAGGGGAGCCAATGGGGTCAAGCATCTAATCATTCGCTAAGAGTAGGCATAGCTAGATTCGTCCAAGTGGGAACTCAACAAGTATAGTCTTTCATATCCATAGGGTTGTACATGTTCTTGGAATCAAAACACTTACTTGCTCGAAAACATTGGAAAAAAACATTCAATGTGAAAATAAAATTTCAAAACCCCTTGGGAAGGGAAAATACCTTTAACAAAATCCAAAAGCTATTATTTACCCTAGGGATTATATCCTTAGAGGTTTCTAAGTGATTGCATTTATATCTTAATTTTCTCCTCCAAGGTCAAACATTAGGCAACCATTGTCTTGATTTCCTTGAAATACCACATAGCACTTTGTGGGACGAAAAGAGGTTATGACATTGGAAATTTAGTTTGAAACCTAATCAAGAGTGTGTTTATGGTAAAACAAAGTCATTAAGAAAAGATAACAATTGAATCCCACACATGTGTTCTCAATGATTTCACGCAAGATAAAGATCCGGAAACCAAAAATCAAGAAGATTAGTCCAAAAAACCACCAAGAGCGTCTCTCGATGCTATACGAATTTAGACAGAGATTGATTTTTAACTTTTATAGATGTGCATCAAGAAACAATCCAAATTTGTATTTGTTTTACTATTGTCAGAATCCAAGACTTTTTCAACAGTTTGAGCATCTTGTTTAGGGAAAAGTGTGTTCTTCACTACCTTGGTCTTGTAAACAAGAGTCCTTCTAGGTAAATCTAGGATCAAAGTTCAAAACATCATCCATCATTCAAACATCAACCAACGCCATCTCACCAACAATTCTTGAAAATCTTGAAACAATCCTTCAAGCTAGGCTTCTTTGGAAAATCAAACCAAATCTTTGAATCAAAATCCATGAATCCTTGAAATCAAAACATCAAACATCTTGTTCAGCTACGTATGTGTAGATGCATCCTTCTTCATATACATAGTCAAATTATCATTTTGTTTGGTTAAGTGTGAGTACATGCATCCTTCTTCTTACATTTAATCAAATTATCATTTTGTGAGCCGATCTATCCCATAGATAATCATCCAATAGCTTGGGGTCCATTTTCTCATTATCCAAACTAATCCAAGAATCCAAGAATCAAAACCAAAATCAAGGTCAATCCAAGAACCCAAATATCAAAATCAAACACCAAAATCAAATCAATCCAAATCCAAGAAGCCAAAAGTCCTAAGAGTCTAGCATCCTCTCAAGATTTTCAAAGAATTAAATCATCCACCATCATCCATTTATCACACATCTTCCATCATCACACCTTTGATCTTTAACCATCCTAGTTTCTCTCTTTTGAGCCTTATTTTATGGTTCAAACAAGATCACAATTCAAGAAGAACATGGAGGATAATCAAGAAACATCAACCACAAGTGACCTAAGCCAAAACACTCCTGAAAACTACCAAGGTGGACCAAGCAACCAAAATCTTGACCTCTCTCTCATCACACAAGATCCACACGTAGAGGCACCAGTAGGAGACATCACTGAGACATGAATGACACAAGACGAAATCACCGAGATGCTCCAAAATCCTAAGAATCATAAAATTGTCAGAACCATGATCAGATTGAACCCCTCCCAATATATGGTTGAATTAGCAAAAAAAGGGGGTAAACTACCTTACAAATTTGACATAAATGGTATCGTGGATAGGCCTCTCTTGCCACTTGTAACAACTAACCAACTCACTTAGAGCATTACCCAACCCATTCCATAGTCCACAACATCCATCGCTACCACACAACCAATAGTCAACAAGGGGAGTGTGTTGCTCAATGCCCTTCAAAAACACCCCCTTGTCAATACCCAGAACTTGGAAGCCAACACCGTCATGGGGACATCAAATACCGTCCCTCAAAATCCACTCCACCAATATTTCCCATTAAAATATCCTTCCACACAACACCATCATATGATCTTGACACACAAGTTTCCTGTCTGTTGGTACAAGCAGGCTTATTCGAACCAGGGGGAATTTTTGAAGCTTCATCTTCACCTGCTCTGGAGAACTTCCCACCAATCCCATCATTACAACCACCACCTCCACCACCATTACCCACATCAAAATCATTCCTTGATTTAGGGCTTCCCCCTTTACCCAACATCAATCAATCCATCAATCCATGTAACACCAATGTACCATCGATATTGTACCAACAGATGGTATCTAATCAAGCAAAAACATTGATTCTAACAAATGAAAACATGGTCTCTCAAGGACCTATCACCTCATTCATTTCGACCATCACTATCACTTCAATCATTCCAACCACCACCATTACACCCAACACATCTCAAATACCCACTACCACAATCACTCCAAACATATCCCAACCACTCGTCACTGCATCTAGCACTATTCCAAATCCACCACCCCTACCACCAAAACCAAATGCAGCAAGTCAATACAACCTTGCACTAAAAGCTCAGCAAGCCTATCAGTAGGCACTTCAGCAATACCAAGCATCTCAGCAAGCCACTCAGGCTACCCAAGCCTCTCAAGCTACACAAAAAGTAGCGCAAACCCAAGCATTGTTACAACAACAACAAGCACAACAAGTAGTGCACATCCAAGCATTGTTATAGCAACAACAAGCCCAACAGGCAACACAAGCCGCACAACAAGTAGCGCAAGCCGCTCAAGCTGCACAATAGCACAACAAGCTGCACAAGCTCAACGAGCACAACAAGCCACACAAGCACAAGCCCAAGCATTGTTACTACAACAAGAAGCTCAACAAGATGCTCAACAACAAGCATTAGCAGCTGAACAACAGCAAGCCCAACAACATGCCTTATTAGCGTAGCAACAACAGGACCAACAACAAGCGTTGTTGGTACAACAATAGTTGCAGGCATATTTGGCGCAACAAAACACATAAACACCATCCACCAATCCACCCATCCCTCCAACAAATGAACCACATCATAACATCTTCATTCCACCCCTAATTCGCAAGACGACATCTCAGCACAAATCAAATTCCTTTCACAACAAGTGTTGGACCTCCAATCAGGGAAAACCACCAAGCCACAAAAGAATCTACGCCCCTATCCATTTGATAGGAGCATTATCATGAAACCGTTTCCCAAGGGATTTGAGATCCCTAAATTCGATAAATATCGTGGGAGGGGTAACCCTAAAGACCACATCAAGGAATTTCAAGTACACTGCATGGAAGTCGCCTACGATGAAACATACTTGATGTGACTATTTCCTCGAAGCTTGGCAGGTCCTACCATTGACTGGTTCTCCCGTCTTTCAGGGATTAAGAAATTCCAGGATATCATAAATTCCTTCATCTATAACTATGCTTTCAACACTCCCATGGATGTAAACCTTGAAGAACTATCAACCATGAAACAATCTAAGGGGGAATCATTTGCTTCATTCTTGCAAAGATGGCAATCCAAGGCCAATAAAAGCAAGTGGGCCATGCCCGAGGAACATCAAGTAGGCACTATCATTGCAAACCTCGACGGACTCTTATCCTTTCATCTTAAAATGTAATGTATCACGACCTATGACCAGCTAATCCCTAAGGTGCTCAACATTGAATGAGCCCTTATCTCACATGGAGGAGCTCCATCTCATCAAGAAAGCCACCCATCCGCAAGCTACAATGATAAACCACGCACATAGGAAAAGAACCAAAACATAACCAACGATGGTGTTGTCGATGCCAAAGTTGTCATCAGCACACCTCGACAAAACATCCAACAACCATCACAAAAACATCAGAACAATAATCAAAATAATCAACAAATCAACATGGTGATCCAACAACCAAATAATCAAATGGTTAACAATATAAACGATCAAAGAGGACCACCCCAGTGAAACAATACTCCCCCAAGTAGAAATACACAACCCTCGGGGAATCCACCAAATCCATAATGAAAAGGTTGGTGGATGAAAAACTCATCATAGTCCCAACATATGAAAATTATCAAGAGCCCTTGGTCAAACCACCATGGTACAATGAGAATCATCTTTGCGATTTCCACAAGATCAAGGGACACACAACTGCCAGTTGTATGAGACTTAAGAATCTGATCCAAGACCTCATAGATGAAAAGATCATAGATGTTAAGAAACCATCGGGAAATCAAAATCTCAAAATCTACATGAATCTGATGCCCAACCATGGCAACAAAGGAAACAATAACCATGACAAAGGAAAAGGTGATTTCAAGAATTTGAATCATGTGTACGAGCATGTCGTCACATCCCTAGATGAGTACTGCATTGTCATAACCATCAAAGGAGCCCAAGCCGATTGTGGAGTCACCACAAGAGGTAGAAAGGTCACCATCGCAGGGCCCTCTCATCCAACCAGAGCATCCACATCCAACCCAAGGTCTGTTCCAAATGGCTATAACATCCTCGACCAATTGAAAAGAACTCCAACACAAATCTCTATCATGGAGTTGTTAAAAATCTCACCATCCCACAGAAAGATCCTAGAGGATGTAAGGAAAGCTAAGGTTCGGAAACAACTCTCCTAACATCAAAACCTTAGGGAAGAATGCAAAGACACTTTTAAATTTTACAATTACAGTCCAATTAAGATGCACTTGAAAGAGATAACAGAAACAGAGAAATAGACAAACACATATGAACACCAGATTTACGTGGGAAAACCCTTACGGGAGAAAAACCCACCACACCAAGAGAAGTCACTTTGTATTACAGTAATAAAGATTACATACAAAGATTAGACTTATCTTTCTGATGTCAGTTTACAGTAGCATTCACAATGACCAACCTTGTACAGAACATTCAAGTTACAAAACACTCAGAATCCAATTCACTCTGATCATACATCGAACAAAACATCAAACATTCATCCGTCGAACTAATCATCCAATTGTTCATACAACCATCGAACCATCCTTTGAACCGAACAACATATGCAATTCTTGAGTATATCCATGACGCTTCCAATCTGTCGAACTTCCTCTCAGTAACGGCCGCAATAGTCCAACTGCTAGCGGTTCCCATTCTACTCCCTGATTGGTCGAGGAAAAACCACATAGGACATTCAATCGGTCAAAAGCGTTCATAGTGTATTCGCATGTCGGTGAGACACTAATCGTGTCTCCCCGATGCCACAAGACTCAACCATCGATGTCGCCAAGAGTCATTTCTATCGGCAAGAGGTTACATCGAGTTCAGAAAACTATCGCTTAGACTTCGCCATGTCGCCAAGACCTCATATCGATGATCATCAGTTGTATCGCTATCGCCAAGACTTATCGCTATCGGTTAAACATCATACTGAAGCTCCAAAGTCACCTAGACGTGAGTATTCTCATCAGCAAGACTATCGTCCTTCGCTGAGAATTCATACCGAGTCATTAGTGTTATACCGAAATGTTCATCAGTTGGCAAGATAGACCACTATCACTGAGTCGTTACTCTGAAGTCTTCAAGTCACACCACAATGTTCCACTGTCGGCGAGACTTCTCTCCATAGCTAAGAGTTCTTACCAAACCCTTAGTGTTACCCTGATGCCTCAAAGTGAATACCTATCGGGGAGACATCTCCACTCGGTAGAAGGTTACAACAAATCCCACAAGTCACAGCGATAGGATCATTCAGTAAGACTGAAGCAAGGTCACAGCGACCAGAACTGTTCAACAAGGTTTCAACTACTAGTCGACCAAACACAAAATATGTCACACCGACTTGGCTCTCTTAGAGGTTTCAGCCTATGAGATTGAGGCACATATTTCCAATAGAGGAAGCCCTGGCCTCATCTTTTATCCCTACAGATCTTGATATAGATCATTTCCAAGCTATGGTATCACACCTCACCTCCTAACTTTCTCAGAGCAAGATCTTTCAACACAAGCATCCCACAACCGTGTGCTTCATCTAGAGGCATACGTCCATAAAAAATAAATCAAGAGGGTCCTGGTGGATGGAGGTGCAAGGTTGAACATATGCACCCTTAAATTAATAAAAAATTTGGGCATCTCCAAGGATACCATTGAAAAGGGAAAAGGCATAACCATCAGGGCCTATGATGATCAAGAAAGAGTGTCTCAGGGCACCATAAAACTGCCTATTCAGGTAGGGCCGACCCTTATGGAAACAACCTGCCAGGTTCTTGACCTGGAATTTCCTTACAATATCCTCATGGGGCATCCATGGATTCATGGGATGCAAGTTGTCACTTCCACCTTCCATCAATGCATAAAATTTCCTTACCAAGGCCAAGAAGTCATTGTTCATGGGGATCCAACACCCTTTTACTACTGCAAAAATCTAGAAGCAAAATATTACAAGATCCCCCAAGTGCCCAAGACTGATGAAGGCTCGTCAACACCATATGTTGACCTAGCCACTCTCGCCTCCACTTTTGAGACAAAGACACCCGACATTCCCACCATCTCCGACATCAAAGTCATAATCCAGGACAATGGGTGTGGAAATTACACCATTCCAAAGAATGCTTTTGTGGTAGGAGAGTTACCACAATCTCCCAGATCACATAGCCAACCACAACTCACTAGCACTCCACCCCAGATATTCACAACAGGCTCCTCCAGCTTCAAAAGTTAGGGAGACCTAGGCCAAGAGGTGATCAAAGAAGATCCATCAAGCTTGTTGTACCAGGACAACAAGCCTACAACTAATCTCCCTATGGATGACAGTAGCAAAGGACTACAAATGATGTTGGCCATGGGCTACAACAGGAATAACAGGATTGAGAAAAATGATAATGGCCTCCTAGAACCCCTTATGGTTGAAAAGCGTTTGAGAAACCTTGGCCTCAAACATGCCACTCCTAGGATAACCATACGTGGTCGAGATGCCCCAATTAGAAAGAATGGAACACCTCCTCAGGTATTAGTATCCACCCTTCAGTCATCAGCCACTGCCTATCAGTCACCAAGGATTCCCATAAACTTAACCAATGAATCCCCTGAAATAGGTCTACCTATGTTGTTTGAAGTCTCTGACCTTTTCATCATTAGCACTCTAGCCTTCAAATCTAAAAACCAAGCCGATGAGATAAGACTAGCTGATCGATTATGACCAACGAGGACCGCCTATTCTTGACACATTCGAAAATGATGAGGCGCTCTCAGAGTTCATGGGACTGAAGGATAACATTTTGTGCGGTGATCAAAAACCAGGGTTCATCATAGAACTGGACACACATACATATTGCAAGGAGATGATTGAATCCCTCAGTAGCAAAAAAGAAAGACTAAGAATAATCTCCAGGTCCTTGAGTGAAAAACACATTGTGGTACTCTCTGACCCAAAAATAGTAAAAAGAAAGGATGCATCTGATGGTGAAAACCTCTCTATGGCACCCGAAGATGGGGGATTCAATCTTCCTCTCACTGCTTTACAGCAAGAGAAATCAACAGTGTTGGCCGAAAAATGTAACCCAGTTAACTTAGGGATAGAGGAGACTCCACACATCACCTTTTATGCAAAATCATTGCTATCAGAAGAACAAGAGCTCTTAGCCGCCTTCTTGAGAGAGAGGAAGGTGAAATTTGCATGGAGATATGTTGATATGCCCAGACTTGATCCAGAAATAGTGGTCCACCACCTAGCAGTCTACTCTGAAGCTAAGCCGGTAAAACAAAAGTTGAGAAATATGCATCCCCAGATCACCCTGCTAGTCAAAATGGAATCAAAGAAGCTATTGTATGCAAGGTTGATACGACCGATCGCCTACCTGGAATGGGTATCCAACTTAGTGCATGTCTCAAAGCCCACTAGGGGCATCTGAATCTACACGAATTTCAGAGACCTCAACAAAGCATGTCTGAAAGATGATTTCCCATTGCCAAACATCAGCATGATTGTAGACATGATTGTTGGGCATGAGATTCTCTCACTAATGGATGGTTTCTCAGGGTACAACCAAATAATGATTTCCAAAGAGGATCAACAGAAAACAACCTTTACATGCCCATGGGGGACGTACTGCTGGAATATGATGCCATTCGGCTTGAAGAATGTTGGAGCCACCTACCAGAGGGAAATGATGTTGATCTTCCATGACATGATCCATAAAATCATGGAAGATTACGTTGATTATGTACTTGCAAAATCCAGAAAGAGGAGAGATCATATAGCAGCCTTGAGTACCATTTTTACAGGCTTGAAGAGTACAAAGTCTGCCTGAATCCAAAAAAGTGTGTCTTTGGTGTATAGTGAGGAAAATTGCTAGGATACATAGTGTCGATGAGAGCCATCGAAATATACCCTGCAAAGGTAAAAGCAATCCTTGAGATGGGGGTGCCTAAAACATTGAAATAGTTAAGAGGTTTCCAAGGCAGACTCCAATCCATCCATAGATTCATAGCACAACTCGTAGACAAGCAAGTCTCGTATTCTCACCTACTTCATAAGGGAGTAGTGTATAAATGGGATGAAAAGTGCGACCAAGCCTTCAACAAAATCAAAGAAAATCTGCTCACACCTCTAGTCCCGATGCCACCAATTCCAAAGAAACCTTTGATTCTCTACATCTCAGCAACAACAATAGCCATTAGTGCTCTCTTAGCACAGCATGACGAAAATGGAATAGAGAGGTCCATTTATTACATCAGTCACACAATGGTCGAGCATGAGTTGAATTACACATTTATTGAAAAATCCTGCCTCGCCATAGTGTTCACCTCACAAAAATTCAAACACTACATGTTGGCACACAAAATCAAGCTCATCGCCAAAATTGATCCTCTCAAGTACCTATTGTCAAAAGCAATGCTCACAGGCAGAATGACTAAATGGGTGATGATACTATTTGAGTATGACATTGAGTATGTAGAGAGAGAGGTAATCAAAGGCCAGGTAATCGTAGATCAGCTTGTAGAAGCACCTATCTACTCAAAGAATCCACTCATATCATAGTTTCCAGATGAGTCCATTTTCAACCTCAACATAGCTGACCATTGGAAGCTCTACTTTGATGGCTCCTACATGCAGCATGGATCTGGAGCTGGGATTTTCTTCATCACCCCATAGGGGGATTGCATACCGAGATCCTACAAATTGGCATTTCCCTACACCAATAACATAGTAGAATATGAGGCCTTAACCATAGGTCTTAGAATAGTAGTGCAATGGCACATAATGGCTCTCAGGGTGTATGGGGACTCACAACTTATAATAAATCAAGTGAATGATGAGTATCAAACAAAGGATGATAAGCTAACTCCTTATAAAAAACTGGTGGAGAGCCTCAAAGAGTCATTCATAGACATCACATTTGAATAGATTCCAAGAGCTAACAATAGAGTAGTGGACGCCATGGCAACAATCAAATCCCTCCTGGATATCCCTCACAATGTCCCAAAGCATGAATTCTTGGTAGAGTAGCTTCTCGTACCTACATTTGAGGTACATGAGTCATAATTCGTGTGTGAAATTGTTGGTCCCGGTGATCCCTGGTACCATGACATTTACACCTACCTTAGGATAGGATTCCTCCCTACTCATTTTCCTTCAAACCTAAAAAGAACCTTCATCAAGAAAACATCTCATTTTGTCATCCTAGGAGAAACCCTGTATCGTAGAAGCATAGAAGGAACCCTGTTAAGGTGTTTGAACCCTGAGGAGGCCTTGACCGCTCTAATAGAGGAGCATAACGACATTTGTGGCTCCCACTCGAGTGGTATGACCTTGGCCAAGAAATTGCTAAGAATTGGGTACTATTGGCCTATGATGGAAAGAGAGGCACATGATTATGTTAGAAAGTGCTTACAATGTCAGCAGCATGGAGATCTCATCCATGCTCCAGCTCAAGAGCTCCATCCTATTGTTACACCATGGCCCTTCTTGCAGTGGGGGTTTGATCTTGTCGGAAAAATCACCCCAACCTCATCCAGTGGCTACAAATTTATCATTATCGCCACCGAGTATTTCATGAAGTGGGTAGAGGCCATACCCATGACATATATAACTGGAAAGAAAATATCAAAGTTCATCCTAAACTACCCCATATGTCGCTGTGGTGTCCCACAAGCCATTATCTCAGATAATGGGACACCATTCAAGAATCAGGATGTCCGTGATCTATGTGAAAAATTCAAAATCCAACATCGCTTCTCCACACCATACTATCCCCAAGCCAATGGCAAAGAAGAAGCCACCAATAAAACCATCCTAAAAATCCTCAAGAAAATAATTAATGACACAGGTCGTGACTGGCATCTGCAACTAAATCCCGCCCTTTGGGCCTATCGAACCAACATTTGCACACCCACAGGTGCCACCCCATTCTCCCTGGTCTATGGATCAAAAGCCTTATTGCCCATCGAGATCGAGCTCACATCTCTTAGAATCTCACTACAAAACCACATCACGGATGAAGAGTATCGGGTTTCACGCCTAAATGAGTTGGAGTTCCTAGACGAGCAGCATTTGAACGCCTTGAACCATCTACAAGTATATCAAAACAGACTCAAGAGGAGTTACAACAAGAAAATCAGAAGTAGGACATTCTAGGTTGGAGAGCTGGTGTTGAAATAAAATTAGAAGAACGTGCATAATCGAGACAGCAAGGGTAAGTTTGAGCCTAATTGGTTGGGCCCATTTGTCATCACAGCAAGTTACAAATCGGGGGTATATCAGTTATCAACACCCAAAGGGGAACCCCTACAGGAGCCAATGAACATCTCTCATCTCAAAAAGTTTTATGCCTAATCTTGTGAGGTATAGAACCAAAAATCTATAAAAATCATAAAAAGTCCTAAAAAAAGATCACCTTGATGAAAACCTAGCAAACAGGCGTCTTGGTGACAACAAAAAAATAAAAAAAATAAAAAATCCAAAAAAATTGAAAAAAGGACCAAAACAATAAAGAGAAAAATAATTGTCCTCTAGTGAAAACCACTTTCGTGGCCCCGTGGGCAAGTACCTTGGTGAAAACCTGGAAAACATGCACCATGTGTAAATAAGCACTCTCCATCCATCCTAGTCTCGCTGACTTGATTAGGCATCACTCATCCATCCATCACATTCCATCTATTCCATCATCCATCCACATCTGCATCATAGCTTGGTCTTGTGTTCGTGTCATGATCCCTCTTAGAGCTACTCATCCCATTCCAAAGGTCAGTTTGTCCTACCTATATCAGAGTAGTCTATCGCATCACACTGGGGGCAGTCCTGCATTGGATTAGATTTCTGTACATTCTTGAAGTCTTAAAATCAAAATAACAAAAACATCAAAAAAATCAAAAAATCCAAAAACACCAAAAAAATAAAAAAATCCAAAAACATCAGAAAATTAGAAAATCAAAAAACATCCAAATCATATCAAAATCCCTAAAACAAGTCAAAAAGTCAAAAATCCAAAAACAAAGTCATTTGTCGAACTACGTCATCTCTGAGCTTTGAACGTAGGAAAGGTTGATCTTTGATCATCCCTCGAGACATTTAGGTCAATCTTCTAGGAGTCCATAATAAACTGACATTTCATCATGATTGCATCTTTATATGTAAAATCGGTCAAGTTGTTTGTCGAACTATGTGGTCTCTGTGTGTATAACATAGGCAAGGTTAATCTATCGATCAAGCCCCAAGGCCCCTATGATAGGTCTTTAGGTTAGGTCTTGTTCAAAATCTCAAAAAACACCTAAAAATCAGAAAACTTGAAAATCAAAACATTTGGAAAATTTCAAAAAACCCAAAAAATTCATCCATCTATCCCATCTCGATTTCACTTGAAATAAACATCACTCATAATAAATTGTAATCATCATCAACCTTTGGTAAAACAGTCAGAAGCAAGTATAGCAGTCAAAAGAGAAAACTTAAACATCAAAAGTCTCAAGCCTAAAATCAATTAGTAAACAAATTGGTCAACTTTTTCGTATCAAAATCTTATCATCCAATCAATCCCAAAACAATCATCTGATATCGTCATGTCCTAGGATGCATCCTTCCTACAATGGACATCAACATTAGGCATCACCGTAGTTTAGTTTTGGCTAGCGGTAAGAAGAACATTAGCTTGTTTGTTTACTTGATTTTATCTTGTGGGATTTATCTTATTGCGCTCATTCCGAGGACCTCTCAATGATGTCTAAACAAAGGATTTAGAGAGATAGGAATGGGGCAACAATCATTATCTTTTGTCTATTGTGCTTGTTGGATATTCTTGTAATATAACTTTGGTCATGCGTGCTTTGTACGGAGGGTGTTTTGAATATCTTGTTGACCACATAGGAAGGCTTGCCTTTCTATGTTTTGGTCCGAGATTTTTGAGATATCTAAACTACATTCTAGATAAGGTTTTGTATGCTAGGTGTGAACAAGGATACTCCTATCTGATTGTCAAGTCAAGTCCATCACACTAGGTACCACGCCATCCTGGTCTTTATACCTCGATGCATCGTACCACGTGTGTAATCAAACATAAGGTAATTGGCCCTTTGAAAATCCCAACTCTCGGCAAGCAATCATCATCTGCATCATTGTCATCTCCAATAAAGTCTCCTCGAATCATGGACTTGTTGGATCCTCTCTATCTCATCTCGTTTCTTCTATCTTCTTTTGCGCTAACATGGTACCATGATAGTTAATCAGAATCGTCATCATATATGCATCCATCCATCCTGCATCCACAAACCGTTAGCATGCCCCATATCATTCACATGCATTACATTTTCATCATTATAGATCTATTAGTCTAAGCATCTCATAAACCATACAAATGCATAAAACATCCATTGCATAACCATATGGACATCATCCATCTCATCCATCTCACATGCATTGCATCGTCACTTAAGTTGTTTAGGATAATATAGATTGGTTATTCTAAGCATCTTAAAACCATCTCATTTGCATCATCATCATAACCATCCATACGTCCATCTTGAACCTCTTTGTTGCGAGATTGACCCTCAAATCGAACTTTTCACTCAATCTCTCGAGGGGGAAATGTACTAGTATACTTCTTTCCATAGAGGCATCCGAAAAAATTTAAAAAAAATTGAACTTTGATCTCAACTAGGTTATTCTTTGAACCAATGCAGCAAGTGCAGAGGGGCAAAATGTAGACACGTAAAATGTACTGATTGATGTTACACACCTGATCCTGATTTAACTAACACCGCTTCATCCTAAATCATCCCCCTGTCTAACCATTTAATCGAATAACCCTTATTTGATTAAATTCATCAATTTTCCTCTCTTAATTAAATAAATTAATTTTATCTAATTAAGTCATTATTCCTCATTAAGTAAATAAATCATTTTATTTAATTAATTCCTTTATCTCTATTTTAATTAAATAATTCATTTTATTTAATTAAAATCTCTAAGGTACTTCTATTAAATTAAATAAATCAAACATTTATCTAATTTAATCTAACATCACCCCTTTGGTTAAATAAATTAAAATATTTATTTAACTAAGTCTATCATTTTCCTCTCCTTTTGATTTATTTTAATCCATAAATCTAAATCAATTGATCAAATCACTTAATCATCTCTTAAATTAATCAAATCCTGATTAATCTAATCTAAATGCATGTCACATCCTCTAACTTTTCCCACTTGCACAAATAAATCAATTTAATTGATTTATTAATTCCCCATTTTCTCTCAACATGGCATCTTTGAGGAATATTCTCCAAATTTGAAAATCCCTCCAAATGGGATTTGTCCTTCCAACAAAGCATTTAATTCACCTTATGTGTCCTTGTGCATTGAGCCAAGTGGCATTTAAGTCATTTTTTTCTCCCTCCAACATGTCATTTCACTATTTTTAAATTCCACCTAATTGCATTTAATTGCACATTGGCCAAAATGTGCTCCACCTTTGTCCATTCAAATAATGACAAGTGGCTTCTTCCTATTGGCTGGTTTTTATCCCACATTCATTCCTTTTGCCTCTTCTCTCTTCAATTTCTTCTATAAATAGAGAGGTTATCCTTCATTTTTATCATCCACACTTTGAGCAAACTTGCTATACTTCATTTTTCATCTTCAAGCATTAGCATTTCATCAAATTCATCAAGTCATAGCTAGGATATTGCAAGTTTTCAATCATGGAGGTCATTTGAAGCAATCACCAAGTGGATCAATCATCACCAAATCATCAAGGCTTGCATAGGACTTGGGAAAGGGCCAATTTCCACATCAAATTGGCACCAATTCCCCCATAAGATCAAGAATTTGCATTGCTTTCAATAGGATTTAGTTTACAAGTGGCTTCTTCCTATTGGCTGGATTTTTATCCCACATTCATTCCTTTTGCCTCTTCTCTCTTCAATTTCTTCTATAAATAGAGAGGTTATCCTTCATTTTTATCATCCACACTTTGAGCAAACTTGCTATACTTCATTTTTCATCTTCAAGCATTAGCATTTCATCAAATTCATCAAGTCATAGCTAGGATATTGCAAGTTTTCAATCATGGAGGTCATTTGAAGCAATCACCAAGTGGATCAATCATCACCAAATCATCAAGGCTTGCATAGGACTTGGGAAAGGTTTGGTTGAATTTGCATTCAATAGGATTTGCATTGTCTATGGGGAACTTTGATCTTAAACTTGATGTAATCATTTTGGCCTTTTTTTTAGACATTTGTGTAATACATGAGGTTAATCGTTACACCATTTATTAAATGAATTTGGTTCATCTCCATCTCCATCTCCATCTCTATATCTTCATCTCTATCTCTCTCCCTTATCTCTATATTTACCTCTCTCTCTCACACACACACACACTCTCTCTCTCCATGTTTCTCCCTCCCTCTCCATATTTCTCCATCTCTCCCCCTCTCTCTATCTCTATCTATCACTTGTCTCTATCACCTCCTTTATCTCTCACTTGTCCCCTCTATATATCCCTCTCAACCTCTATATATCACTTCCTATATCTTTATCTTTCTATCTTTCCATCTCCTCGCATTGTCCCCCCTCTCTCTCACCTCCTCTATTTTTGAAAGTTACATTTATCTCTCTATCTTTCCTTTCTATGCATATCTCTTCCTATCACTCCATTCTATCTCTCTACTTCTCTCTCTTCCTCCCTCTATTATTTATACACTCTCTCTCTCTCTCTCTCTCTCTCACACACACACACACACACACACACTATTTCTCCCTATATCTATCTCTATCTCTATCTCTTTATCTTCCCCCCTCTTATCCTCTACTTCTCTTTTTATACACCCCTCTCTTTATTTCTTGTCTCAATCACTTTCTCTCTCTTTCCCTCTCTATCTTTATCTTCCTCTCTTGCCCCCTCTATCTCTATCTTCCTATCTCTCTCCCACTCTATTTATTCTCTCTCTTGCCCCCTCTATCTCTATCTTCCTATCTCTCTCCCACTCTCTATTTATTCTCCTCTTGCCCCCTCTATCTCTATCTTCCTATCTCTCTCTCCCCCTCTCTATTTATATCTCATTATTTCTACCTCTCTTTTATTCACTCCATCTCTCTTGCTCTCCCTCTCTCTATCTCTTTCTATCCATATCTTTCTCTGCATCTATCTCCTTAGCTCTCTATCTCTCTCTCCCTCTACCTAATCTCTCTCTCGTTCTCTCCCTCCCTCACTTCCACCCTGTCCCCCTATCTATCTCTCTATCTCTAGCTTTATATCTATTTGTCTTCCTCCTCCTCTCTCACTCTATCTTCATCTCTACATCTATCTTCCTCTCTCCCCTTCTATCTCTAGACATGTTTTCCTCTCTCTAACCATCCATCTTTCTCCCTCTCTCTCTCTCCCTCTTCCTAAACCTCTATATCTATATCTCTTTGGCTCTCTATCTCTATATCTTTCTCTCCATATTTCTTCTTCCATCTTAACCTCTATATTTATCTCATCATCTCTCCATACCTCTATACCCATATATCTCTTCCTCTCTCTACCTCTCTCTATATATCACTTCCTATTTCTATCTTTATTTTTCCATCTCCCCTTCTCTACATATTTATCTCTTCCATCTCTATATATCCCTCTCTCCTCTCTCTTTTTATCTCTTCCTCTCCTCTCTTATCCCTTTCTTTCTCCATCTCCATCTCTATCTCCTTACCCCCCTCTCTCTTACTCTTCCCCCCTCTATCTCTCCCTCTTTATATCCCTATCCCTTCTTCTCTCTCCCTCTCTCTATTACAAAAATAGCATGAGCCTAATAACATCATTTGTTAAACGACCTACCAATTGACCTTATGTATTGCACTAATGTATGCAAACAATAGACCTAAATTTTTCCTAATTGACCTTACACGCCTCTTCGACCTACCCATTGCACACAAAGGTGCTATTGCTAGTTACCTACAGTTTGGAGTGCATCTTACTCCAACTACCTAAACAGTGGAGAGAAATGTTGCTCCTATTAATCTTCCTTAGCTTGTCCCATGCAATCAGAAAACAATATTAAAAATTAAAAATATAAATATCTTTAGTGAAAAATTAGATGCAATGGCTGCTTTCGAGAAATTATTTCGAAGATTAGAATGTCACATCCCACGTAATTAAACCTATACAACAGAAGTCAAGGAAAGTAAAGACACAGGTGTGGGTGATACGATAGGAAAAAAGGATGAGAGATGGTGTATTTAGCGAGGCATGGAACCCGCCATTTTCGGCAATGTCTATCCAGCCTACAAAACAACCATTTGACCGCATTTATTAATTAGTTACAAATAAAGAATGTATTGCATCTTTATTTTTAATTAATTAATAAATGCAGTCAAATGGTTGTTTTGTAGGTTGGATAGACAATTTGGTCATTTTCCTCCAATGTCATGTGAAGGTATGGGTGTCCCTTCTTCTACAGGAAAAGACTGCAGGACATGGAAAAAAGATGGACACGCAACCTCCATAAATGTGCATTCTCAGGCAATTAGAGAGATTATGCTTTTTATTAGAACGTGGGTAACAAAGGTCGAAATAGAAAATGTAGAGTCAGGCATGAAAAGAGAGGGCATATAGACCATAAAAATGCGTAGAGAGGAATGAAAAGAGTGCACAAGAGAGAGAAACAAAAGAAATTTGCTAGAAAATGAGGAGAAAAATATGTGGCAAGATGGTTGACTTGGGTGAGATAAAGGCATGCCATGGAATTCCATTATGACGGGGACAGAGGGCTATCAAAATAAAGAATGAAAAGAGGAGAAATCCAGGACACATGAACAAGAGATCAAAGGTGAGCAAGAGTAGGTTACCTATGTGGGGAAGCTATTACAGGTAATTCCATGGCCTAGAGATTCTTGATGTTCTTTTTCTTTCTAATGGGTATGGGACGTATGAGACTAATGTGGATGTTAGACAGAGCTGCATCACAACTTGTCCCTTCTAAGAATTTTGAGAGTAAACTATTTCTTTTTGTGATTAAACATTAAACACCAGTAATCACCATTTAATTCTATAAATATAAAGTAATTATTTTGGCGAATCAATGTTTAAACGGAATATGGTCTCTCAAAAGATTATTCAATCTACAAATTTATTATATGTTTTCATAATTGTAACACTAAATTTAACTTGTAGCTTTAGAAATCCCATAGGGAAAAGAGTACAGTCATTTTCAAGTTACAACATAGATCTTAGTTCAGAAATATTACAGGGTAAGTGTCATCTAAATAGAGACAAATACAAGATCTATACTCTCCACTTATACACCTCCAACTTAACTACCTTAGCACTTGTATTTAAACAAACAACTTCTACTTATCTATAGTTCATATTATACACGTATACATGCAACCTTTATGCACATGGATATATTTACATAGAATTTTTATTCATAAGTCTTATATCTATAGACATTCAAACTTAATATTGAATAAATGGGTCACACTATTGTCGTAGAAGTAAACATATTATCCACTATTCAAACTGATATAGTTGAGCTTTCATATTTTGCAAATATAATTTGAAATATTAGTATGTATATTGACAAGAAAGACACGAGAACCTACATAAGAATAACCCTTGGTAATTTGGAAGAAATTTCTATCATGATGGGTAGACTTATGATATTAGGTGGCTTGTGATAGCCTGATTTAAGTATTTTACAATAATATGGTTATGAGATAGATTATGTGTGGGTTGATTAAATCTATGTGCATTTGTGGGAAATTCAGGAATTTCCTAGCATGCTCAATATGGTAGGGGTAAAGAAACACATGTTTTTCATTCTTACGAAGGCATCACCTCTATAAGTGAATTTGATATAACCTAGTAATTGTGGATGTTGCAACTGTGGCATAATATCAATATAACAAAATGATATAATGTAGGTTGATAGGGTGCTTACTAACTCATCTTAGAACATTTGAAGCTTACCTACAAGATTGCAGTTGTTAGTGGCATAACAAGCTTGTGTAATGAAAATGTTTGTCAATCCATGACTAAGAAAAATGTCTAGATCATAACTTCTATCTTGAAATTTAAATTGTTTTTGTATGGTGAAGAGTTCCTAGCAGGCTTGGCATTAAGTGAAACATTAGTTAAGGTTATGATGCCACTATTTTAAAAATAACATCAATACCAATAGTTATGCTCACCTTCCCTAGGCTTGGTATCAATGTGACTTAAAATTCAATAACTATGAGGTTTTAGATACTTGTAAATATTGAGAAGATATATGTATGTAATTATGTGATCATTTGAGAAATTTTGTTGTAGTTGCAATAGGTGTAATAAATTCCTTTCATGTCATTTTATCCTCCTTTCTTAATGGAATAATAAGACATGCTATATAATTCTAGAATGGTATTGGGGAAAAGGCTTTCAATGACTACTAGATATGAGTTGACCCCTTGAATATAACACCCTCTATATTTAATGTATTGTGTGAATTTTGAATGAAAGTGGTTTCCTATGTGTTTGTGTAAATCAAGGTAATTTCATGTTGAGTAATAAGCTTAGCCCCTATGTTGATAAGACAAACCTTGGGATGCTCAAGTTAGTTTATGAAGAATATTAGATAGAGGTTGATTGAATACATCGATCTCTTTAAGGGAAGTATCATAGTATGGGTTACCAAATAGTGAACTTATGAATTCCTAACTACTACTAAGAGTTATTAATTGAGGGAAAACCTTTAGATGAAATCCCTCAAAGTTTAAATCATTATTTAAAAAAAAGTGTGATTTAAAAAAATATAAAAAAAATCAAGATGTCCCATAAATGGGACACACTATTGTGGGATCAACCTTTGGTAGATCTGACATAATCTTTTTCATAGGAGATATATGATGGCCTCCTTAGAGATATTAAGCAAGACAAAATTTATGCGACACAACCAAATGGTTCCTTGTGTTTTTTTATCTAATTTATTATATTCATCATTGGACATACTTTCTAGTTTAACCTTGCTTAAAAAGAATTCTAATAGTCTCTCTCTTCAAGGAGATCCTCCATTTTAAGTTTTCAAAGCTCATAACTAGAACCATCTCTAATTGAGATGTACTTGTCATGGATTGCAATACACACAAGGATTTATAAACACACAAAGTAAGGTGCTCCCATTACAACACAAAAAAACACAAGTTTTAGAAAGGCATTCCCCTAATCAAGACCAAAGCTCTAATACCAAATGTTGAAATACATATTAAACTATTCCAACAAAAACATTAAACTAAATGTACACATTTTAATATGTTCATGTATCAACCAATGAAATGGAAATGGAGAAAGCACATAGAATTAAGAAACTATAATAATTCAACACATGACACTGGATGTTGATGGATGTACTTGTAATAACCCTTGAAACCTCTATCAATTGCATATAATTTATAAAGAAGAGTCGACAAGAAACCATGACCATCCAAAACCATGCTTTGAAAAAAGCTCAATGCCCCTATGTGACTAGTCAATGGATCAAAGAGTAGAAAACACAACTCTTCAAACATATTTGACCTATGTGAAGAGTAGGGACAAATCCCCAAAAGTAGGGTTCTATTTTTGGCTCTCATAATCCTTGTGGACCCCACTTGGCATGCAAATATTCTCCACTCCTAGTGCTTAGTATTGGGAAAGTGATGTAAATGGAGTCAAGTAAAGTTGTAATTGCGACCAACATGCTCCATCTCCTCCTTCAATGCCATTACAACCAATATTTGCAAGTTACAAGGAAAATAATTAAAAACTAACATCCCAAAATCACCTACATGGTGACATGAGCATCTAAATACCCATTCCAAGATACTGGGAGATCCAATATTAGATATTAGGCTTGCAATTAAAGATCATACTTTCCTAACAAGTGAGTTGAATTTACATTGCAACAAGTTTTATTTTATGTTGTTCTCAAAGTCAATTCTTTTAATCCTTCATATTTAATTTCCTAAATTAATATTGATATACATATTTTTATCATTCTCAACTATCATTGACATGAGCTAGATTAATTATGCCTAGTTTACTTTATTTAATTAGTCTAGATTAATTTTTTTTAGGTTTATTTTTGGTTATCCATTACAACTTATTAATTAAATAACATCTTTCTATTTTAAAAAATATTGATAGAATCTTATTATTCAATAATTAAAATTAATAAAAAGTTTATACTTTATAAATTAATAATATATAATATTTATGAATTATGAAATATAAAATTGTTATTGATTTTTCATTATTGAATCATAAGATTTTATGAATGTTTCTTGGATTGTTTGATATTTAAAAATATTCCCCCAATGCACTTTTTGTTTTTCAAAATGATTTAAAAAAAATAAAATTGTTCTTTTACTTATTGACATGACTAAATTCATGTGGATGATGTTAGAATTTGAAACTCTTACCAAAAGAATCTTTCATGTCAGATAACAAGTGTTTATTTTCCATTGATCAACCTTTCTGTACATAATTATTTCCTGAACATCTCTTTAATATTGATTTAAAATTCTCATTCTTTACATTCATTTATGTAGCCTCTTGCAAAAGTAAATATTTGAAAAATAAAATAAATTAATGCCGATCTAAAATTGTTGTTTCATGGCAGGCATAAAGAAACTCTCAAAGGAGTAAAAAAGATAAAGGCAAACATAAGGAGGCTCTTAGGCCATCAACATAAAAATAAGAAAGGAGTAAGGGAATGGCATGTGAGATGGTACAATTATATGATTAAGACGAGGAACCAAAAAACAGACTTGTATGGAGATGGATCACAAGGATGTAAAAATGATCTTTGATAAGGGAATTTATGATTATTGAAATATTTGTAGCTCAATCTTTATATACAAAAAACTTATAGAAAAAATGAACAACAGAAAATTTTTGAGAATATGAAATTTTTTAAAAAGAATTCTTAGATGTATTAATTTATTAATTGTCATTTTTCAAAAATTAAAAACCAATATTATTACCTACAGTTTGGAGTGCATCTGACTCCAACTAAGATAAAAGGGGAGGCCCAGGGCCCTGGAGAGATATTATTACCGAAAAATTCGGTGCAGCTGTTGCTTTGAAGAAATATTCTCAAAGACTAGAAGGGGAGGCCCAGGGCCTTGCAAGATAATATTGCAGCACTAAAATACAAATTTACAACAAATTTGTTTTACAAATCTTTCAAATTTCTTTCATGACTGATAAATTTTCTATATTATTATATTCTACAAGATTTTAGAATACAGAGGATTTTACTGCAGATGAGTCTTTCAGTACTTGTTCCATTAGCTAACTAGTCTTAACTGTGATTCAATTGAAGAACAGAGTGCATGGTAATTGATAGAATGATTTTGATTCAGCTGATTGTGATTGATGTGGTTTGAATGTTGTAATTGTTTTGTGAGTGATGATGGTGATTTGAATGAGTGGGCATTAATTGGAAAAAAAAAAAAACATCAAATTTGGGCACAATATATTGGCATCTATCATTTTTCTTCATTCCAAGAGGGGCTAGTCTTTTCCCACATTCTATATTCTTCATAACAAATCACCAGACTACAGTGCGAGTAAAAGCAGATGGAGCTTAACCAACATAAACAACTTTTGGAATAAAAGCAAAAAACAGTATGGAATAAATTACCATGAACAGGCTATTACAGAGGACACAGTTATCCAGTTCAAAGGCCATTTTTTAGCCTATTTTTTGGAACGCACCATCCAGTACAATTATCCTTGCTAGTAAGGATGCTTTCCTCAGATACATAATATCTTTAAAGAGTTTCAAACATTGACCCTCATCATATTCATCGGGCAACTGAATTTCCAGTGCTTCAAGAGAGGGCGTGCTCTGAAGCAAGCAACTTATTACTGCAACTTCTTTGTGATCAAATTCAAGAATTTCTACGCATATTTTATTGAGGTTAAGATGTGGAGGGGTGAGGCAAACAGGTATAGGATCTCTTGCCAACTCCTGCATTGCAGTGCTATGAATAAGTAATTTAACCAAGAGTTCCTTTCTCATGCTGAGGTGAATTCTAATGACTTGCTTAAAAAGAATCATTTTCATCTTTTACTCATATATATTTATTAAAATGCATGACCTTAAACTACCAACTTGTAACTTTTAACCCTAGGGCTTGAGGTTCTGAAGTGTGTAAATACCTGAACAAAGAAGCCAAATATAGAGAGCGTCTGAAGGTTTGGAAGCCTGTGAAGTAGGTTGAGTAGAGGAACATCCATATCTGCTTCCCTTTCAAAGGGATAGGGAATGTATATGACAAGTATCTTCAAGGACTGGAAGTTGCCCATGATGTGAAGAAATCTACTCGCTGAAATAACTGCTGGACTGCTTCCTTGTCCTTGAGAGCAATCCATGTTCAATTCCCTTAGAGTACCTCCACTGTGCATTTCAAGATGAAAGACGGCATAAGAAAGCTCATAAAACCTTGCACCATTCACACTCAAATCCTCAATCATGTACCCCAACAGAATTTTGAGTTTGGGGCAGTTCACAGATAGAGTTTTTAAACTTCGAATACTCAAATGTTCAATAGTGGATGAACGGATTACGACATTACCTAGCCCAGCATATCCTGTTATTTCAAGCCTTTGGAGAAGAGGGCAGAGCGAAATCAAGGAGACTAAAGACTCATCTGCCAATTGAACATCATGGAGGTGACAAGTAATGAGGTGGGGGAATCCAATGAAATTGATTGGGAAGCTGGTGAGAACGTACATGCCCAGATTCAGTGTTACCAGATGTGAACATGAAAAGAGAGCAGGGGGTGGGATTTCTTTTAAAGCACCGTCACGCTCAGCTGCAAAAGTCAAGTTGTGATCAAACAGAGTGAGGTGTTGGACATTACACCAAGATGCGTATCTTACCCATTTACACACATTTTCATGAGAGAAGTGCCGCCGTTGGGTATGATCTATCCAAGTGTTGTGGAGGTGAAAGGCCTCCAGATTGCCTGAGTGCAGAAGCAAGATGTTGGAAATAATATTCTCAACGCTTGACATGAGTGGATCGGGGGAAGTGCAATCAGGCCCCAAAACAAGATATGGAGAGAAAGTGAGTTCAGGCATCTGAGTGTAGAGAAACCTCCACCTCTTGGAAAGAATACAACATTTGACAGCGTCCTTTATTGGGATTTTTGATAGTATGAAAGAAATAAGAGAATCAGGCAGTGTGTAGAATGCATCCTGGGCAGGCATGATTGTGACACGAGATTCAGAACAAAAGAGTGATGATATTATCTGTAAAACTACAGAAGATCGGTGTAGTAGTGTCTGATGGCGGGAATTTCCTTCGAAGTGAAACGTATTGATGTCTGATGGCGGGAATTTCCTTCGAAGTGAAACGTATTGATGTCTGATGGCGGGAAATCTTTAAAAAACAGAAACCCTAAATTTGTCATAAGGCAAGAAATATTAGTGGAAGGAATCACAAAGTTCGTACTTGGCTGGACAATTTGGTAATACTAATTTGGTAACGAGGTCTTCCTTAAGGCGTTTGGATTTTTAACCTTGGATTACATAATTATAAAGGAGAAAAGTGATATATATTATTCTCATATTTTCATCAATAAGTTTCTTTAATTTTTGATTAAATTAAAAGATAATAGTAAAAATTTGGATGGTTAAAAGGTACATTCATAAAGTCTAAAAGGGATGAAAATAATTTAAAAAATCAAGTCTAAAAAATAGCATTAAAAACATTAAGTGGTTAATATAATTTCAAAAGGAGAGGGTCTTTATTATCAAATTCCCCTCAAACAACACTTGGGATGTGATTATTACCAACTAGCTCCCAACCAGTGGGTTCACTCTCTTCCTTAGAATTATCATCCAAAGGTTGTTGAGCACAAACCAGAGAAATAACAAACTCTACCAAGAAACTTTTCTATGTTTGGCCAACTAGGAGAATCATGCTTGTGAGAAGAGACAAAAGGAGGTCATGAGGGCTAGGACCATCCATAGGTAGCATTATCTTTGTTTCCCAATGACTAAGAGTCATGATATTGGGAATCACAAGATTTTTTTTGGGAAACTAGTTGCAACCTCACTTGCATCCTCAAAGAGGAGAATAGGAGGGAGGCAAGACTCTGGCAATAGTGTAGGGAGCATTGTTTGAGTGACCTAAAAGATCTTGTAGATGGGCCACCTCTAATGCAACTTTGCTAGCTTGCACATAAATTTGCATAAGCATATTAGAGAAAATTATAATTTTAATGTATACAGAGAAATGAATATCGACAAAATATCTTGAAAAATAACAACATTTTTATCTTTCCAAATGTTAAATAAAATATCCACCCTAAAAGCATGCCAATTTTGGGTATAATTGAAAGGAAGACAAAGTTAATCCCCTAACACAACCATATTCCATAAAAAAGGGGTAGGTCTAAAAGACCTAAACAATCATAAATCCAATTCCAAGCTTCTTGAGCTATGGTGGGAACCAAGTGAAAAATTTGATAAAGGATACCCCAAGCAAAGAACCAATTTAGGTTCAAGAATAATTGATGAGATAACCTAGAATCTACGATACCAAGTTCCTAGAGAAGACCTAAGTTGTCAATGATGGTTTAACTAGCCAACCATAGGAAAATGAGGTGAAAGCCACAAATATCCTTTGCAAGGCTCACAATGATGAAATAGTGTACTAGGGCACCATTTTTAATCCTTCCATCAAGGCTTGAATGACTTGATCTCAATTTTATGAATCAATTGAAGAGGAATGGCATTAATAATAGCCTAAAATGTCTCTTTAACTTCGTTAGATAACCTAATTTTTCTTTTAATCTTTGGTTAAGAAAGGAAATTTGTGGTAGCTCTATGAATGCTATTTGGAAGAGTTCTAATTCCTCAATGGAAATTTTTTTGAGATATGAATCTATTGCACTTTAACCAATGGAGGGTCTTGACGAGAAAGAGGAAACCACCAAATAGATTACTAGTTGATTGAAAGGCCATTGTGGAAATCATTTTGCAGCTAGAGAAGCCAATGCTTAATAGCCTCCTACTATTTCCAAATGCTTTTAATGAAAAAGTCCCTTCAATTTGAATCGGATCCCTCCTAGTAAGGAGAGTGCCAAGATTCTATCCCTTCCATGTTGGCCAACCAAAAGGCACACCTAAACTAATACAATTCCTAATGAGAATTTCTAGGCTTCATTTCCCTTAAGAGCCCTGAGGATTCATTTAACATACAAGGAAATACCTTGATAACAAATTGAGAGCAAACCCAAGCCACCAACATCAAGGGGAAGACAATAATATTAATGAGCAACTTGATGAAATCTTTGGTGCTCATCATTGTAGGTCCAAAGAACGTCTTTAAGATTTTTTCATTTTTAAAGAGGCTTTCGAGGGCACCCAACAAGAGAAATAATACCGTGTCTAGCAACCAACACTTTAGAATAAATCTACAATTTTATATCCAAAGAAAGAGTTTTGGTAATTTAGTAATTAAGTTTTTCTCAATCCTAGCAACAACAACTTGCCAAAGGGTAACAAGAGAAGCTTGGTAAGTAAAGGGAATGCTAAGAAAGTGAAATAATTCCCCATGACTGATTATTTCTAGCCAAAATTTTCTAACTGGTATGGAGTAAGAACAAAACATTGCCCTTAGCACTCAATTTTTCATCGTTGGATACTTGAGCTAGACACCTAGCAAAAAGTATAAAGGTGTTTCAACTAATCTGCTTAATATTGTCTTCATCTTCAATGAGGGTAAGATATTTAAATCATCGAAAAAATGACCATTTTCTAATTGGTTGGGAGAGCTAGGAAGGGAAATCCCTTAACTAGAGTTTGAGAATTTGCATGAGCCAATAAATAGCCAAAGCCTTCCACTATAAGCATGTAAAGAGCTAGAAGACTAAATGGATTGTTGATCATTAATGGTAAAATATATTCATGCTTTACCAATCAACATCTACACATACTAAATAAAATGAGGACCAAACCAAGGCACTCGAAGCATGACAAGAATAAAAGGCCACTCAAATAGTTGTAAGCCTTCTCAAGATCAACTTTGATAAAAATGGTAGATTTCTAAGAAAACTAAGTTGATTCCATTCCTTCCCAAATAAAAGATATATTATCTAAGATAAATTTAGATTTGATAAAACTAGTTTCATTATGGTAGATAGGTTAAGGAAGAAGAGGCATAAGATTAAGATCCAAAGCTTTGGCAATAATCTTGTATGAGACATTCAACAAAGTGATGGGTCACTGGTTGTTGATTTCTTCAAGGTATCCATCTTTTCGTATAAAATTGATATCCCCTTTATTAATTAAATTTACCAAGGATTTAGAATGAAAGGCATTTATAAAGACCTTATGAAAATGATCACTCATTGAGTCCCAAAAGGCTTTATAAAATTCACAAGGAAAAGGCTGAAGCCACATAAGTGGTTTACACTTTGAAGGAGGAAGGAAAAATGACATTTGTGTGGTTTCAATAATTCAAGGGGGGTTCAAGCGAACCAATTAAATAATTCACTCGAACCCCACGGTTCGAGCCCAGTTTGCTCGAACCATTTTAACGCCAACGTTTTTATAATATTTTAATGGGTTTGAACAAACGGGTGTTCATTCAAACCCCCTAAAATAGGGCATTTTAAAAGATTTTCACTATTGAACCGACAATGCTTTTTGTCTTGCGAATGTGAACTTGGAGCATGTGAAGCGGCGAACGTTCAATGAATTCGTGAGCAAATCTTCAACATACCACCTTGAGCGAGCTATTTCCATCACCTTCAACCTCCACAGTGCTTTCAAGGTTGGTTTTATTTTTCTATGGCTGCTTGAATTGCATTTGTTTGAAAGTTTCTAAACCCTAAATGAACAAATCCATTTTGTGCATATGTTTATTCATAGCATTCCATAATTTTTTTGTGCGTATGATAGCATTTCATGAGACCCAGTTTCAAAGCTCCCATTTTAATTTTATATACCCTATTTGAAAGCTCCCATTTTGGTGCAGGCAGGGTGAAGGTTTTGGAATTTGGCTTTACAGCTGCCAATTGCATTTGCTTGAAAGTTTCTAAAGCCTTTTCAACAAACCCATAAAATGCTTGGAATTTGACTTTACAGTTGCCAATTGCATTTGCTTGAAAGTTTCTAAAGCCTTTTCAACAAACCCATTTTAAAATGCTGTGAAATTTTTCTTTATAGCTACCAATTGCATTTGCTTGAAAGTTTCTAAATCCTTTTCAACAAACCCATAAAATGTTGTGGAATTTGGCTTTACAACTGCCAATTGCATTTGCTTGAAAGTTTCTAAAGCCTTTTCAACAAACCCATTTTAAAATGTTGTAGAATTTGGCTTTACAACTGCCAATTGCATTTGCTTGAAAGTTTCTAAAGCCTTTTCAACAAACCCATTTGTTGCATACTATGGAATTTGGCTTTACAACTGCCAATTGCATTTGCTTGAAAGTTCCTAAAGCCTTTTCAACAAACCAATTTGTTGCATATGTTAGAATCATGGCATTCCATAAGATCCTTTTCAAATTTAAAACCAATATTTGGGCATTGTGAATATCTCCTTCATGCATAGATGGACCTAGTTCTACATTGGAAATATTTTTATGCAATATTTTCTTCAATTTAATCCATTGTGGGTTCATTAATTTCTACAAACTAGTTACCAAAGGATTCAAACATCAACCAAGAATTTGTATGAGATTTATTCAGTTGAGGAGTAGCTCTTAGCAATTTAGATACTACATTAAAACTTGGTTCATATACTCGATATTTTTTTCTTTTATTTGTTACAATTTCTTTAAGCCATGGGGAAGGAGATGAAACTGTTTGGGATTTGAAAGTTAAAGGAGGAAACACAATTGTAGTAACATAATTAATATTGATGTTATTTGATAAGACTTCCAAGTTTTCATGGCTTGCAAGCTACCATGTGCCAAGCTAGTGAGACTTAAGCCACCCCTTGAACAATGTGAATGATCTCCATAATCACCCCAGCTTGTTAAGAGATTGTAACGCCGGATCCATACACATACACACTCAAGATTAATTTATGGCAACATTGAAGAACTTGTTAGGTACACATATGGCTTCCTCAAACATACATAAAATATCTCTCTTGATCTATATAAAGGTCTTGGATAAGGAAAGAAAGCTTAAATCCAAAGGAAAGACCCTTATAAATTCACAAAAACCATTTAAAGAACATAAAGAAGACTTGCCCATTATTTTAAATAAATATGCACAAAGAGGAAATTAGCCAAAAATCTTAAGGCTCTATTCAATTGTGATAATCATATTATTTAACAAACATGAAAATAACATAAAAATAATAACACCATTATTTTCAAAGAAAGGTAGAGTTAGGAAAGGAATAAAATATCACAAGAGAACTATCTCAAGTAAAATTTAAAATCCAAGGAGATTTTATATGTTGATAGAACACCCTTTCCAATATTCTCACAAGCTTTACCAAATCCTTCCCAATCCAAACCCTCTTGGTTTCTTTCACTTCCCTCTTCTCAAGATCCTCAAATTATATAATAATCAAATCCCAAAAGAGGCAACCCCTCTTCTTAACCTTTCATTTTGGCTAAATAAGTTCAATCTAATATATATTGCTTGACCTAATGGATTTTTAACATGTTTCCATTTATTCAAAGAAAAGAAGAGAGTCCACAAAGGAATTTTGAGTAAATAAGGTAAGTTTTAACTTATAAAATGTGGTAACTCGATATTTTTCCTCACCAAAATATCTCTCCAATTTTAAATCTAAATGCACATCCAAAATAATACAAATTCATAACTAAATTTATTTCAAAAAGTGGGCCATCTATGGCCTTCTATAAACTTCTCAAAGATGTCATTCCCATAAATGATAAATTAAAAGTTAAGTTATGACCTACACCAAAATGACATGAAATTATCTTTCTAAGATGTCATATTTGCATAAATCCCTCAAAGATTTTTTTTGACTAATTTTAAACACTCAAACAAATACATATATATGAATGGGTAAAAGCACAAAGGTGTGTCACACTTTCAGCCAACTTATCAACACAACAGAATTTAAGTATTTCTAACTAAAAATCAATTTTGGTCAAACATATGATCTAGTATGATTCATTCTAGCTAAGTTAGATACTTCCACAACTTTTTCAACTAAAATTGTTGACTAAAAGTATATGGAGCACCACTTTGAGTCCAATTTACCAAAAAAAAAAATTATTTGAAAATTTTGAAGTTTCAATAACTCCTGCTGATGTAAATAATTTATTTTTTTAAATATTAAAATACCCTTTTGTAGATCCATAAGTGTAGTTTTCAAAAATATATTTATTTTAATAGTTTAATTATTTTTTATATTTTATTTTTTATTTTTACTAAAAGTAGGCTATCAACACAAAATATTAGGCTAATTACTATGCCAAGGAAAAATACTAAAACTTATTTTAAAAAATTGAAAAAATTATGATGCACTAGATAAAAGATTCTATTTGAAGATGGTATTTTTTTTTTTTTAGATAAATAATTAATATGAAAGTTGACGTCCGATGAAAACAGTTGTTTTTTTATTCACGTACATTTTAATATTTATTTAAAAATATATATTTATCAGAATTGGAAAAAAATATATCCATGCACTAAAATTTCAAGTTAAAATACAAAAAAAATTGAAAGAAAAAAATTACTATAAAAAGTTTGACGTCCCATGCAACTTCATTTTTCAACATTTTATCAACAACTAAATTATAGTGTTAATTTATTAAAAACTAGTTTAAAATAAATTTTAATTTTTTAAAAAATATAAACATAAAATATACTAAAAAATACATATTTTACTAGTTTACATCATTTCAAAATTCAAAACATATATGCCACTTTTTAGTGATTCAAGTTTAAAAGTTGGATCAACGTTGGTTGTTTCCTTTATAAAGTGTGACACAACTTTGTGCTTTTACCCGAATATACTTCATTTATAAATTCTTGGAATATATCAATCCATCACAATTAAAATCTTAGACATCATGCATAATATTTTTGATGTATTCACAAAGCCACCTAGGGTCTCATAAGACTTGAGTAGGTGAATACTAATATACATATCTAATGGTGGGATAAATGGAAGAGGATTAGGAGTAAGTTCATATATATCTATTACATATTTTGCAATCCAATATATTGGTTGGAGAGGTTGCATTTGAATAGAAGAAGTGAAGATAAGTTCTATTAAAATATGACTCACCATCTTCTCTATTCTTAGGATTTTGGAGTATATCAAAATATCCAACCTATATTTCATTGTTGATCTCAACCAATCTTTGCTTCAACTTCCAAATCATCCACACAATCCTCCCTAAAATATTCAATATGTGAAACATAATTATGAGGAAGATACAAATAATCCTTGACATAGTTTTTTGTATCAAAGGATAATATGGTTCTATAATTTTAAACTATTTCCAATTTTGAAATCAAAATACAATCAATTATCTATTTAATCTCAATAATGCAATTTTAAGGCAAACATAAATTACTTGAATATTTTTAAGGTCTCTCATTAGATTATACTTACTCTAAAATTTAAAAAACAACATTAAAATCCACATAACAAATTTCAAAGACATTATTATATAAGCTCTCGGCTCTACTCTGCAATTTTCCCACGCTAGTTGCTTTTTGAATTTCTGGCACTGTTTTGCGTTGTCTGTTTCATGGGTTGTTCGGGGGGGTCGGGAAGGCTCCCCATTCCAAGGATGTTGTCCCCTCTTCTGGCACTGGGCCAGCAGTGGCAGTGGCTAGTCTGGCTGCTTCAGATAAGATTCCTTTTGCTTGTACTGCTATCCTTTCCCCTGGGGAAAAGACCAATGAAATCTCTGGGAAGTCGCCCTTCTCTCCGTTGTTTGGGCTTAATTCCTTTTTTTGGAGGAAGCTCTGGCCACCTACGTGGACAAGTTGGTGGGGTTTGACTCGCCAACCCAGTCTAAAAGACTTGAGGAATCTACTTCCTGCTCGGTTACTGGCTGGGAAGTCGATGTCCCTGAGGTCCTTGTGCTAAAGGCAATGGATAACCTCAAAATGGCTTTGGTTGGAAAGTTCTTGGCGTTTAGGGCAAATATTGAACAAGTTCATCAATAGGTTTCTTCCACCTGGAACCTTAAAGGCAGTGTTTCCATAAATGCAATGCCTCAAGGTATTTTTTTGTTCTCTTTTGTGGTTTATGAGGATATGTTGAAAGTTTTAACTGGGGGTCCTTGGGATTTTGACCCGAGTTATAAAAACTTTCTCTCTCTTTGTAATGGAAAGCGGGATTTGACCCATCGACTGATTTGGGGGCTTCTGCACCAACTTGGGTTTGCCTTTCGGGGCTTCCTTTGGAGTTCTAGGAGAAAGGAATCTTATAGGGTATTGTGAACTCCTTTGGGAGTCTCTTGGCCATCGATAAAATCACCCAAGAGAGATCAAGGCTTTTGTATGCTCGTATTTGTGTCAATGTGGTTGTTAACACGGTTATGCCCTCTTCTATTTTGCTAAAGTCTAAGTTTGGTAACTAGACCCAACCCTTGGAGTATGAAAATGCTCGCCTCTTTTGCCAGCATTGTAAGAGGTTTGGTCATCTTATAGACTCTTGTGTGGTTCTGGGTGAAGACTCAAAAGCTAAGCGTAAGAGGTCAGAAGGGGACATCTCACCTAAGGCTATGGACTCTGGAGTGCAGCCCTCTTTTGCTTCCCCCCAAAAGGTGTCCATTCCCCTTCTAAAGGATAAGGATCTAGATGCATTGGTTGTCTCTCTCCCTCACGTCAAAGCTAAGGAGGACAAGGTCCAAGTTGAGGACCACTTGTTGGTATGGAATGTCCAGGTTCTGAAGGATAAGGAGCAGATAAATGGTGTTGTTGAAGTATTGGAAGAGGGAGAGTATGTTCTCCATGAAACATCCCCATCTCTAAAGGAGATAAATCCTATTTCTCAGTTTGGTGCTCAAAATCTGAGCAATTTGTTGTCCCTTCTTGGCTTTCCTCAAGGGTCAAGTGATAAGGAGGATGAAGACGGATGGTCACAAGCCACCACGAAAAGAAAAAAGAAGAAGAAATTGGATGTTGGAGGGGGAAATAAGGTGGGAAGACCCTCCCAAAAGGAATCAAGATTGAAAGATACTGTAAGGGATGTGGCTGTAGGAAAACAAAAAACCTTGGACTCGATCGCGGGATCGAAGCCCAAGAAAAAGTAGTATGGGGGATGGAATGTGTTGGTGGTGGGGGTGCTACTACTTTTTAATGAAGTACATCTCCTAGAATATTAGGGGCCTTAATAACCCCTATAAACAGTTTTTGGTTAAGTCCTATATTCTGGATAACAAAGTTGATGTCCTCCTTTTACAAGAAACAAAGATGAAGAAAGAAACCTTTGAGAAAGCTATTGTTAGTATCTGGTCTGGAGATAATTTCTTTGTTAGTGAAGCAGAAGGTACATTAAGTGGTACTACTACCCTCTGGAATCCCTCTAAATTGAAAGGCTCTTTACGTTCAACTAGTAAGAATTACCTTAAGATTACTCTGGAAGATATTGGATCTCAAGAGATTTGGAATCTTGTAAATATCTATGCCCCTAATTCTAGCATAGACAAAGTTTTGATATGGGAAAAACTAAGTGAAGCTATTTCTGATAGGAGTAATGAACATTGGATGTTGGGAGGGGATTTCAATTCTCCTCTCCTTCCTTCAGAAAAGTTAGGAGGGTTGGATGATTTTTCGGATAGTATGATGGAGCTTGCTGAATTCTTTAACTCGATAGGTCTTATTGATATTCCCCTCCAAGGCACTAAGTTTACCTGGTTTAACAGGAGGAATGGAAGCCATCTAATTCAAGTCAAATTGGATAGATTCTTGATTTCCGCTAATTGGGATATCTCCCAATTCCTTTCTCTCTCTGCTCTCCCTAGGTCTAGATCGGATCATAATGCTTTGGTTTTGAAAAAAAAATTGGATCATAATAAGGGCCCCTTCCCTTTCAGATTTGAAGCTATGTGGTGCCTCCATCTGGATTTTGTTGCCTTAGTTCAATTGTGGTGGGAGGAACCCATCCTTGGGACTCCTATGTACTGTTTGGCTAAAAAGCTACGTAGAATTAAACAAAAAGTGAAAGGGTGGAATAAGCTTACATTTGGGAACATCTTTGTGTTAAAAAATTCCCTGGGGAAAATTTTAAAAGAGGTTCAAGATATTATGGAGTCTGGCTCGATGGATGAAAAGATTAGTGCAAAGGAAAGAGATATGAGATCCCAATGGTATAAGATAAACAAAAAGGAGGAAATATTTTGGAAACAAAAGTCAAGAGTTCAATGGTTGATGAAAAGGGACAAGAACACAAAATTCTTCCACCAATCTACTCTCAAGCACAAAAGCAAAAACAAAATTAGATCGTTGGTTAAAGAGGATGGTTCTATTGTGACAAATGAAAAAGAGATTGTTAGGGAAGCCGTTAGCTTCTTCTCTTCTTATCTTTTAAATCCTGTCAACGATCCCCAGGTAAATGTTGATTTTCTTCAAGTTATCCCTAATGTTATCTCTGATTTAGACTTAAAGATGATGACTAATGTTGTTTCTATGGAGGAAGTCAAAAAGGTTTTTTTTTCATTTGGAGCCTTCAAAGCCCTTGGACCGGATGGATTCCCTCCTACTTTTTTCCAAACTTACTGGGATATTGTCAAAAATGATCTCTTTAATGTTGCTAGAGATTTTTTTAGATTGCGAAGGTTGTTGAGCAATCTGAATGCCACCTTTATAGCTCTCATTCCTAAATTTATTGATTCCTCTGCAATGAAATATTATAGACCTATTAGCCTTTGCAATACTGTTTATAAAATTTTCTCTAAAATTTTGGTGTTTAGACTCAAACTGGTGCTTGGTAAAATGATAGCCCCTAATCAAAAAGGTTTTCTGCAAGGAAGAAACATTCTTGATACTGTTATTTCAACCCATGAGATAATTCACTCTATGGAGCACTCAAAAAATCCTAGGATGGCATTCAAAATTGACATCTCAAAGGCCTATGATAGGGTATCCTGGCCTTTTCTTTTTGTTGTTCTTAAGAAATTTGGGATTGATGGAAGATTCCTTAAGATGATTTTTTCCAGTGTAACATCCCCCATGTATTATGTTCTGGTAAATGGTGTTCCTCAAGGATTCTTCTCCTGTGGTCATGGTCTCAGACAGGGTGACCCCCTTTCTCCCTACTTGTTTATTATTGTTGTTGAAGTTATGGGAAGGAATTTTCAAAGGTTGGTGGATTTACAAGCTCTCAAGGGTGTTAAGGATGCCTCCTCTCTCAAACCTGATTTCCATCAACAATTTGTTGATGATACCCTGTTGTTTGTGGAAGCTTAAGTGGGGAAAGCAGGCTTATGGAAATAGGTTCTCAATGATTATGTTGTTTTTGATCAGTGCATTAACTATGATAAAAGTAAAGTTTACTTTTTCAACACTGATCAATAGATAAATGATAGAGTGAAAAAAAAATTGGGATGTCAAGAAGCTGAATTTCCAGAGGTCTCCCATTTTTTTCTAAGAGATTGGAAAATAATTACTGGAACCAATTACTAGAGAGAATTCAACATAAATTGGCAGGATGGAAGGGGAAGCTCCTAAGTTTGGCTAGTAAAATCCAACTCCTCAAAGCCTCTCTTCAGAATATTCCAGTGTATTACCTTTCCCTATTTAAAATCCCTGCTCATATAGGGGAGAAGATTGAATAGTTTCAGAGGAAACTTTTGTGGTCATGAACATAAGAAAAAAATAGACTATCTCTTGTAGGCTGGGATAAAGTGTGTAGACCTAAAAGGTGTGGGGGGTTAGAGATGAGAAGAATTCATATGCTAAACAAGGCCTTAACAGCTAAAATTGGGTGGAATCTTCTAGAAGGCTCCAAAGACTGGGTCAAAATTTTTCAAGCCAAGCACTTGAGAAACATAAATTCTAGTTGTTTTCTTTCTCAATTTGATCTGCCTTCAGGTTCAGCCTTATGGAACCATCTTGTCAGGATAAGGAATGTGCTAAAGTTGGGGGATAAGAAGAGAATAGGGAATGAGATTAATTCATATTTTGGAAGGATCTCTAGATTGAAAAAGCTACCCTGTTTGCTTATGAGGATTTGAATCCCCTAAAGCTTAGTCTTCACAGAATTTGTGGCAAAAAGGTGAGTGATTATATAGTCCAGGATAGGGAGGAACCAAAATGGAAGGAGTTTGATGCCTTGTTAAGGAGAAATAACTTGTGTGGTCAAAGACAGATGAATTAGGATCCAACCCTCACCAACTTGCATAATTTGATTGGGGAGGCGAAGTGGTTTGATAGAGAAAGGGAGGATGAGTGGCTCTGGAAAAGTAGCACCTCAGGCTATTTCTCAGTTAGAAAGACCTATGAAGACTTGGTGAGGGCTCAGGATGCTGCTTCAGACCCCTTCTAGAAATGGGTGTGGGTTAAGAATCTGATTCCAAAAATTAATTATTTTTGGTGGACTATTGCCCATGGAAAAATTCTCACCATGGACAACCTGGTCAAGAGAGGTTTCTATTTGGAAAATAGGTGTTATTTATGTAAGCAGGAAGAAGAATCGATAATTCATCTGTTCTTTCATTATCATTATGTGAGGGAAGTGTGGTCCTATGTTTTACAGTTGTTGTCTTCTGATTGGGTGTTTCCCAATTCAATGAAGCTTTTTATAGAGGGATGGTCAAACTGTCCTTTCTCTCATAATGTAATTGTGGATCTGTGGAATCAAGTCCCTCCCTTTGTTACATGAGGTTTATGGAAGGAGAGAAACAATAGAATTTTTAGAGAAGTGGAGAGAAGCAACGAGGAGGTGTTTCAAATAATTAAAATTCAAATTAAGGAGAATATTGAGGCTGGTAGATACAACTTTTTTAATACCTGGTCGAACTACAAGGAAATGAGAATAAAACAAAATTGAGGTATAAGGAGAGACTTAACCAATCTCAATTGGTATAAGATGCTTAATAGGATGGGTATTGTCTGGCATCCTCCTCTGAAAGATTGGGTTAAGTGCAACTTTGATGGGTGCTCAAAAGGAAACCTGGGTCAGGTTGGGGCTGGAGGCCTAGTGAGAAACCATACTGGTGATTATATTATGGGTTTTGGAGTGAACCTAGGAATCTGCTCTAACAACAAAGCAGAAGAAATGACTGCTCTTGGGACCTTCAATTTTCTTAAGGAGTTGGGGTTTAAAAATTTTATCATTGAAGAAGACTCCAAGTTAATTGTGGATATTTTAAATGATGAAGCTGCTCCTCCGTGGGAAATAAAAAATATTATAGACAGATGTAAAGTAATTAAATTTTGTTTTACTATCTATCAGGTTCAACATGTGTATAGGGAAGGGAATAAAGCCACTGATTATGCGGCCAATGGGGCTTTGGGTTGCAGGGGTTGGACTCAGTGGACAAATGGAAATATGTCGTCGCCTCTTAGAAATGTCATCCTTAATGAAAAGTTTGAAAATGAATATCAAACATGTATCTGAACAGCTAGTTGTTGGTGGGATGAAAAGGTGTCAACTGGTGTTGTCAAGCTTTCTCAGTAATGATGGCTTTAGGTGTACATGCAAGTATAGGAGGATCCTCAAGGGAGATAATTTCATTAATTTCCCTTTAAAGTGTATGTTCAAAAATCACATGTAGATTTTGGAGTTGATAAAGGTTGTCATTTCTATGCGTGTCGAAATGCCCTCTATCAGTTATTCACTTATTTCAATTGAGGGGAAAGGAAAGAATTTAATTATGGATGTTAATGCTTGCAAAAATTATGATGAGGTTTGGGCTTCGAGAAATGTGAAGCTGGCTTTGCTAATAAGAAAATTCTCAAATTGCCATTCTATCGTGGGTCTGAATTCTATTTGGGTTTTGAGCGTTGGCCACAGTCAAGGAAGAAAGCAGATTGCAGGGGAGAGTATGAAGACAAGCTTGTCTCAACATAAGAACTTGCAAAGAAGTAAGATGGGAGGTTTGAGAACAAGAACTGAACCACCTAACTGCCAAGCTCTGAAACAGAATGGCGACCTCTGGAGAATGTTCAAGAACATAGGAATGGCCTCTTTCTTTCAATCTCTCAAGGGCTATAATGAACGTTTAACGAAAAAATTCACTAATTCTTGGAGGAAAGGAAGTGTTTGTATAGGTGCTATGAAATTTTAGGTTACTTCTCATTTCATAGCTGAGGCCACAAGATTGCAGAATTCTGGGTTGAAGGTTGCTAAAAAAATTGGAGCTGATTACCAAAGATTTATTGATAATTTTTTGCATGAAGGTGAAAATCTTGAGAAGCAATTCCAGAATGGGTATGCCAGACTTGAAATTCCTCCTCCATTTTCCCTTGTGAGTCTGTTTGTTATGCACTATTTTACTCTTGAAGGTCACTATATGTTTGTTCATGCTTATCACTTGCCTCTTTTAAATCATATTAGACATGGGGATCGTATAAATTTTCCTTTTTACCTTCTGTCCTCTATGCAATTTAATATAGAAAAAGGAGCCAACCCGCCTCTCCACCAGGGTCTAATGCTCACTCTATATAAATTTTCCCTGGCCCAAAATCCCCATGGTAATCCTCTAAATGCTAGAATTGAGAATCTTAACCAATTAGATGAGGACAATGTGGAACCATGGGGGGTAGAAAACCCTAATGTGGGTGAACCCCTGGTTGATGAACCACCTCCCCGCCACCCTCCTGCTGTGGTTGCGAGACGTCTGCTTATCCCAACGAAAAGCAACTCTCCAGGGGAAAATGTGTCTAATCCTTCTACCCCTCAGTCCCAGAAAAGTGAGGAATTGAAGAATGTCAAAGTATTGCTTACCAGAGCTAACCCTGAAAAGAGGAAACTCTCCCCTACTGTTAGAACCACCAAAAGCCAAGAAACCCAAATGTGATATCGACCCAAGTGATGTTATTCATATATCTAAGGATGGGAACCAAAAGGTGGAGGTTAAGGAAATCCTACAGGGACAGGGGAGCGGTGGCAGTGGTGGAAGAAGGTCATCCCGTCTAGCGAAGGTGGCCTCGAAGAGAAAGAGGGGAAACAGAAAGTGTTTGTGGACGTGGAGGAGGTCCCAAGTTATGAGGAGTTTGAGGCTCAAGAAGATGATGATTCTGAAGATTTGGATTTTGAGGACATAGCCTACAAAATGGGGGAAGACGACTTAGAGGAGGAAAAAGAGGAGGAAGAGGAGGAGCAAGCGGAGCCATCTGAGGAAAATACTGAGGCAAGGAATGAACAGGATGTCGAGTTTTTTGGATTGGAAAATAAAGCTAAAGATTTGAGTAATGAATTTTTAAAAAGTAGATTAACTTTCTTGCAGGTTCAATTCGAGGATATGGAAAAGGTTATGGTTACTCTGATGAGTGTCACTAACAAGTTGATGCTACATGCGATGTTGGGCACAACATCTGGAGAAATGAAACTTACCAGAAAGTTGAAGGAGTAGGGGAAATCTGATGCCCTGAAACTGCTAGATGAAACAGAGGGACCTGACTGGCATGAATATGTGGCTCTCTTAGGAGAGTATGGGGACCTGTTAAAGAAAGCCAGTTAATGGCTTGGTTAGCTACTTTTCTATTTTTTGAGGGGTTTTATGCATTTTACTCTTATCTGGGACTATTTGGTTATTCTCTATAGGATTTGGTGGAATACCACTTGGAAAACTGTGGACTTAATTAATGGCCTTTGTAGTTTAAAGTATACTGGTAAAAACTTTTTGTTTTTAATAGATAATGGTTCGACTCTAGTTATGCTATTAAATTTGGGCCTATGAGCCAATTTGATGTTGTTTTTTGGTTAAGTTGGTGGTGTTGTTTCCCACCTCTGATGCTCTTTTTTGGTATGTTCATGATACTATGGGATTAGGGCCCTTCCTTGCTTATCTTATCAAAAAAAAATTCAAAGACATAATATTATTACAATATTATTTAAAATCTAATTGTAATGAATGCTATAGTAATAAATATTCAAATTTTAAATCTATGAAAATATATAACCAAATGATCCTTAGTTTTCATATATCATTTGTGATGAGAATGCTGAATATTATAATTTTTTAGGCCAATCTTAGGCACTAATTCACCATTGTTAAAATGATCCTTAGTTTATTCATTGTTTTTTTCAGGATTATAAATTTTTACAATTTCTATTAAACCAAACTCAAAATAATGGTCTAGATTAAGATTCTTGTTTTTATCCTACATTTGGGTCATGTTTGATTAGATTTACTATCATATTTAGAAGTTATATCTTGTTATTATATATTTTTTAACATATATAAAATGTATGGTTGGATTAGTGAGATGTTTATAACAAGTATACAATATGAAGTCAAACTTTATTAGATTGATTCTTAATAAATTAGGAATAATGATTAAATTTATAGTTTTATACAATCTATAAGTATAAGTAGTTTGATGGTAGAAACTTTATACATATAAAAATATGATAAATGTGTGATTATTTTTCTTTCCAATCAATAAATTTTTGATGTGCTTGGCTATATAATTGAGATGATTCACTCATAATGTAATGATCAAAATTTAGTACTTCAAAGAAATATTTCCGAGACATCAAGCTACCATTCTACATAACTCTCATGGAAATAAGAATATTATTTTATTTTAACTAAATATTGTGTGTACTTTATCTTGAATTAGTAGTTAATTTTGAATTATATACTTATAATTTAAAATAAAAGCATCCTTTGTAACATAGAATAGATAGGTTAATTAATGAAATAAAATGTTTTTATATTAAGAAAAATTTACAAATATGGAACTCATATGAGAAATTGACTAAGACAACTTTGTGTGACAATTAAGATGAGAATAATATATACCTTCTTTCAAGAATTAACACTAGTTAATACTTGGCTCATATTGTATAATCACACTAGAAACCAACAATGGAAGATTGAGAGTCTCAACTAAGAATTCCACCTTATAAATCACATTCATACTAGAAGCCAACAACTAAAGACCAAATTTCATAAATAGAGTTCATGTGTTATATATCATGCCTTTGATGGGTCCACAAGTACCATGAGCCTTTTGAAATCCTTCTCCATCTAAATGCACATCCATTCCAAGACCATTGGGAGGTGGGTATCCCAAGTTCCTTAATTTCTTGTAGGAATTTAATTTCAAGAGTAGGACATTGTGACAAGTTGGCATGTAAGATAAGGTAAACCCATATAATCCATGAAATAGAATATTTGGAATAGGTGTGTAGACCATTTGTAAGTAAATTCAAGTGTTAAATTAATGGCAAAAGATAAATATTAAGAACTAAACAAAGGATCCAAACCATAAAGGAAAATAAAATATTAACTTAAAACCTCAATGTCAAAACAAGGGTTGAGATAAAATTAGACAAAATGTTAGTAGGAGGAATGATCAAAAAATTTGAAGATACCCATGGTAGATGAGACCAAACAAAGAAATCACATTTTCTTCATCTATGATACCTAATATTCCATACAAATGATCTTATTCTAGGTGAAATATGGGTTTTCAATATAATGACATGACAAGAATATCACCTTAGTAGTTTTTGACATCTTTATTCTTGTCGTAAGTCACAAATTCACAAAATCACAAATTTTTTCAAAAAGTGGATAATTTAGGTAATTGATAGTTGATTTGAGATGTGACCTCATTATATTCACTAAAACTTAAATTATGTATCAATTTAATCATTCAATTAGGTGAAAGTGAAGGGTATTAATGTTTATTCAATTTTCAATTTTTAAAAGTTTAGTATTTTGATTAATCACTAATTCAATTTATATTGGTGGAAGATTTGAGGTAATAGAAAAAATATGTACAAAGATTAAATCTTCATTTTCTCATATTCTTTCATTATTTCTTTCTTTTTGTACTGGGGTTAAATCTTCATCTAGGTTTGTTGTGTACTTATAAGAAACCTTTATTCCTTAGTATCATGTTCTTGTACATTGTATGGTAACTTTCATGATAAATATTATGTGCATGTCCCTTCCTCCTATCAAATTTTATTTATGGATATGAGGAAGTTTATTTCTATTTTTTTGGTTTCCTCATCAAAATATTGCTTCAATAATTTAGAAAATATATTTACAAGCTTATCATCTCTCATTTTCTTCTCTTATTTGTACCTTCAATAATGAATAAATTGATTTTACATGACCACCAATGTTAAGTAATGATGCTTTCCCTTTATTACTAGTTCTAGGAAATAAATCTTAGATGCAACCTTTATCAAGATATTTTAAGTCATTAATGGCACATTTTGTACTAGAGTGCACACTTGTAAATTTAAATTTTAGAACTGTTTTAGATTATGTTTTGTGTGCAATCTAGTAATTTGAATGTTTTGATTATTAAAAACTATGATAGATGTTGAATATTCTTTTGTTAATGGTATGAAAATATTATTGATGATTAGATGAATTATTTGAACTAGTGAATGCTCTATTTGTCATCCCAAGTAGCATTCAAATTACTAGGGATATTATCTTTCATATACAAATCTAATTTAAGATGCATATTGTATATATGTTTGCAACCTATATGTTCAATATATATATAATGTGCACACTTGTAAATTTATTTAGAATTGTTTTAGATTTCTATTCCCTAGATCTAGATATATTATTTACCAAGGTTTGATTGCTCCTTTAGGTGTACAAACATATGTAACAAGGAAAATGTAGATGTTCCACCTCCACCTCCAGAATATTTGTTTGCAAATACTACTAATGAGATTAAGAAATTAAGAGACTCATTAGTAGACGGTGCAAACACAAGGATATATTCAAAAGTTTGCATGTCAATATTACATAGCTTAGAAAAACTAAGAGATGAACTTGGACAGACTAGTGCATATTCCTCTGATAGAGTAGCTGTTATTCTTTCCCGCATGTGGGAAGAAATACATGGTGAGGTTCCCTTTAAACAAATACAGGATACTATGACCAAATAAATGATAAAAAAACACTTGTTTTTCATTCTATCAAAATCAACGTAAGGTGAGGGGATACCAGGTCACCAAATGTGTGGATCATACTATGGCCTCATTGATCTACCTGTGATTTCTCGCATCACATGGTCAATATCCAAACAATGACCAAATTCCATTATGTTTTGTTCAGCAGTTGTATGCTAAGGTCCATTCGGGTCTCAAAGTCAAATACCTAGACATTCCACCATATGTTGGTCAGGGGCGTGGCAGGATTGCCGATAGGCCCACCTATCATCGAGTAGATAGACTAGCCCCAGTGTTTAGGGTATTGGTTGGCAAGAGGTCTCCTGCTCTGACCCCAGCTCTAGCCCCCATAGTAGATGAGGTTTTCGTTGCTTCCCAGAAGGAAGCAATTAACATTGTAGGTGACATTGCAACTGCCACCACTAGGATCATGTAGGTCAATATTTGATGTCTAGATGTTCCCGATCCACTCCATTTGCAGCATAGTGGACCACCATGGATCTTTTTACAGTGTTGGGCATCCCTACTCCCACACAGCTTGACGAACTTACAGGAGATATGGCACGCAGGACTCTGCATTGTTTGGCTGAGGACCTCTTTGAGGCATATGTCTTCATCGCATCAGACTATGAGATCAGTATAGAGCATGTCAGAGATCGTTTGGCACATGGAGTTCATTCACATCCAGGATCCCATCACTCTCAGCCCAGCACTAGTGCGCATCAGGATCCACCTACAGATCATTCGGCAACTACACAGACTATAGGTTTTACTAAGATGTTGATTGGTCTTGGTTCGTCATCGTCAATGCCATCTCACCTGCATAGTCCTCTTCACTCATCATTTATGGCATGACATGGGACATATTAGATGGATGTAGATGTTGATTCGTCGCTTGACCATTTGGTTGATATGGTGGAGACAACCGTTTCAAAGGACTTAGGTCATCTGATATCAGATGATGTGCATGTATGTGTGCATGTGCATGTTTCAATTCTTTTTTAATTATTTTTAAATTTTAGTTTTAACTAGATATTCATGTGTTGATATATATATATATATATGTATGTATGTATGTATATATATTGTAGGTGGACATACCTCATGTCACTCCTAGCCTTGGTCCAGATCGTGTACATCGACGTGACTCTATGGATGATTCTACTGCCAGTGGACATGTGAGTTTTAAATTTTATATATACACATGTATATGTACATGCATATGTATGCATAGATCTAGATAGATATTTAAAAATACAAATACATTCTTAAAAATAACTTTCATAAAAATTATTTAATAAATTATATGTATTTAACACATTTTGTACACAATTTTATTTGCAGGGCTCAGCACATCCATCAAAGCAGGGTTCTCATTCAGATGGTCGTTCGACTAGGAGTCGACATTCATATTAGGCCCTGCACTAGATTTATGATCTTTACTACATGTATTTGCTTATATGATGATCTCTAGTATTCAACATTTGATGATCTCTAACTTACATTTGCTTATATGATATATATTTGATCTCTAACATACATTTTCTTATTTGATGATCTCTAACTTACATTTGCTTATATGATATACATTTGATCTCTAACATACATTTGCTTATTTGATGACCTCTTTGCTTATAACATGTTATGTTTATACATTGAATCTATTTACATGTATGTATGTGTTTGCTTATGTTTACATGTTTATATGATATAGGTATACATTTGCTTATATTCAATATACATACATTTGCTTATTTGATGATCTCTTAGAACTTACATTTCCTTATATGATATACATTTGATCTCTAGTAGAATTTTAGAAAATGAATGCCACTTTATAATTAAGTTCATTTGTGTTGATCACAATAATTTTTTTGCACACACACCCCTTGAATTTTATAGTAAACAATAAAAAATTATAAAATAAATGACTCCCAAGCAAGTAAACTAATGATACTTTATAAATGAGTGTATGTACAAGCCTATTTATTAATGCACATGTTCTTCTAGTTTTAAAATTTGATAAAAATGATGAAATTAAAATCTTATACAAAATAAGAACAAATAAAGTGCATCACTTTGTGGTACACAAAACTCCTATTTTTTTTTAAATGACTTAAGCAACATGAACCATTGAGGAGTTGAGAACAAAATATAATTGTAAAGAAGAGGTAGGAACATTCCTTTTATAATTATATCATCCTTCAAACACTTTCCCTCTAAGTGATAAAATTTTATGTTAAATTATTTCATAAATAATCTCTTAATCTACACCATTATTTAACATGATTCATTTAAACTAGGATCTAGTTATTCCATACACTAGAATGCATTTAGATTTTAATTTTTTTTCCCATAATCATATAAATACAAGCTTATTTTTCATTATTCCATATCAAGTTGCAAGATTAATTCACATTTATATCACTAAGAGCGCAGATTTTGGAGAAGAGATTTTTGCACATTTATCAAGGAGGCAAATATTGGAGAAGATGACTTTTCATTTTTATCAATCAAGGAAAATTTTTGAGGAGAATTTAACTAAGTTGGTAGAGGATTTGTTTTGAGTCATCTTTAACTTGAAGAAGAAAATGGGACAACAAAGAAAAAGAAAAAATGTGTCTCAATGAAAATTGTCAAAAGAAGAAGAACATAAGAGGCGTGAACAAAACTTGGAAAATTATCATAGAAAGAAACAAGGTACATGCTTGTTTCTTCTCTCTCTCTCTCAAGTGTGTGTTTAGGACTTTTATTAACACCTCAATTTGTTTTGCTTATAAATATATTTCCAATTATGAAAACCATGTTAGATTTAACTTGGAAACTTTAATACTAAAAAATAGTCATCTTGCATAGACATTACCTAAATTCCTTATCATCTATTTCCAATTGCTTTTGCTCCATGGAATTCTTAAATTCAAGAATCTTCGATTTTATTTGTTTCAACTCCACTTAAATAACTCATAGTCTCTCACTTTCTTTGCTTGCATGTAAATTCAAACAAGAAGCAGGAAATTCTCAAGCTGAAGTTGAGCCAAATCTAGATATTGGATCAAACAAATCCGCTAAAGAACGCATGGACCTTGAAGTTAGGGAGGAGACCCAAGTTCAAACAATGCTTGTTGGAGAGGGGTCGGGATCACTTCCTTCTACTGGTATGGATGAGCATATAAAACTAGCTGAAACTTCTCACTTATAGCATAATGTATTATCACTTTGTTTGCTTGCATACATAAACTTCACTTATATAGCGGGTAAGTGCACCAAGATGGTTCCCAAAAAGGGGGCTTAAGTGGCCACTTTTTTTCTGAAATCAGGAAATGCTGACCTTGGACGTGAAATTGAGGATAGTTACACTCAAAATTTTGCGATGGAACAAAAACAAGGATCGAAGTTCTCCGAGTCTACTTTCTAAACTAATAATTTATTTTGAAAATAGTTGAGATTAAGGGGTTCGAAAGAGGGATGTACAGGAATTGGTGTTGTTTTTGTCAGAAAAACATAACATAGCAACTCTTGTACGACCTAAGCACGGTGAACTTTTTGTAGTATTTTTAAAATCGCTACAGTCAAAAGTTAGCGAATAGCATCTAGTTGGTGCACAATTTTTCTAATAATTTTTTAATGAATATTTTATTTTTTACTAATTTTCTAAGTGGGCACTTCCTGAAAAGAAAATTTTTGGTTGTGCTCCCCCTACAAATTTTTGAAAATAATTGATTTTTTTTCTTTTTTAAAATTTGTAGAATGGAGTCTAGTTTCTAAAAATGTAATTTATTTGAAATTTTGATGAATGGTTAATTTATAACAAAAAAACACTAAACACTGATTTTTGGCAAAAAACAACATACAAACAAAAGAAATTATGGATGAAAGGCTTAACATTGTCAAAAATTGAAAACAATTACATCGTTGGATAGCTAAGAGAGAACCTAACATTACCCATGTTTTTATTTTTTCAATATTGAACTAGATGCAATCTTGATGGTGAGCACGGACCCGATTATGTGAAAAATTGTAGAATTTGCAAAAACACGTCTTTGGCCTTGTTGGGAATGCCCTCCAAGCCTTTGGGTTGGTATTCCAAGGAAAATAATTTCACTTTTTTCTTTGTTTTTAACACGAAATAATGTGAGCGCATTTTTAAAAAAAAATCATAAGTGGCCAAAAAATTGGTACCCAACTTCATGCACCCACCCTAGCATCATCTCTCACTTTCTTTGCAAAATATTTTGTGACATGTAGAAAGGGCTCAACAAGCAGGAAGTTCTCATGCTAAAGTCGAGCCAAATCTAGATATTGGATCAAATGAATTTGTTGAAGAACACATGGACCTTGAAGCTAGGGAGGAGGCCCAAGTTCAAATAATGCATGTTGGAGAGGGGTCAAGATCACTTCCTTCTACTGGTATGGATGAGCATATAAAACTAGCTGAAAAGGTGAGGAAACAAATTTCTTATAGAAATTTAGATCATTTACTTGAAATGGTTATGGAGAAATTGAAATGTTATGCCGACCAACCTTATAATAAGAGAAAGAGGTCAATGACTAAATCTGTAAATGGAATAATCAATGATCATTTCAATCATCTTGAAACACTTGAAAAAACCCAATTGTTATCACATTTACTTCTTCATAATGAGTTGAAAGAGTCATTACAATTGTTGGGTGTACATTCGGCATCAAATAAGAAGAAACACATGGGATTACAAAAGGATATTGCTCAAAATGTTAAAAAGGGTTTAGATTCCATTAGAAAAGGATCTCGATCAGTGGATACGGCCACTACAAGAAGGGTGATGTTGACATCTATTGTAAATTAAGATATAGCAAGAAAAAGAAAATTGTTTGCACTTTCGGCTGAAATTGGTTATAGTAGAACCACATTAATAAAATATGAGAAAAAGGGAAAGCTTTTGGATGAGATTTCATAAGGCAATTGGGCAATTATGTGTAGAGCTCCCCATTCTGACAGGATTGAAGATGTTGTTAGGAACTTGATCTCAAGTTTTTGGCATGATCAAACTCGTCCATCATCAAATACTAGAGATGTTATGAGACACAAGATTGGGCCTAGTATTTATGAAAATCATATCAAACATTGGCTAGACATAACACAACTTGAGATGTATATGAACTTTTGTAATACATATCCTCATATAAAGATTGGGAAAACAATGTTTGAAAGGTTAAAGCCATATTATGTGAAGATAAACAAGTTTTTTGAAACTTGTTGTTGTTATCATATTGAATTTGATCTCTACTATCAGGTGTTTTGAAAGATGAGAGAATAAAGTTGTGGTTTTCAAAATGCACCTCCTAAATAGGAAAGTTTGTTTATAAAGGCTATGTTATGTGATCATGAAAATGGGCCTCAAATAAACTACATAAAAGGATTTGTGAAACATGTGGAAATTTGGCTAAATTTCCTTCAAGAAATGAAGATACTGACCTAAGAAAGACATTAAATTGCAAGAGGTATTGTTTTTAGAGAGTTTATTTGTTTCAATTTGATTAGATTGTTATTTGAATTATCTAATGTAATGTTTCATTGATTGTGTGGTTTATTACTTATTCACATATTTTACTCACACAGGTACAAGTATGTAAAGTTTCAAACAAATCTTGGGAAAGAATCCACAAGGTTGAACTATGTAGAAGAGGATATTCCTATTGGAAAATTTATGGAATATTTTTGAAAATTGATACAACCATACATACAACATTCCTTTTTTGCTAAGTGGCAAGCACAACAATTCCAAACATTGAGAGATGCTTTTCCACTTGGAACAGTTCTATTAGTAGTTGACTTTGCAGAAAATTACTCTTTTGTACATCAAAAGGAGATTCAATCAAAGTATTACTTTTCAAAGCAAATCACTATTATGGTTCATGTGTGTTATCGACATGCACAATCAAAATTAGATGGTGTTGAGAGTACAAATGAAGAATGATCCATTAAGAAAGAATATCATGTTTATATTAGTGATGATAAAAAGCATGACACGCTTTCTGTACAACATTGTTTTACAATTTTTTTTGAGAATTTGAGAAGCAGGGGTGTAAAATTTGAAAAAAAAATTGTGTAGTCATATGGATGTGTGGCACAATTCAAATCTTCATGACCATTCTATGCACTTTGTAGATATCATAAAATCTACAAAATACCACATGTTTGGATTTTTTTTAGAGTGGGCATGGAAAGGGTGAGCATGATGGAGCAGGAGCTTGCATCAAATGAGCTTTAAGAAAGCATCAAATGATTTATTCAGAAGATCGTATAGACAATGCACATGATGTTGAATGGTGCAAGAAACACTTTGCATCAAATGTGGTCAGCACATCTTCAAAAACAAACCGACACATTCCACATAGAGAGTTTTGGGAGATATCGGGTATGTATGAATTACATTTTCAAAAATTTGAATTTATTTAAATTTAAAATTTATATATATATACATGTTTGTTCACATAAGTTTGTTGTTGTACATGTATCTAGGTGTGGATAGAAGATCAATGCATGGATGCAAAAGGGTAGACAAAACAAGATCTTTGCATTGTGTTAAGAGTTTAGATAGTTGCCATAGATGGACATTACACACAAGGGATTACTCTTATTTTTCACTAAGTGCATTGCGGGAAACTCTGATCATGCATGCAACAACCAAGAACTTGGATATGTTGGTAAATGGGATACAGTGCCACTAGTTGTTTTAGAAACATATGATGAAAATGAGGAAGAAAGAGTTGAAGACATTCCTTTGATTTCAATTGATTATAACCATATTTCAGGATTGGTTAGAAAAGGTACATGTGTAAGTTTTCAATAATTTAAATATTATATATATCTAGTTAATGATCTTTAAAGTCTAGAGAAATTTCTAATTTTTTTAGAATTTTTTTGTGTAAATTTGGTGTACAGGAGATATTTTTGCAGTCATAGCAGAGCTTGGAAACATAGAAGGTGTTAGCTATTATTTATTGTGTTACACATAAGAGAGGAATAAGCTAATGCAACCTGAAACAAGTGATGGAATGTTATTTCCCACAGGTGAGTTTGAATTTAAAATTATATATACATTGTGTTCACATGTACACATTACATAATAAACATTAAATATATATTGTACAAACCTTGAGCATGAAAATGTTGTACACATTCACATGTCTTACCTCAGGTTCATGTTTACCATGAAGATTCTGTTGTAGTGCAAGGGATATATCTAAAACAAGTCAAATTTATTTAGCATGGGATTCATTTTGTTGACTATCAACCTGATAACAAGGTATATCAATATAGTCACTTAATAATTGCTACCACCCTACATATTCATGCAGTTCCACATGCACGTGGCTGAAAAAAATGGAGACTAGATAGTGATGACCATAAAAAAAAATTACATGTTATTGAAGAGCGGGCTGAACCAGAATGTTTGAGTTAGATTATATCCATGATTTTCAAGTTCACTTGTAACCCTATACATGTTCAAGTGAGAACTTATAGTAACTTGTACATAGTTGTAAATCATTTTTGGTAAATTCCAATTATATGTACATATTTGTTCCATGGAATTCTTAAGTTCAAGAATCTTTGATTTCATTTGAAAGTTCAAAGTTACACTTATAACATCATCTCTCACTTTTTTTGCTTGCATGTAAAACCGTATATATGCTTTCAATAGTTATTTGAAACCTAGTGAAGTTTTTAAAATCATTTTGCCTAAATTACAATTATAGACAACTTATATTTGTTCCATGGAATTCTTAAGTTCAAGAATCTTATATACAATTATATACAACTTATATTTGTTCCATGGAATTGTTCCATGGGAAATTATGTGTTTTAAAATTAAGTATTATCTAATTATAAAAATTTTGCACACAGATTTAAAACATAAATCAATGCAAATAAAAAAATTAAGTTGCCATCAATTTAATTCACAAAAAACCCTATACCCTCTACCCTTAACCCTTCCTAATTCTTAAGTTCAAGAATCTTATATACAACGCCTGATCCGTCCCTGATGATCTCTCTGATCTCTCTCTCTTTTGACTCTCTCTGGATCCTATCCTCTTTTATCTATTAAACCCTCTATCTCTGATTTTGCCCATCTCCTCATTCTGATTTTTCCTCCCCTCCCCTCCTCCCCCTCCCCTCTATCCTGATTCTCCCTGACTCTCTCTTTCTCTTCTTTCTCTCTCTCTCTCTCTCTCCTAAGTTTGATGACCACTCTCTCCCCTCCCTACCATTAACCCCACTCCTCAACTAAACCCTCTCGATTTTCTCACTCTATCTCTCGCTTTTCTGGATCCCTAGATCTCCTCTATCTCTCCCTCCCCTCCCCCACTCCTCTCTCTCTTTCTCTCTCTCAAGTCTCTCTCTCTCTCTCTGTCTCTCAAGTCTCTCTCTCTCACTCTTCTCCTCCTTTATCTAGATCCCTCTCCCTCTTAAGCCTTAAACCCTCTCTCTCTCGCTCACTCACTCCTATCTCAAGCTCCCCTCTACCCTTAACCCTTAACCCTTAAACCCTCTACCCTCTACTCTTAACCCTATACCCTTTATCTCTCTCCCACTCCCTCCCTATACCCCTATAATTCATTTGAACATGTAATTAAGATAACTAATAGAGCTATAATGTTCTCAATATTTCTTCTTTGTTGTGAGTTGCTATTCAATTCCAATGGAGACTTTAAAGAATACTGTGCTTTTCAAATACTCTAAAATTTCAAGAAGAATGAGGTGAAGAAAATAAAAAGATTTATTATTTCTTCTCCACTTTAATATATAATCTCACACCAAAACATCCATATGAAACCTCCACCAACTTCTCAAAATGGTTGTATTTTATGGTGGACTAAATCCACCAAATGCATGAAATAATTTGTATGCATCTATAATCATCATAGCTCATATGTTATGATAAACTTCAAACTCATTCATGTTGCCATAGATTTGGAGAGTTAACCCTTCTTTCCACCTCTCTACTTGTTATAAGTTGCTAAGATGCCCTACTAGAAGCATACAACTAGTGCCTATACTCATTAAAGAGCTTATATAAAAGCTAAAATTCATTGGTTGAAGATTCCTAATAAGTTTTATTAGGAGTTGTCCAGTCCTAGAGAGCTAAAATAGTTCCTAGAAACTCATGTCCATTTGGGTAGCTAACAAACTCTTGATTTAAAAGCCGTGTCCTTTTCATGATTTAATTTCGTACATGCAGGATTCATTATCTTACAATCACAAAGGGTTAAGAACATGTACTATTCTCATTTTCCTCTCTTTTTCATAATTGCATTCATTCACACCTCCTCCATGTTAAATAAGGAGAGAGAGAAATTCTAGAACACCAGGAATGAGATTATTGGTAGAGAATTTGTTTGGAAGTGATTAGAGGCATGAAGATTGAATCAAAAGTCCCCAGGTATGTAGATCGACCCCTTTGTTTCATGTTTGATATGTTGTACATTTTAATGTTTTGTATCATTGTTATGCCTTGTCTATATTCTTACAATTTTGTGCTCATACACCTGAACTACACTTTTCCTTTAACACAATTCTCAGTGGCATTATGTCAAACTATTCAAATGCCTTGTCCAATAATTTTTATGCATTATTATGCATCCATATTTCCCATGCATTTCAATTAAAGTATTACCAATTTTAATATTTGATGAACACCACATCTCTTATGCTCCATGGATGTCAATACTCGTTCCAAATTCTCCTTTATGTGCACACAAGAAGTCTACTAGTTACATGCTTAGTCATTATGTCCACAATTTGCATGTATGTTTTCCAGGGTTTTACAAACTTCTTGGCTACGTGATTAATGATAAGGGTTGTAAGGTTTTCCTTCTTTTTGGCCGATTGCAATTGTTTGAAAGTTTCACTAGCCTTTTCTACAAATCGACTTCGTTCAATTCCTGCAATCATGGTTTTTTCCTTTAGGCATTATGTTAATAGTCTATGAGCCTTATCTTTTCCCTCACATGTTGTATACATGTCTACCTGAGCAATTGTAACTATAAATATCTGACAATTTTCACTGTCCTTTATGCTTTGATAGATGTACCTACCCCATTTTAATGTTACCATTTTGGTGCAAATAAGGAGGTTGCAGGTTTTAGTTTTATATCTATCATTTGTGTTTGAATGAAAGCTTTTATAACCTTTTGTTGCATTTAGTGAAACCCATTCCTTTGAGGCATTTTGTCAAACAATTTGTGTGCCTTGTCTAAGCTTCCACATCTTGCATGTATGATGCTTGGAAAATGCAGAAGACATCAGGCATGTAAATACATCATTTTATCTTGGTTAAAGCATAATTACCAGAAAAGATTTTGGGATTTGGTTTGTGCCAGTCAATTTACATTTGAGTGTGAGATTCTGAAACCTTTTCTATAAATCTATTATGTGCATGTCTTGTCATTATAGTCATCTTTGTGACCTCTTTTCTTTGTGACAATCAATGAAATGGGTTATGCGTCTTGTTGTAGTATGTCAAAATTTGTTCATCCTTTAGACTTTGATGCATGAATTCACAACTTCCAAAATCTTGTTTTATGAAATCTGAGTAGAGTTATCAATGGCATGTGAAGACTGCACCCACAAATGTTTATGTATTCATTCATCTTTGGCTTTGAGTTCTTATGGAGCTTCATTTTACAAGGTCATGGCAGGGGACTTCTCCTTTCAATTGGTGAGTGAAGATCTTTTATTAATGTCTTCTTGTTCTTTACACTTGTAACTCAACAATTTAGCAACCATGATATAATGCAGTCCAGTGTTCTGTTTAGGATTCTATTAAATTTCACTTCACTGGATGCAGGAAATCCCTACCGAGTTTGCAGGCAGAATAATTTTTTGGGCTTCTAAAGATGTGATTCTCACGAGGCCAAGTGGTCACTTATGGCATGTAGAATTCTGTTGTATTGATGTTTCTGCATCTTTTAGAGATGGATGGAAGAGTTTTGTTTCTGACAACCGTATAAAAGCAAAACACATTCTTGTTTTCAGGCATGCCTTCGATATTTATTTTGTTGTGCAAGTCTTTGGTGTAATTCAACTTGAACAAAATGCTTCTCTTCATAATGATACATCTTGTGTTTCTCAAGAAGGAATTCTCTCCTCCATGCAAATAGAGGCCCTTGCAATTCTCAACCCTATGAAAAGTATGGAACCAATGTTTTCAGTGACCTTAACCAAGAGTGCAACATCCACAACTTTCTTTAGGTTGTAAGTTTTTGTATCTATCCAAAATATAGAAATGATTCTAATGATCATTTTAATTGAGAAAGTCAACTCATTTTTTTATGTTCTGGAAGTGTTACAAAACATTCCAAAAGATTTTGCAGACTACTGGTTACCAAATAAGAAGGTAGAATTAAAATTTGTGCATCACAAGAACCATGGAAGGATATATGGAGTACATTGGAAAGGATTCGTCATCGACAATAAACTGCATAATTAGTTGTGTTGAGTTGTAGTAATTTTCTTTTTATAAATTATAATATATTATTATTTTTATTTTAAATTTTGTTTATTTATAATTTTATATTCATTTACACAATACATTTTTTAATGTATTTAATTCAAAAGTATATATTGATATTATAATATTTATTGTAATTATTTATAATATATAAGTATATAATATATTATTTATAATTATTAATAATATATAAGTATATGGTATATTATTTATAATTATTAATAATATATGTGATTTATATATTATTAATAACTATTATATAGATATAATTTATATTATAGAGATTAAAAGTATATAATTAATATTATATATTATAAAATAAAACTATTAGAAAAATGGCAAAAAATAAAAAAATAAAATGGATTCATGGCAGGGGGTTCAAGCGGACGTTGGTTAAGAGTCCTCTCGAACCAAGTCGCCAACCAATTTTTTAAATTATTTTGAACTGGTTAGATCGAACCTGGGTTCAAATGAACATATTTTTGAGGTTCGACCGAACCACCCTTTTCCCCCCTTCTCCCCCCCAGGCACCAAAAATGTCCAAAATTTTACACTTCAAAGCTCGATTTGAGGATGAAAATGGAGGAGACTTCACAAACCCAATTGGTATCAGGTAGTCCTTAGAACAAGCTATCCAACGAATATAATTTTAATATGTTTTGGTTTTATTATCTATTTGTTTTTTTAGTTTTATTAAACATAGGTTTTTCACCAAAAATGAAGCTCTTTGTTTTGCACGTGGAAAAATAGAAGATTATAAAAAAAAATGAAAAATATGAGTGCACTAGATATTGGAGTCTTTGATCCAACAAAAACAAAACTGAATTTCGATACATACAAAAAAAGTTAAGCGTTATACGGTCGCGCTATGTTTGAATTGTAATTGGTTTGACTTTGAAACTTGATTAAAGAAAAAATATTCAATAAAAAACTATCTAACCAAGTGGAAGCACTAGATATTGGAGTTACAAATCTAAATTCGAGAGAATTAGAATTTTATCCTTCATGGAAAAAAAGTTATGTGTTATACGGTGAGCTTCACTTTTTAAAAATGTTATTTTCTGAAAAAAACTAGTTTTTGAGGGAGATGGAAAAAGAAGTGCAATCTGATTCCAAAAATTTTGAAAAACATATTTTTAGAATGTACAAAAAAAATGTCACAAAACTCTAGCTTGCATCATCTTCGAATTCCTCACGGTTTAGCCACTATAGGTGCCCGAAAGTGAAGACTTAGTTAAAAAAAATATTTCAGTGTCCAGTTTGGCCAAAAATTGTAAACCACTATTGTGGGATCACCCAAAACCATCCAAACTAGGAGCTTTATCATTAGATATTACAAAAATAACCTTTTATAAATCTTCTTTGGCAGCAAGCTAATTACAACAATTTTTTTGGGAATTAGAAGCTTAGTAGGGAACCAAATTTAGGTACTACTAAAAGGAAACTACCCTAAATTGAGTGTACAAGTGAGTAATAAAAACTCTCATAGAGCCAAATAAAAAAATATCAAGAATCTTGTTAAGGAGTTATTTCCTTTCCCTAATTTTTAACGGTTTGAGATGTGTGGCAAGCATGGAAAACATAGAAAAATCTTTTGAGAACTTGTTTCCAATCTTAAGCTAGTGAATTTGATCTCCCCATGCAATGTGAGCATCTAACCTATTTTATGTGGTAGAGCTAGGACACTAAACCTAAACAACCAAATCAAAAGGCTACACTTTCAAATTGATGCTAGCTTGGTCAAGTTTTAAATCCCCCAGCCACATACCTAGACATTAGCTAATTGAACTAATTGTTTTAAAAAACATATGAACAAATCTTAACAATAAAGATACGACATTAACATGTATGAAATGTCAATGCACACACAGAGTGTCATTCCAAGCATAATGACACATAAGATATAACCAAGCTATTATGATGATGCTTTACTTCATGCACAATGTCAAACAATGACAACACTTCTAAGACATTACCATTGCACCAAGCAAGGTGACACAAGCAATCAATATACTATGATCATTCATTGGATCCTAAGTTAACTTTGTTGGTGTAATTTAAAGAGTCAATATTATGAATAATTTTAATTAATTTATTAGATAAAAAAAGATGCATGTCAATCAATATACCCATTATAGGACCCCACCCCACTACCAAGATCTCTCCCCTAATTTTTTCAATATCAACAAACGTATAACTACTAGTTGTTGCCTAAACTTGGAATATATTGGCACTAGAAAATATATCCACTTGGACTACTGATGGTTTTAATGCAATATTGACTAGGAGTGGGGGGGATAAGTGATTGTTGTGCCTTTAAATATATTATTTTGTAACAATTAAAGGTGGTGGGTCTTTTGTAAGCCCCTATTGAATAAAAACTACCCCTTGTGCTTAAAATTCTTGAGGGTAAAAGTGACTACCAATTTGACCAAGGGGAAATTATCCTTGGGAATTGTCTTGACATTTCCATTTTTTGCATAGCCCAACAATGATTTCAAATTTGCATAGCATGAGAAATCTTAGTCTTCTACAATATTGAGTGCTAATAAGACTTGTTGCAAGGGCTAAATGGTCAACAAACTTTGAAACAAAAAAGAGAAAAAATTCAAAAGTATGTTAGAAGAAAATCTTTTTGGGTGTGTAGGATTGTATGAGCGTCAGAATAGTCTTACATCAAACTTAGATATCTTGGTAGACTGATTCTAACCCACTTTAGACCTCTTTTATCCTTGGACCTTCCTCAAAATGTAGTGCATCTTTTGAGCTTTCATCCGTAGTTTTTCCTCACTTCCTTTATAAGCAAGGTACAAATGACATTTAATCTAGGATTTGTCATTGAACCACTCTTATATTTTTTTATAATTCAAGCTAAGTAGCAAAGTATACTTATCCTCCTCTTCAAACTTAACATCAATGGATCTAATTGACTCAATTCAAATTAAATACATTCAAATGTTCTACAATACAATCCCCTTCTTTCATTTTTTAATGAATATAATTTTCTTTTCGAAAAAAGTTTATTTATCAAATTCTTTGTTTGATAGATCTCACAATTCCTTTCTATAGAAGATATGTGATGGCCTCCTCAAAGAAATTTAGCAAGACAAAATCTGAAAGGCACAACCAAATGGTTCCTTGTGCCTTTTTATCTAATTTCTTCTAATCATCATTAGAAATACTTTCTAATATAGCCTTGCTAATAAAAAATTTCCACTAGCCTATCTCTTCAAGGAGATCCTCTAGTATAAGTTTTCAAAGCACATAACTAGTACCATTGAATTTCTCAATCTCCAATTGAGATGTACTTGCCATGGTTTCCAATACACACATAGATCTACAAACACACAAAGCAAGTTGCTCCCATTTCAACACAAAAAATCACAACTTTTAAAAAGACATCCCCGTAATCAAAACCAAATGTTGAAATACATTGTAAACTATTCCAACAAGAACATTAAACCAAGTGTACATATTTTAATGTGTTCATGTATTAACCAATGAAATGGAAATGGAGAAAACAAAAAATCAAGAAACCATAATAATTCAACACATGACCTTGGATGCAAATGGAGAAACCCTTTCGAAAAAATATCCACCATCAAAGAGAGGCTAAAGTATGTATTAATCTATTGAAACAAGACTTGTACATAAACAATACACTTTTTCCTTCAATTTGATAGCATTTTGACATCTCCTATGTACTTGTAATAACCTGTGAAACATCCTTCAATTACATATAATTTATAAAGAGTTGAGAGGAAACCATGACCACCCAAAACCATGGCATGAAAAAAACCAACACCCTTATGTGACTAGCCAATATATCCACGAGTAGAAAATATAACCCTTCAAACATCTTTAATGGGCATGTGAAGAGTATACACAAATCCCCCAAAGCAGTGCTTTTATTTTTCCTCCATAATCCTTGTGAACCCACCTAATATGCAAAGATTCTCCACTCTTTCTAGTGCTTAGGATTGGGAAAATGATGTAAACAGAGTCAAGTCAAATTGTAAAGGCCACTAGCATGGTCCACCTCCCTCTTCAATGTCATTACAACCAATATATGCAAATTACAAAAAGAATAAATAATAACATCCCAAAATCACCTACATGGGCATCCAAGTACCCATTCTAGGATGTTGAGAGATCCAACTTAGTCTTTAGGATTGCAATTAAATTTCATACTTTTCTAACAAGCAAGTTGGATTTACATTGCATGAAGTCTCATTTAATGTTCCCAAGGTTAGGTATTTTAATCCCTCACATTTAATTTCCTAAATTGATGTTCATTTACATGCTTTTGTCATTCCCAACTATCATTTACATAATCTAAATTAATTGTGCTTAATTTACTTTATTCATTAGCCTAAATTAATTTTAAGAAAAAATTATTTTCTATTTCCCACTACAACTTATTAATTAAAATATTTCTATTGTAAAAGACATCCATATAATTTTACACTTCATAAACACCAAAAACATATACAATTATATTATTTTTATTAATAAAAATTTGCCTCAACTATAACCTTGTAATGCACCTTTGGTTTTTCACATGACTCAAATCTTATTCTGATGTTAAGATTCGAAACTCCATATCAAAGAATAGGTGTTTCTCTTCTATTGATCATGCCTTTCTCTACAGACTTCTTTAATATTGTTTTAAAATTGGCTCTAGGAAAATTCACCGCAAGCAATTCATCATGGGAAATTTCACTGTCATGATAAATTCACCTCAAGGAAAATTCACCACCAGCAATTCGCATTAAAAGTTTGGATTAATTTTCCGTGGCAGTGAATTGCTCCTAGTGAATTTTCCTTGAGATGAATTTGTCATGGCAGTGAATTTTCCTACTCTGAATTGTTGGCGGTGAATTGCTGGGTGAATTTGCCTGATGCCTTTAAAATTACCATTCTCTACATTCCTATATGTAGCTTCTTGCAAAAGTAAATCTTTACCGCAAAACAAAATATGTTTTCCTAATTATTTCATATTACCTGTATTTCGGATGTGCTTTGTTAAGATGCCTTTCTGGAACCATTTCGCGAGATTTTCAATTTGCAGTGCTATGCATCATTCTGTACTTGAAAGATCCTTTAATGGACCATACCAAGTTCAAAGTTGAGTACCTCTAAGGATGTTGCTTCAGCTTGAAGTATCTTATCATGGTCTGAGAATGTTTCTTTTTGTTTTTATTTCAAAATTGAATTTTACCTAATGGGCCTCCATATAATTTCAGGTTTGTTTGTCCTATTATGTATAGCGCCTTTATTAGGATCTAGTTGATTTGTTACATCTACACAATACTCCCATTTTACAATTACTTTTTCCCTATTTTTTTCAAGTTCAGAGTTCACTACCTCTAAGAATGTTGCTTCGGCTTGATCTTCTACTGATGTACACTTTTCTCAGTTTCTGCTAAGATCCTCTGATTTCATGATGTAAGGTCTTATGGACACTTGGCAAGACAATACCTTCCCAAACACAAAGTAGAGGAAAAGACTTATTCAAAGGAAGGAATTGTATGATATACTTAGAAACGAAGCATTGTGAGTTTATTGTTCTTAATTACAATTTCGCATTGCTGTTTGATGGCAGGCATAATGAAAGTCTCAATGTAGGGAAAAAAATAAAGAAAAACAAAAGGAAGCTCTCAGGTCATAAAAGCAGACTTGTGTGGAGGTGGAGCACAAGGATATAAAAGTGATATTTGATAAGGGATTTTAGATACTTGTAGCTTAATCTTTATATACAAAAACTTGTGGGGAAATGGACAACAGAGAAATTTTGGGTCATATATCCAACCAGTACATGAGACCTTTTTTAAAAAGAATTCTTAAGTGAATGAGATTATTAATTATCATTTTTCAAAAATTGGAAACCAATATTATTACCTACAGTTTGGAATGCATCTGATTCCAACTAAGACAGGGATACCGTGGAGAGAAGTGCTGCTCCTAGTAATCTGCCTCAGCTTGTCCCATGCTAGCAGAAAACAGTAAATATATATGAAGCTTCCTGCAGAAGTAAATATTTGGGAAAAAAATAAAAATGTTTTCCTCCTAAAATTGATGACCTCCATCTAAAATTGTTGTTTCATGGCAGGCATAAAGAAACTCTCAAAGAAGGGAAAAAATAAAGGAAAACATAAGGAGGCTCTCAGGCCGTCAACATATAAACAGGAAGAAAAGAGAACAAGAATGGCATGTGAGATCGTACAACATATGATTAAGGGAAAGGAACCAAAAACCAGACCTGTGTGGAGGTGGATAACAAGGATATAAAAGTGATCGTGGCTATTTAGATATTTGTAGCTCAACCTTTATACACAAAAACTTGTGGGAAAAATGGACAACAGAGGAATTTTGGGGGCATTCCTGCAACCATTAAAGAGAACTTTTTAAAAAGAATTCTTAGGTGAAACCAATATTACTACCTACTGGAGTGCATCTGACTCCAACTAAGACAGGGATACCATGGAGAAGAGTGTTGTTCCTATTAATCTGCCTCAGCTTGTCCCATACAAGCAGAAAACGGTAATAATTGTAAACATAAATATTTTAGTGGAAAATTAGGTGCAGTGGCTGCTTTGGAGAAATATTTTCAGAGATGAGAAGTGGAGGCATAGGGCCTTCAAGATAATAATGTAGCACTAAAATGTGAATTTACAACCAATCAAATTTGTTTTACATAAATTTCAAATTTCTTTCATGATCTGCACTTCCTAAAAGTTTAACGCTGATACATTTTCCATATTGTTATACTTTACAAGATCTTAGAATCCGGGAGAGTGATGTGGTTTGAATGTTGTGATTGTTTTGTGAGAGTGATGATGATGGTTTGAATGAGCGAGCATTAATTTTCCAAAAAAAAAGACATCAAATTTGGGCACAAAATATTAGCATCTATCATTTTTCTTCACTCCAAGAGGGGCTAGTCTTTCCCCACATTCTATATTCTTTATAACGAATCACCAGACTATAGTGCGAGTAAAAGCAGATGGAGCTTAAACAGCATAAACAACTTTTGGAATAAAAGCAAAAAAAGAGAATGGAATAAATTACCATGAACTAGCTGTTACAGAGGACACAGTTATACAGTTCAAAGGCCATCTTTTCAGCCTATTACTTGGAACGCACCATCCAGTACAATTATCCTTGCTAGTAAGGATGCTCTCCTCAGATACATAATATCTTTAAAGAGTTTCAAGCATTGACCATCATCATATTCATCAGGCAGCTGAATTTCGAGTGCTTCAAGAGAGGGCATGCTCTGAAGCAAGCAACTTATTACTGCAACTTCATTGTGGTCAAACTAAAGAATTTCTACGCGTATTTTCTTGAGGTTAAGATGTTGAGAGGTGAGGCAAACAGGTATATGATCTCTTGCTAACTCCTGCATTGGAGTGCTATAAATCAATAATTTAGCCAAGAGTTCCTTTCTCACGCTGAGGTGAATTATAATGACTTCTTAAAAAGAAACATTTTCTATCTTTTACTTATATATATTTAGGCATCAGACAATTTCACCGTTAGCAATTCACTTCCAGAAAATTCACCACCAACAATTCACCATGGGAAAATCCATTATCATGACAAATTCACCTCATGAAAAATTCACTGCCATAATTGCTGGTGGTGAATTTTCCATGAGGTGAATTTGTCATGGCCGTGAATTTTCCCATGGTGAATTGTTGGCAATCCAAGAGTAAATTACAAACAGTGAATTTTCCTAGAGCCATATATTCAAAATGCATGACCTTAAACTACCAACTTTTAACTTTTAACCATTGGGCATGAGGTTCTGAAGTGTGTGTAAATACCTGAACAAAGAAGCCCAATATAGAGAGCGTTTGAAGGTTTGGAAGCCTGTGAAGTAGGTTGAGTAGAGGAACATCCATATCTGCTTCCCTTTCAAATGGATCGGCAATGTATATGACAAGTATCTTCAAGGGCTGGAAGTTGCCCATGATGTGAAGAAATCTACTCGCTGAAATAACTCTTGGACTGCTTCCTTGTCCTTGTGAGCAATCCATGTTCAATTCCCTTAGAGTGCCTCCACTGTGCATTTCAAGATGAAAGACGGCATAAGAAAGCTCATAAAACCTTACACCATTCACATTCAAATCCTCAATCATGTACCCCTCCAGAATTTTGAGTTTGGGGCAGTTCACAGATAGAGCTTTTAAACTTTCCATACTCAAATGTTCAATAGTGGATGAACAGATTACGACATTACCTAGCCCAGCATATCCTATTATTTCAAGCCTTTGGAGAAGAGGGCAGAGCGAAATCAAGGAGACTAAAGACTCATCTGTCAATTGAACATCACGGAAGTGACAAGTAATGAGGTGGGGGAATCCAACGAAATTGATTGGGAAGCTGGTGAGAACGTACTGGCCCAGATACAGTGTTACCAGACGTGAACATGAAAAGAGAGCAGGGGGTGGGATTTCTTTTAAAGCACCATCGACCTCAGCTGCAATCACCTCGTGATCATACAGAGTGAGGTGTTGGACATTACACCAAGATGCATATCTTACCCATTTACACACATTTTCATGAGAGAAGTGTCGCCTTTGGGTTTGATCTATCCAAGTGTTGTGGAGGTGAAAGGCCTTTAGATTGCCTGAGTGCAGAAGCAAGATGTTGGAAATAATATTTTCAACGCTTGACATGAGTGGATTGGGAGAAGTGCAAGCAGACCCCAAAACAAGATATGGAGAGAAAGTGAGTTCAGGCATTTGAGTGTAGAGATACCTCCACCTCTTGGAAAGAATACAACATTTGACAGCATCTTTTATTGGGATTTTTGATAGTATGAATGAAAGAATAGAATCAGGAATTGTGTAGAATGCATCCTGGGCAGGCATGATTGTGACATGAGATGCAGAACAAGAGAGCAATGTTATTATCTGTAAAACTACAGAAGATCGGTGAAGTTAGAAGATTCTTAAACGCATACAATTGTGTCGAATGGCGGGAATTTCCTTCCAAGTGAAACATATTGATGTCTGATGGCGGGAAATCTTTGAAAAACAAAAACCCTAAATTTATCATAAGGCAAGAAATATTAATAGAAGGAATCACAAAGTTCGTACTTGGATGGAAATTCCTTAAGAGTAGGGAGTTAATTTGGTAATACTAATTTGGTAACGAAGGCGTTTGGATTTTTAACCTTGGATTACATAATTACAAAGGAGAAAAGTGATATGGGATGAAAATAATTCAAAAAATAAGTCTTAAAAAAACATTAAAAACACTAAGTGGTTAATATAATTTCAAAAGGAGGGGAGTCTTTATTACCAAGTTCCCCTCAAACAACACTTGGGATGTGATTATTACCAACTAGCTCCCAACCAATGGGTTCACCCTCTTCCTTAGAATTATCATCCAAAGGTTGTTGAGTACAAACCAAAGAAATAACAATCTCTACCCAAAAAACCTTTCAATGTTTGGCCAACTAGTAGAATCATGCTTGTGAGAAGACACAAAAGGAGGTCATGAGGGCTCGGACCATCCATAGGTAGCATTATCTTTGTTTCCCATCAACTGAGAGCCATGATATTGGGAATCATGATCTGTTTTGGGAAACTAGTTGCAACCTCACTTGCATCCTCGAGGAGGAGAATAGGAGCGAGGCAAGACTCTAGCAATAGTGTAGGGAGCATTGCTTAAGTGACCTAAAAGATCTTGTAGATGGGCCACCTCTAATGCAACTTTGCTAGCTTGCACATAAATCTGCATAAGTGTATTAGAGAAAATTATAACTTTAGTGCATAAAATGAATATTGACAAAATATCTTAAAAAATAACATTTCTATCTTTCCAAATGTTAAAAAAAAAATCCACCCTAAAAGCATGCCAATTTTGGGTATAATTGAAAGGAAGACAAGGTTAATCCCCTAACACAACCACATTCCATAAAAAAGGGGTAGGTCTAAAAGACCTAAAAAATCATAAATCCAATTCCAAGCTTCTTGGGCTATGGTGAGAACCAACAAAGATGCTTGAGAGTTTGTAATTGTCTAGAAAATGGATAATGGGTATTAGGAATTCCCAAATGCATTAAGTGAGAACCAAGTGAAAAACTTTGATAAAGGATACCCCAAGCAAAGAACCAATTTAGGTTCAAGAATAATTGATGAGATAACCTAGAATCTATGATACCAAGTTCCTAGAGAACACCTCAATTGTCAATGATGGTTTAACTAGCCAACCATAGGAAAATAAGGAGAAAGCCACAAATATCCTTTGCAAGGCTTACAATGATGAAATGGTGTACTAGGGCACCATTTTTAATCCTTCCATCAAGGCTTGAATGACTTGATCCCGATTTTATGAATCAATTGGGGAGGAATAACATTAATAATAGCCTAAAATGTCTCTTTAACTTGGTTAGATAACCTGGTTTTTCTTTTAATCTTTGGTCAAGAAAGGAAATTGTGTTAGCTCTATGAATGATATTTGGAAGAGTTTGAATTCCTCAATTGAAAAATTTCAAGATATGAATCTATTGCACTTTAACCAATGGAGGGTCTTGATGAGAAAGAGTAGGAGACCACCACATAGATTGCTAGTTGATTGAAAGGCCATTGTGGAAATCATTTTGCACCTAGAGAAGCCAATGCTTAATAGCCTCCTAGTATTTCCAAATGCTTTTAATAAAAAAATCCCTTTGATTTGAATTGGATCCCCCCTAGTAAGGAGAGTGCCAAGATTCTACCCTTTCTATGTTGGCCAACCAAAAGGCACACCTAAACTAATACAATTCCTAATGAGAATTTCTAGGCTTCATTTCCCTCAAGAGCCCTGAGGATTCATTTACAATACAGGGCAATACCTTGATAACAAATTGAGAGCAAACCCAAGCCACCAACATCATGGGGAAGGCAATAATATTAATGAGCAACTTGATGAAATCTTTGGTGCTCATCATTGTAGGTCCAAAGAACGTCTCTAAGATTTTTCCATTTTTAAGAGACTTTCAAAGGCACCCAACAAGAGAAATAATACCATCCAAACTAGGTGCTTTATCATTAGATATTACAAAAATAACCTTTTGTAAATCTTCTTTGGTGGCAAGCTAATCACAACAATTTTTTGGGGAATTATAACCTCAATAGGGAACCAAATTTAGGTACTACTATGAGGAAACTACCCTAAATTGAGTGTACAAGTGAGTAACAAAAACTTTCTCATAGTGCCAAATAAAAAATATCAAGAATCTTGTTAAGGAGTTATTACCTTTCCCTAATTTTTAATGGTTTGAGATGTGTGGCAATCATGAAAAACATAGAAAAATATTTTGAGAACCTGTTTCCAATCTTAAGCTAGTGAATTTGATCGCCACGTGCAATGTGAGCATCTATAACCTATTTTATGTGGTAGAGCTAGGACACTCAAACCTAAGCAACCAAATCAAAAGGCTACACTTTCAAAGTGATGCTAGCTTGGTCAAGTTTTAAATCCCCCAGCCACACACCTAGACATTAGCTAATTGAACTAATTATTTAAAAAAAACATAGGAAAAAATCTTAACAATAAAGATAAGACATTAACATGTTGTACAAGACGTCAATAGACACACATAGTGTCATTCCAAGCACAATGACACATAAGATATAGCCAAGCTATTATGATGATGCTTTACTTCATGCACAATGTCAAACAATGACAACACTTCTAAGACATCACCATTGCACCAAGCAAGGTGACAAAAGCGATCAATATACTATGATCATTGATTGGATCCCAAGTTAACTTTGTTGGTGTAATAAAGAGTCAATTTTATGAATATTTTAATTTATTTATTAGATTAAAAAATATGCATGTCAATCAATATACCCATTATAGGACCCCACCCACTATCAAGATCTCTCCCCTAATTGCCAATATCATCAAATGTATAACTACTAGTTGTTGCCTAAACTTGGAATATATTTGCACTAGAAGAGATATCCACTTGGAATACTAATGGTTTTAATGCAATATCGGCTAGGAGTGGGGGGCATAAGTGATTATTGTGCCTTTAAATATATTATTTTGTAACAATTAAAGGTGGTGGGTCTTTTGTAACCCCCTATTGAATAAAAAACTACCCCTTGTGCTTAAAATTCTTGAGGGTAAAAGTGACTACCAATTTGAACAAGGAGAAATTATCCTTGGGAATTGTCTCGACATTTTCTTTTTTTTGCATCGCCCAACAATGATTTTAGATTTGCATAGCATGATAAATATCTCTCGTCTACAATATTGAGTGCTAATAAGACTTGTTGCAAGGGCTAAATTGTCAACAAACTTTGAAACAAAAAAAAGAAAAAATTCAAAAGTATGTTAGAAGAAAATCTTTTTGGGTGTGTAGGATTGTATGAGCATCAGAATAGCCTTACATCAAACTTAGATATCTTGGTAGATTGATTCTAACCCACTTTAGACCTCTTTTATGTTAGAGTTATCTTTCATTAGCTAATAATTAAGTAATCTTTAATTGATTATTAGTCTAATTTATTCTCACACACTTAAGCTAAAAATTAACATCAAGGGGTAAAAATTTATTAAAACAAGGAAACGTTACAAAGCAAGGGCCTTAAATGGCCCTATCAAGTTCAACCAAGTGATCCAATTGATGAGACAAATCCGGGGGTAGTTGACCCCGATCCACTAAATTCCAATCATGAATATGATCAAAAGCCCATTTAGCCAAGCAATCAACAACACCATTCCATTCTCGAGGAATATGAGTGAAAGTAATATACTCCAGAGAAGCACAGAGAGTGAGAATTTGTTCAACAATCAAAGCCAGCTGCCAACTCACATCATCCAAATACCGTCTGTTCAGTAAGTTCACCACAACCTAGGAGTTAGACTCACATATGATCCTTTGCCATCCTAATTTACTACCCCGCTCCACAACCAACAAAATGGCCTGAGCCTCCATAAGATTATTCGTATGAAGACCCTTATACATAGAGAATATAAACTGAACATCTCTAGAGCTATCCCGACCCACACCCCCAATGCCAGCATGACCCGGATTTCCACGAGAAGAGCCATCTGAGTTGATTTTTAGGACCCCAAGAGGAGGAGGGGTCCATCTTCCCTCCCTATTCACCTTTGGGGTAGGATGCCTACATCTGTTGCGCATGAGTTGCCATTGCGGAGGAGGAAGATGAAGACAATTACAGCAACCAACATCACGAGGGTCCACCAGAATAGTCATATCACACTTAGCCGCAATAGTTTCCCCTAAAGAGTGTAGAATTTTCCACCATAGGTGAGGGGCCATCAACAACGAATCCTGAAAAATCTGCCTTTTCCTCTCCAACCACAGGTTCTAGATAATAAAGGAAGGCCCAAGAGCCCAAGTAGCCTAAAGAAAGGGGGTAGAAACAGGGGCCCTACCCCACCATTCCCCAAACTCCACCAAAGAGGAAGCATGCCAGCAGGCCATATTCCACACCCCCACCAAAAACGCCAAATCTCCCTAGCATAGGAACATTGGAAGAAGAGATGGGAGACACTCTCTTCACAACCATGACACAAAACACACATGGAGGGGCCTTGGAACCCATGCTTACATAAATTATCCCAAGTAAGACACCAGTTTTGAGCCACTAACCACATAAAGAAGTTGCACTTGGGCCATGACAACTTGTGCCAAACTTGCTTCCACCAAGGGACCTCAATGTCCCCAAACAACTACCTACCTAATTGCTTATAACCAACTGCCACAAAGTACTTTCCAGAAAAATCCAAACCATCCCAAGCCAAGACATCAGGTCCCCTCAAAGAATTACAAGCATGGGAAGCCAAAAGTTGGGAAAGCTCACACCTATCCCCCTCAGACCCTCCAGGTGGCCACTTAGAAGGATGCTTCTAGCGAAAACTTACAACCAAACCACCATGTTGCGCCACCTTATAATGCTCCACAGTATCCCAACCACTCGCAATAAAAACCTCACAAAGGGACTAGAGGTGAGGAAAAGAAGAGAGAATAGGAGGGTGACCATCCCAAGAATCTGACCAAAAAAGAGCTTGTGACCCCGAATGACAGATCCAAAAAAGCGTACACTTAATCAACTGTGCCCCCACTTTTAAAGTATGCCAAATCATAGAACCATTCCCTTCCAGAGGATAGCGAGGAACCTCAAAAGAAGCAACACCCCGAAGATATTTATGGTTGAGAATACAAGCCCATAACTGATGTTGATTGGTACACCATCGCCAGTAAAGCTTGGCAGCAAGAGCTTTCCCATTCAAAATAGCATAGCGTAAACCAAGACCACCCTCCTGCTTTGGTCTACACATAGAATCCCACTTAACAAGGCTCCACTTTGAAGACAACACATTACCGCTCCAAAGAAATTGACGTGAAAGAGCATCAAATTCCTTAAGGAAATACATAGGAGTTGCTTGAACAAAGCACCTGTAGATGGGAAGGGCCTGGATAACAGACTTGAGAAGAGTCACTCTAGCAGCAGTAGACAACCAACGATGAGTCCAATGAGTAACCTTCCGCCTAAGCTTATCAAGCAGTAGCTACCAGGAGGACCTGGGCTGATGACCAACAAGAGGAATACCCAAGTAGACAAAGGGAAGAGACCCAATTTGAAACCGATGAATAGCTGCAATCTGATGTTGGATAGTTTGAGGAGTATTAAAGAAGAATATAGAAGACTTCTGCTCATTGACTTTCTGGCCCAAAGCTGCTAGATAGATGTCCAAAGCTTGCCTGAAGGATTCAGCCTCCCTAATACGAGCCAGTCCCATAAAAGAGGTGTCATCCAAAAATTGGAGATGAGAAAGCGTAGGAAATCCCATCCCCCACTGCCACCCATGAATCAAACCTTGTGAAACCTGAGAATTAAGAAGCCGATCCAACCCCTCCGCCATAATAATAAACAAATAAGGAGAGAGCGGGTCCCCCTGACAAATGCCCCTAGTAGCCCCAAAAAGATCTGAAGGTTCCCCATTCACAATAACCGAAAAGGAGGAAGAGGTCACACAACTCAATATCTAGCTCACCCAGTTAGAGGAAAAACCCAAAGCCAACAGAATCTTCTGAAGAAAACTCCATTTAACTCTGTCATAAGCTTTTGCCATATCTAACTTGATAAACATAGACTTATCCTGAGAGGTTTCCATGAAATGAATGACTTCAGACACAACCACCACCCCATCCAGAATTTGATGACCTGCCACAAAGCCACCTTGCTCCTCAGAAATGATCACAGGCAAACAAGATTTAAGCCTCTCACCAATCAACTTCGTAACAATCTTGTACACCACATTACAGAGCACAATAGGTCTAAAGAGATCAAGTCTATCAGCACCTTCCTTCTTAGGAATGAGAAGCAGATAAGTAGCATTCAAGGCACGAAGCATCTACTTACTATGAAGAGACTTCTGAACCACCTCCAACAAATCCAACTTCACAGTATCCCAAAACTCCTGGAAAAACTCAACAGGGAAACCATCAAGGCCAGGAGCTTTCTCCTTGTTCATCCCAAACACCACCTCCTCCACCTCCGACAAAGTCACTGGGTGAATAAGAGAAGCATTCAACTCATTAGAAATTAAAGAGGGAATGCAAGCAAGGACCCTATTCTCATCAGCCTCAGCAGGCAGTGAATCCTCAATGAACAGATTAGAGTAGAACTGACGAGCCTCTCTAGACAAAGCTTGTTGCGAAGAGATTGAAAGACCCTCAGAGTTAACAAGAGAAGAAATAACACACTTATTCCGACAAGCTTGCACCAAATGATGGAAAAAAGTCGTATTCCTATCACCCTCTTGAAGCTAATCAATCCTAGCCTCTTGTTTCCAGAAAATCTCCTCACAAAGCTCCCACTCCTCCACCAATTTCAGAGCCCGGGCCTCAGCATGCCCAAGAGCCTCCGAGAATCCCAAATCCCGAATCTGACGGGTAATAACAGCAAGGCGATCCTGCGCTTCTCTTTTTCTGGCCCGAAAATTACCAAAACTCGACCTATTCCATCGCTTAAGATGATACTTAACATATTGCAGCTTCTTAACCAGAGAATACATAGTTGACCCATATGCAGGGGCACCATCCCGCCACCACTAAGCAACAAGATCACCCAAAGACGGATCACATAGCCACATTAGCTAGAATTTGAAAGGAGGATTCTTTGGATTTGGGAAAGCTGAAGTTGAAAACTTAATTGGCCAATGATCAGAGCCACACCAGTCAAGAATCTCAGAGCAAATGACCAAGCTACCTCTAACCCAAGAGCAAGAGACAAGGAAACGGTCAAGCCGCTGGGAGATCGCTTCAGGCCCACTCCGTCTATTATTCCAAGTGAATATTCTGTTAGAGGGTTTTACATCCACCAAAGCAAGAGAGTCCACATTAGTCTGAAACAAATCTGAAGCCTAGTTGTGCATGTGCAGCAACGGCCATTTGGACGTCAAATTTAAGTTCAAAGTTTTGCTGTGATGGCCATATGACCGCAAATTTAATCCTACACTGTTTTTTTCCCCCTTTGGAGTTGTTTTCTTCTAGAAGCCATAACTTGGGCATACAATATCATTTTTTGGCAAACAAGATATCGTCGAAAAGCTAATTCCATCAACTTTCCAGTGGTGTGGGTTTCATCACTTTATTTTGTTGCTGGTGCATTTTACAGCCTATTGAAGTCAAAGGAGTTTTTTTCAGTCTCGAGCTCATAACTTTTGACCAGTTTCTCCGTTTTTCACAATCTTAGTGGCGTTGGAACCATCTTTCAAAGCTCTTCAGTTCCATCCATGCAATTTTTCTAGATTGTTCTTTAGGTACATTTTATTCATATTTTTGTGTTTCTGCACTCTAGTGAATTACTTGGTCATTTTAGCTCTTGGAAACTTTTCATTTGCATGCGATGACTCGTTGTTGGTTGTTCTATATGTATTTCCAAATTTTTGTCCTATTTGGACATTGTAGACATTATGGACTCACATTGCATGTATTTATCATTTGTAAACGCATTGAGATAAAGTGCCTCAGCTTTGTATGTGTAGTATTGGGATTCTTGCACATCACTTTGTGCCTTGTTGTACTCGCACTATGATATAAAGTGCCATGGGGGTTGATGTTTGTCATTGTTTGCCTTCGTACCTTTCTTATGCGTATGTGACTTTTGTTTTCACATCCTTTCTATCTGCTTGTACTTTCATGTCTGCACCTGAGATGCTCTTGGTTCCTCTTCATGCACTACTTTCTGGCATTCAGTTTTAGTGTACCTGTCACGCCTCTCCCTTTTCAGCATTATGGGGGGGTTTCTACTGTTGGTGCTAGTGCTTTCTTGGTTTTGTTGGAGTGAGCTATGTATACAGTATTTGTTCCTATGTACTAGGCGGATGCAATGGCTGGTTACACATGCATTTCGGTGAGATGGATCACTTACCATATGGACACTCTTTCATTCCTATTTTTGGAGGCGACCTTCCACTTTTTCATGATCAATTCTTCAGACTTTTGGTACCTTTACCATCAGTATCTTTGAGTTCCAGGTGTTTGCCTTTGTTTGCAATCTAATTCAAGTAGTGTTGTTGGGGGCACTCATGCAGATTGTTGTCTTCTTGATCCTGATCATCCTATCTTCAGAGGAGGTTCTTTGACACCGTAGCAGTCATCTTTCGATAGAGTTTGTAGCTTCTTCATGCTTTTGTGATGTTCTACACTGTTCTTCTTTTTTCAGGACTCTTTGTTTGGTTAGAGGCTTCTCAATCCTTCAATCGCCTTTGATCTCTTCTTGGAGTAGAGTTTTTTCCCACGAGGTTTTCTCTATTTCTCCGCTTTATAGAGATCTTCTATTTGTACATGGGTACCTTATTTGGCCTTGTTTGCAGAGACCCATCATGCACTTTTTAGGATTTTTGGCTACTCCCTAAGTTCATCTTAAGGGGGGTGTTAGAGTTATCTTTCATTAGCTAATAATTAATTAATCTTTAATTGATTATTAGTCTAATTTATTCTCACACACTTAAGCTAAACTTAGGAATGCTTTATTAGTTGAGTTAATATTAGGTCATTATGTCACATCTCATGTGATGTTGACACTTGTCATGATCTGATCATTTCTCATTTAGGGCTTTGCTCTTATAAGCATTCAACCCTCATTGTAATTATTCATAGGAGAATATCTGTAGCTTTCATATCTTCTTGAAAGTTTTCTCTCTTCTGTAGCTTTTTTTTGTTGAAGATAATTGCACATATTTGTTTGCAAATCTCTTGTGTGGAAGGTGTATTTGTTTGTTGTTTGATCCAGTGGCTCATAATTTTGTGCTTGTTTCACAATTCTAACATTTTATCCTTGGACCTTCCTCACAAATGTAGTGCATCTTTTGAGCTTTCATTCATAGTTTTTCCTCATTTCTGCTATAAGCCAGGTACAAATGACATTTAATCTAGGATTTGTGATTGAACCACTCTTATATTTTTTCATAATTCAAGCAAAGTAGCAAAGTATACTTATCCTCCTCTTCAAACTTAACATCAATGAATCTAATTGACTCAACTCAAATTAATACATTCAAATGTTCTACAATACAATCCCCTTCTTTCATTTTTTAATGAGTATAATTTTCTTTTCGAAAAAAGTTTATTTATCAAATTCTTTGTTTGATAGATCTCACAAATCCTTTCTATAGAAGATATGTGATGGTCTCCTCAAAGAAATTTAGCAAGAAAAAATCTACAAGGCACAACCAAATGGTTCCTTGTGCCTTTTTATCTAATTTCTTCTAATCATCATTAGACATACTTTCTAATTTAACCTTGCTAATAAAAAGTTTCCACTAGCCTCTCTCTTCAAGGAGATCCTCCAATTTAAGTTTTGAAAGCACATAACTAGTACCATTGAATTCCTCAATCTCCAATTTTCAAAGCACATAACTAGTACCATTAAATTTCTCAATCTCCAATTTCAAAGCACGTAACTAGTACCATTGAATTTCTGAATCTCCAATTGAGATGTACTTGCATTGGTTTCCAATACACACAAATCTACAAACAAACAAAGCAAGATGCTCTCATTTCAACACAATAACCAATGAAATGGAAATGGAGAAAACACAAAATCAAGAAACCATAATAATTTAACACATGACATTGGATGTAAATGGAGAAACCCTTTCGAAAAAATCTCCATCATCAAAGAGATGCTAAAGTTTGTATTAATCTTTTGAAACAAGACTTGTACATAAACTATACACTTTTTGCTTCAATTTGATAGCATTCCGACATCACCTACGTAATTGTAACAACCCTTGAAACCTCTTTCAATTGCATATAATTTATAAAAAAGAGTTGAGAGGAAACCATAAATGGATTCATGAAACCATGACCACCCAAAACCATAGCATGAGAAAACCAACACCCCTATGTGACTAGCCAATATATCCATGAGTAGAAAATATAACCCTTCAAACATCTTTAACCCATGTGAAGAGTATACACAAAACCCCAAAAGCAATGCTTTATTTTTCCTCCATAATCCTTGTGGACCCTACCTAATATGCAAAGATTCCCTACTCCTAAAGCTTAGGATTGGGAAAGTGATGCAAATATAGTCAAATCAAATTGTAAAGGCCACTAGCGTGGTCCACCTCCCTCTTCAATGCCATTACAACCAATATATGCAAAATACAAAAAGAATAATTAAATAATAGCATCCCAAAATCACCTACATGGGCATCCAAGTACCCATTCTAAGATGTTGAGAGATCCAACTTAGCCTTTAGGATTGCAATTAAATTTCATGGTTTCCTAACAAGCAAGTTGGATTTACATTGCATCAAGTCTTATTTCATGTTCCCACAGTTAAGTATTTTAATCCCTCACATTTAATTTCCTAAATTGATGTTCATTTGCGTGCTTTTATCATTCCCAACTATCATTTACATAATCTAAATTAATTATGCTTAATTTACTTTATTCATTAGCTTAAATTAATTTTAGGAAATAAATATTTTTTATTTCCCATTGCAATTTATTAATTAAAATATTTCTATTGTAAAAGACATTCATATAATTTTACAATTCAATGATTAAAAATTAATAACAATTTTACACATCATAAATACCAAAAACATATATAATTATATTATTTTTATTAATAAAAATTTGCCTCAACTATTTAAAAATAAATACCTTGTAATGCACCTTTGGTTTTTCAAAATGAAACTAAAAAAAAGCTTCGCTCTTTTACTTATTTAAATGACTCAAATCTTATTCATAATGTTAGAAATTGAAACCCCATATCAGAGGATAGGTGTTTCTCTTCCATTGATCATCTCATCTCTTGGCATCTCTTTAATATTGTTTTAAAATTACCATTCTCTACATTCCTATATGTAGCTTCTTGCAAAAGTAAATCTTTGCCATAAAACAAAATATGTTTTCCTAATTATTTCATATTACCTGTATTTCAGATGTGCTTTGTTAAGATGCCTTTCTGGAACCATTTCGAGAGATTTTCAATTTGCAGTGCTATGCATCATTCTGTACTTGAAAGATCCTTTAATGGACCATACCAAGTTCAGAGTTCACTTCACTACCTCTAAGGATGTTGCTTCAGCTTCAACTATCTTATCAACATGGTCTGAGAATGTTTCTTTTTGTTGTTACTTCAAAATTGAATTTTATCCAAGGGGCATCCATCTAATTTCAGGCTTATTGGTCCTATCATGTATAGCGCCATTATTGGGGTCTAGTTGATTTGTTCCATCTACACAATACTCCTATTTTACATTTATTTTTTCTCTATTTTTTTTCAAGTTCAAAGTTCACTACCTCTAAGAATGTTGCTTCAGCTTGATCTATATCTTCTACTGATGTACACTTTTCTGCTAAGATCCTCTACTTTCATGATGTGAGGTCTTATTCAAAGGAAGGAATTGTATGATATACTTAGAAAAGAAGCATTGTGAGTTTATTATTCTTAATTACAATTTCACATTGCTGTTTGGTGGCAGGCATAATGAAAGTCTCAATGGAAGAAAAAAAATAAAGAAAAACAGAAGGAAGACCTCAGGTCATAAACATGAAAATAAGAAAAAAAGAGTAAGGAAATGGCATGTGCAATGATCCAAATATTTTATTAAGGCAAAGGACAAAAAAAACAGATTTTGGGTGGAAGTGGAGCACGAGGATATAAAGGTGATATTTGATAAGAGATTTCATGGTTATTTCAGATATTTGTAGCTCAATTTTTATACACAAACTTGTGGGAAAATGGGTGACAGAAATTTTGGGGTCATATATCCAACCAGTACATGAGACCTTTTTTAAAAAGAATTCTTACGTGAATGAGATTATTAATTGTCATTTTTCAAAAATTGGAAACCAATATTATTACCTACCGTTTGGAGTGTATCTGATTCCAATTAGGACAGGGATACCATGGAGAGAAGTGCTGCTCCTAGTAGTCTGCCTCAGCTTGTCCCATGCAATCAGAAAACGGTAAAAATTGTAAAAATCTCTTTAATATTGTTTTAAAATCCCCATTCTTTACATTCATAGATGGAGCTTCTTGCAGAAGTAAATATTTGGGAAAAAAATAAAAATGTTTTCCTCCTAAAATTGATGTCTTTCATCTAAAATTGTTTCTTCCTGGCAGGAATAAAGAAACTCTCAAAGGAGGGGAAAAATAAAGGAAAACATAAGGAGGCTCTCAGGCTGTCAACATGAAAACAGGAAGAAAAGAGTAACAGAATGGCATGTGAGACGGTACAAACATATGATTAAGGCAAAGGAAAAAAAAACGAGACTTGTGTGGAGATGGATAACAGGATATAAAAGTGATCTTTGATAAGGGAATTCATGATTATTTAGATATTTGTAGCTCAACCTTTATACACAGAAACTAGCGGGAAAAATGGGCAACAGAGGAATTTTGGGGACATACCTGCAACCATTACATGAGACCTTTTTTTCAAAGAATTCTAAGTGAAACCAATATTACTACCTACTAGAGTGCATCTGACTCCAACTAAGACAGGGATACCATGGAGAAGAGTGTTGTTCCTGTTAATCTGCCTCAGCTTGTCCCATGCAATCAGAAAACAGTAAAAATTGTAAATATAAATATTTTAGTGGAAAATTAGGTGCAGTGGCTGCTTTGGAGAAATATTTTCAGAGATGAAAAGGGGAGGCATAGGGCCTTACAAGATAATAATGTAGCACTAAAATGTGAATTTACAACCAATCAAATTTGTTTTACATATCTTTCAAATTCCTTTCATGATCTGCACTTCCTAAAAGTTTAACACTGATACATTTTCCATATTGTTATACTTCTACAAGATCTTGGAATCCCGGAGAATTCACTGCAGATGAGTCTTTCAGTACTTGTTCCACAAGGTAACTAGTCTTAGTTGTGATTCAAGGAGAATAGAGAAGTTGGAAGAATAGTCGTCTAAGCTTTGAGGAACAGAGTGCGTGATAATTGATAGAGTGCTTTTGGTTAGGCTGCATGTCAACATTGTCATTGATGTGGTTTGAATGCTGTGATTGGTTTGTGAGAGTGGTGGTAGTAGTTGGCATAAGTGAGCATTGAACTTGAAATACCTAACAAAAAAAGAGACAAAGATACAGATACTAATACCTTTAGGAATAAGAACTTGAAGTTTTTAACAGCTCTAATGAAGTCGGGAGATATTAGCATCTATCATTCTTCTTCGTTCCAAGAAGGGGACAGTCCTTCCACATATTGAATATCTCCGTAATCATTCTGTGTGCTTTAAAAGAAATCACCAGACTATATTGCCAGTAAAAGCAAATAGAGCTTCAACAGCAAAAACAACTTTTGGAATAAAAGCAAAAAGGAGCATGGAATCAAATCACCAATCTAGTACACTAATCCTTGCTAGTAAGGATGCTCTTCTCAGGTACAATATATCTTTAAAGAAGTCCATACATAGTCCTTCATCGTATTCGTCAGGTAGCCGAATTTCCATTGTTTCAAGAAAGGGCATACTCTGGAGCAAGCAACTTATTACTGCAATCTCTTTGTAATCAAACTCGACTACTTCTACGCGTACTTTCTTAAGGTTAACATGTGGAGAAGCGAGGCAAACAGGTATAGGATCTCTTGCCAACTCCTGCTTTACAGTACCATGAATAATTAACTTTACCAAGGGTTACTTTCTCACATTGTTTTACAAGATTTTCATCTTTTATTTATATGCATACAAAATGCATGACCTTAAACTATCAACTTAAAAACTATTGAGCTTTATGTTAAGAAGTTCGTAAAAGTACCTGTAGAAAAGTGCCCACTATATGCAGCCTCTGAAGATTTGGAAGCTTGTGAAGCAGGTTCAGTATAGTATCATCCATCTCTGCTTCCCTGTAAAAGGGATAGGCCATGTATATGACAAGTTCCTTCAAGGACTGGAAGGTGCCTACAATGTGAAGAAACCTACTTGCTGAAACAACTCCTGGACTGTGTCCTTGTGACAAATCCATGTTCAATATCCTCAGAGTATCTCCACAGCGCATTTCAAGATGAAAGATGGCATAAGAAAGCTCATAAAACCTTACACCATTCATACTCAAATCTTCAATCATGTACCCTGACAGAATCTTGAGTTTGGGGCAGTTAACAGATAGAGACTTTACGCTATGCATACTCAAATGTTCAATAGTGGATGAAAAAATTATGGGATCACTTAGCCCAGCATCTCCTATTATTTCCAGTTTTTGCAGAAGGGGACAGAGCGAAATCAAGGAGACTAAAGATTCATCTGTCAATTGAACATCACGGAGGTGACAAGTAATGAGGTGGGGGAATCCAACGAAATTGATTGGGAAACTGGTGAGAATGTACTCGCCCAGATACAGTGTTACCAGACGTGAACATGAAAAGAGAGCAGGGGGTGGTATTTCTTTTAGAGCACCGTCGAGGTCAGCTGCAAAAGTAACATTGTGGTCAAACAGAGTGAGGTGTTGGACATTACACGAAGATGCACATCTTACCCATTTACACACATTTTCACGAGAGAAGTTTTGCTGCCGTTGGGTATGATCTGACCAGGTGTTGTGCAGGTGAAAGGCCTCCAGATTTCCTGAGTGCAGATGCAGGATGTTGGAAATAATATTCTCAAAGCTTGACATGAGTGGCGGATCGAGGGAAGTGCAAGCAGACCCCAAAAGAAGACGTGGAGAGAAAGTGAGTTCAGGTATTTGAGCGTAGAGAAACCTCCACCTCTTGGAAAGAATACAACATTTGACAGCATCTTTTATTGGGACTTTTGTTAGTATGAAAGAAAGAAGAGAATCGGGAAGTGTGTAGAATGCATCCTGGGCAGGCATGATTGTGACTTCAGATGCAGAACAAGAGCGATGAGATTACCTGTAAAAATACAGAACAGTGAAGTTAAAATTCCTAATCACAGACCATTGCGATTAATAGCAGTATCCGATGGCGGGAATTTCCTTCGAAGTGAAACATAGTGATGTCTGATGGCGGGAAATCTTTAAAAAACTTAAAAAAACTAAAAAAAAACTTAAATTTGTCATAAGGCAAGAAATTTTAATAGAAGGAATCACCAAGTTCGTCCTTGGCTGTAAATCCTTAAAAGTAAGGGAGTTAATTTGGTAACGAGTCCTTAAGGCGTTAGGAATTTTAACGTGCGGATTACATAATTGTAGAGGAGATATATATATAGTTCTATAAATTTTCATCTAAGATTAGAAATTATTTTATAAATAAGTTTATTTAATTTTTAATTAAACTAAAAATAATATAAAACAATTGGATGGTAAAAAGGTACACGCTGTAATTTAAATGGGATAAAGTTCATATAAAATATAAATAGTTCAAAAGGTAAAGTCTAAACATAATATAAAAAACATCATGTAGTTAATACAATTTTTAGGAGGAGGGTCTTTATTGTCAAGTTTCCCTCAAACATCACTTGAGATATGATTATTATCAACCAACTCCCAACAAATGAGATTTCTTTTAGGATTATCATCCAAAGGTTGTTGAGTACAAACTGGAGAAATAACCAACTCTAGTTGAAGAACCTTACCAAAGTTTGGTCAACTAGGAGCACCATGCTTGCAAGAAGAGTTAGAAGGAGGTCGTGAGGGCCAAGACCATCTATAGGTAGCATTATCTCTATTTCCCAATGATTGAGAGCTACAAGATTGGTAACCATGAACTCTTCAAGCAAATTGGCAATAACCTCACTTGCATCCTTGAGGAGAATAAGAGGAGGGAGGCAAGACTTGAGCAATAGTATAGAGAGAGTTGCTCAAGTGTCCTAAAATCTCTTGTAGATGAGCCAACTCTAGTGAAAAATTGCTACCTTGCACATAAATCTACATAAGTACATTAGAGCAAATCATAGATTTAGTGTATAAAGAGAAATGAATATAAACAAAACATCCTTAAAGAAAAATAATATTTCTATCTTTCCAAATGTTGAAGAGAATCTCCACCCTAAAAGCATACCAAATCTAGGTATACTTGAAAGGGAGACAAGGTCAATCCCCTAACACAATCATATGCCATGAAAAAGAAATAGGTCTAAAAGACCTAAAAAACCATAAATCCAATATCGAGCTCCCTAAGTTATGGTGTATAACCAACAAATATGCTTGAGAGTCTCTAGTTGTTTGTATAATGGACAATGGAGATTAGGAATTCCCAAATCCATTAAGAAAGAACCAAGTGAAAGGCTTTCATAACAAATACACCAAGCAAAAAGCCAATTTAGGCTCAAGAATAGTTGATGAGAGAGCCTAGAATCTATATACCAAGTTCCTAGAGAAGATTGAAGCTCTCAATGATGGTTTAGCTAGCCAACCATAGGAAAATGAGGAGAAAGCCACAAATATCCTTTGCGAGGCTTATAATTATAAAATGGTGTATTAGGGTACCATTTTCAATCCTTCCACCAAGGCTTGAATGACTTGACCCCAATTTTATGAATCAACTAGGGAGGAATGACATCAATAATAACCTAAAATGTCTCTTGATCTTGGTTAGACAACTTGAATTTTCTTTTAATCTTTGGCTAAAAAAGAAATTCACGATAGCTCTATGAATAAGATGTTAAAGAGTTCTAATGCCTCAATTGAAAATTTTCAAGGTGTGAATCTATTGCACTTTAACCAATGGAGGGCATTGATGAGAAAGAGTAGGAGACCACCAAATAGATTACTAGTTGATTGAAAGGCCATTGTAAAAATCATTTTGCACTTAGAGAAGCCAAAGCTTAATAGCCTCCAAAAATTTTCAAAACTTTTAATGACAAAAGTGACTTCAATTTGAATTGGATCCCTTGTAGTGAGAAGAGTGCCAAGATCATGTCCTTTCCATGTTAGCCAACTGAAAGGCACACTTGAACTGATAAAGTGCCCAATGAGAATTTTCAAGCTTCATTAGCATATATAGAAATACCTTGTTGATGGATTTAGAGAAAACCTAAGCCACTAACATCAATGGGGAAAGCAATAATATTCTCAAGCAACATGATGAAATCCTTGGTGCCCATCATTAGATTTCCAAAGAAATTCTTTAAGTAATTTTCAATTTAAATACTTTTGAGGGCACCCAACAAGAAAAATAGTAAACATGTGTGGCAACCAACACTTTAGAGTAAATTTGAAATTTTCTAGCCAAAGAAAGAGGTTTGGTAATTCAGTAATTAAGTTTTTCTCAATTCTAGCAACAACTTGCCAAAGGATAATAGAAGAAGCTTGAAAAGCAAAGCGAATGCCAATAAAGTGAAAGACTTCCACATGATCAAATCTATTTCTTGAAAAATTTATCCAATTAGTATGGCTTAAGAATAAAAGATTACCCATAGCACTAGGTTTTTTGTCATTGAATATTTGGGTCAAAAACTTAGAAAAAAGTATCAAGGCATTGAAAAAATCACTTAACATTGTATTCATCTTCAATGAGGATAAGAAATTAATCATTGAAAAAATGACCATTCACTAATTGGTTGGGAGAGTTGGGAAGGGAAATCCCTTTAACCAGGGTTTGAGAAGCTACATGAGCCAATAAAGAGTCAAATCCTTCTATTGGAAGCACATAAATTGCTAGAGCAAGAGAAAATCCTTAATAGATGAACAAAAGCTACCATATGGCTCAAATTGTTGACCATTAATAGTAATATAGATTGAGGCTTTAGAAAACAACATTTGAATAGATTAAATAAAATGACACTACAACAAATCCCTGAGATTAGCTCCCTTTTTTGCTTCCACCCACTGTTTTAATGTATTTTTCTCTAATTTATTGAAAAAGTTAGTGCTATTTATTGGGATGGCGCTATTTTTGGCTTTTTTGCGTCAATCAAAACAAGTAGGTGCTAAATTAGGCGCTAATTAGCGCCGGTTTAGCATCAGATTTAGTGTCAAGTTTAGCGTCAGGTTTAGCACTAGGTTTAACATCGGGTTTAGCATCGAGTTTAGTGCTGGATTTAGCGCCAAGTAGGCGCTAATTAGCGCCTGATTTAGCGTCAGGTTTAGCATTGGGTTTAGCGCTGGGTTTAGCATCAAGTTTAGTGTCAGGTTTAGCGTTGGGTTTAGTGTTGAATTTAGCGCTAAATTAAGCGCTAATTAGCGCTCGATTTAGCATCGGGTTTGGCATCAAGTTTACCGCCGGGTTTAACACTAGATTTATCACCGAGTTTAGCATCGGGTTTAGCGCCAGATTTAGCGCCTAATTGTTTTGATCTAGCAGGGATCAAGGGTTAAGGGATTAGGGGTGTTAGAACAAAAAATATTTCCCCAATATTCACTGGCCTTCAATTGCTTGCCTACATTTCACTTGTATCAAAAGATCCCTCAACCCTCAACCCTCAACCCTCAACCCTATTCCTTCAACCCTCAACCCTCAACCTTAAACCCTAAACCCTCAACCCCTATACCCTCTACCCTATACATTGGACCCTCAACCCTAATCCTTCAACTATATACCCTCAAACCTATACCCTAAACGCTCTACCCTCAACCCTTAACCATCAACCCTAAACCCTTAAACCCTCTACCCTCTACCCTCAACCCTATACCCTCAACCCAATACCCTAAACCATCAACCCTATGGGTCCTCAACTCTATACCCTGAATTCTCAACCCTCTACCCTATATATTGGATCCTCAAGCCTCATATATCTTTGCCCCTCCTCCTCTTCTCTCCTTGTATCTATCTCACTTCTCCCTCCATCCCTCGCTCCATCCATTAACCCTACCTCTCTACCTTAATCCCTCAACCCTAAACCATCAACCCTTAAACACTCAACCCTCAACCTTAAACCCTCAATGTCCCTCAACCCTTAAACCCTAAACCCTTAAACCGGCCCTACCCTCAACCCTCAACCCTTAATCCCCCAACCCTTAAACCCTCAACCCTCAACCCTCAACCCTCTACCCTTAAACCCTAATAACTCAACCCCTATACCCTCTACCCTATACATTGGACCCTCAACCCTATACACTTGGTGTGACTGCAAGGACATAAAAATTCAACTATATCCCTTTTGTACATTTTATGGCATAATGCACCTCATTTCTACATTCAATCATCTACAAATTTGCCCATGTTTAATATTTTTGAGTAAAAGATAAAAAAATGTTTTTAAAGGATAATATGAAGATAATAGTATGATCTTAAATTTGAGAATTAATAACATTTGAATTAAATGGCATTTTTATCTTCTTTTCAATTAAAAATTGTAATATTTAATTTGTAAAATATTATAAAATAAATAAATAATAATAAAATTTATATGTTGAATATTAATCATTATTTAGAATTTATTTTTAACAATAATAATATGAATGGTTTGGAAGAAATGCAAGAGGCAGATCTATTTTAATTAAAAAAAATCTTAGGGTGCAAGGAATCTAATGTAATATCATAATCACACAAAATTTTAAAATTATAATAATTAAAATCATAATTTAATGATTAAATTATATATTTAATTCATATTCATTTTAGTTTTATTTAAATCATATTAACGAGACTTGGACTCACCTCGAACTCGGTCAGGGTGACTCGACTCGGAACTCAGGACTCAATGCCCAGACTCGGTGCAGACTCGAAAAAATGAAAAAACACTAGAAATTTAGAGATTTTTAAGGATTTAAAACTTGTTTCAAGCACGCTTTATTGAATAAAGATTAAAGACACAATAACATCATTAAATAGAAGCAAATTTGATCACATCCACAAGTATACATCAATCACATGAGTATAAAGTACATAAATTGTAGCTGAGTTGCTGAAGGAAATAACACACTTAGATATATAAATATAGTCAAATGTATACAAAACTCATGGAGTATGAAATCCATGACATTAAATGTTCCAAACAAATATGAAATGTTAAAACAACAACTACAATTCTATGGCTCAAAGGAGTCTACATCCTTCCTACGAAGGCATCTAAGGTGGGTCCTAGATGATGTAGCAACTACAACCATAGTCTCTGCTTGTGACTCCATGCCACCCTCACCAACATTAGTTGTGGATGTGTTTGCTCGTGCTTTAGCCTCCTCCTCTGCCATGGCTATAGCCTCAACCTCTCTATTTTCCTGGTCAACCCAATCAAGGTCCTCATCACTAACACAAGTATATATTGATCATATAAGTATAAAGTTATAAACACAAATTGTAGCTGAGCTGCTCAAGGAAATAACACACTTAATAGATATATAGTCAAATACTTGAATGTATACAAAAATCATTGAATATGAAATCCATGACATCAAATGTTCCAAACAAATATGAAATATCAAAAGATTCAAAATAATAACTGGAATTCTATGGCTCAAAGGAGCCTACATCCTTCCTACGAATGTGTCTAAGATAGGTCCTAGATGATGTAGTAGCCATAATATCAAGTATCAGAGCGATTTCCCTAATGAGGTTGAGGGGAAGCTCCCTTTGTGGGGATCTAGGTGCAATGCCTCTAGTGGGGTCAAGGGGTAGCGCCCCTCACAGGGGTTTGGGGGTAGCGCCCCTTGCAGGGGTTGGGGGGCAGTGCCCCTAGTGGGGTCAAGGGGCAACACCCCCAATGGGGTCAAGGGGCAGTGCCCCCAATGGGGTTAAGGGGAAACACCCCTTGTAGGGGTTTGGGGGCAACGCCCCCGCCCGGGTCAAGGGATAGTGCCCCTCGTGGGGATCTAGGGGAAGCGCCCCCAATGGGGTCAAGGGACAACGCCCTGGGCGCGTGATACAGGGTGGGGTCGAGGGGCGGAGGCCCCACCACCAAGCCCAAATTAAGACCTCCAAAACTATACAAACCTTCATGGCATACATCATTTTGCATTTGCAATAAGTAAAGAAAACAAGTTTTAATTTTAAATTTCATGTAATTTTTTGCACTTTTCAAACCCTGCCTGTCGAGTCCTGCTGATGAGAATCGCCTGAACTCGGCAAGTCCAGCGAGTCCAGCCAGGAATTGGTAGGACTCAACCAAGTCTGAGTTCGAGCCCCTAGGACTTAGCCAAGGTGACTCACCGAGTCCTGGCGAGTCTTGTTACTATGATTTAAATAAATATTTTCCTATATATATTTTAAAATTAAAATTAATAATTGTTAAAGATATTTTTCATAATTTTATTTTATATAAAATAACATCAATATTTTTTAATTATTAATTGAATATACAAATTAATAAATTTAATAGATAATAGTAATTTTTTATTATAAAATCAGGCCTAACTGCCTCAAAACTGAAAAAGGCAACCTCAGTTTGATTGATTTTTCCTCCAACTCGCCCAAAACTCTATCCACACTATTTTTATCAAAACTGCTTTTAGAAATAACAGATATTGAGATAATTTATAGAAACATTATCTCAATATTGCTTTACAATATCTTGCAGCTTTGATTTTTACAAAAAGATCCCACGCTGATTTTGATTTGATTTTTTAAAAATAAAAGGTAAAAATATGATTTATTTTCTTGAATTTTTCCAAGTATAATACCTATCTTGATTTTCTATAAAAATCATAAAGAAACTAAGGCATGAAATTATATTCAAAACCATAGGAAAACCTAAGGCATAGAACAACCTAGGAATGATGAGCTAAAGTATTAGTCACATGAGGCAATTTAATTGTAAATCAATGTGATAAAAAGACAAGGGCAAGCTAGGGAAACATAAAACCCTAACCACAAAACATTGAACTTCCACATTTCTCGCCTCATTTTGCACTTTGCCATTTCTGGAGAACTTGGCACACAACCGCCATGGAAACTTAGGGTTCGAGCCTGAAAATCAAACATTTTATGCATTGCTATGTTGATTTGGTGTTGATTTCCTTTAGGAGCTTAATGGTAAGTTGTTTCTTCTTTGTTTTGGGTCAATTTGACTCCATTTTTGAAGGATTTAGGGCCTCTAGGCCGCAGCCATGAGTGAATTTCTGATGCATTTTTCTATGTTCATTTCCTCTGTTGATATCTCATTACCTCGAGCCACCATGGATGTGCTTGGCTTGAGTTTTCAAGGCCACGGGCATGCGGGTTTTGATGGTTCCTCTCTTCACACAAAAACTGGATGAGTTTCTATGCTTTCATCATGTGTATTCTCTTCTTAAATGAGTTTGATTTGAGCATGATTTGAAAGAAAAAAAAATTCCTGTGTGGAAACAAAAGAAAAAGTGTGCTCCTCTACCCAGGCCGCGGCCATACCATTTTATTTCCTCACTTTCTGCAGAAGATAACTTAGTTTCAGGCTCAACCCATGATAGCAAATTATAATACTTATGGAATGGAGAACTTTCCTACATTTTGTTTACTATTTTTGGGGTTTTGAAAACCTTTCATGGCTGTGGCCATTCACAATACCTTCTTCATCTTTTGGGTTGGTTTTCTTCCACTTGTATTACTAGACCTATGTTGTCAATATCACCTTGATTTTCACTATTTAGATAATCTTGAGACTCCTTTAAAATAATCATACAAGCCTGATATGACTGATCATGGTGATATATTGGAATGGTACAATCAAGAGTTTGATCATTTACCTTTAGAAAATTAGATTGTAACTCTTTCATATCAATTGGAATAACTTCCTTCTTCACTATCCATGATTTTTCGTTACTTTTTGGGTTGATATTTTCTTGTTTTTCCATCAAATTAGACTGATCTAGATGTTGTTGACCCCTGATTTCAAGCTTAGAATCAATAGTAAACTGAAACAAAAAAAATTCCACTTTTGTGTTAGCAAAATGAAACCTAAAACTCAACATGTGGAAAGAGTCTTCTTGTTGATCTACATTCTCAATATGAATAATTAATCATAAATGAAACTTAAATAATCAGAAGGGTAAAATGAACCATGAAAACCACATCCAACCAATAAAACAAACTCATATAGTAGCAACAAATGAACTTCTATATGTATTGATTTAGAAAAATTGGCTTCAACAATTCTTTTTCTTTTTAGCCCTTCCTTATCTTTTACCAGAGGAAGTGATTGCATTTATATAGAGAGGCAAGTACATTGAGTTTACAATAAAGGGTGAGGATTAATCCATAAACAAAGGCTTGAATTTAACAACATTTAATGTTTGTGGTTGGGTTGTTACAAACACAATTTTGTTTTTGTATTTTAGGAAAAAAACAAAATTACAACTCTGAACCTTATACAATTAAGATGAAATAGCACCTTCTTGATAAGTCTTATAAGAAAAATTATCTTTTCACTAATTTGACAAGTCAAAAGGAACATGTGGCATGTTCATGGAGGAGAGGGATACATTTCTGAACTAGTTTTCTAGGAACATATGTGAGCAAGGATTGAAACTAGACATATCTTCTATGTTCAACAACAATCTATTCTTTGTTCTTTTTTGCATTGTATTGTTGAATTCAAGGATCACAAAAGAATTCAAAACCTCTAATGATATTTTGTTCCTACTCTTGATTGTTTAACAGAAATGCTTTCAGCTATTCACTATTTTCTTTAAGCCACTAGAATATATTTTTACAACAAAATCCTATAAGCATACTAATTGAAACTTCAAGGTCAAGTGGAAATTTTTGTATTAGATTTCTGATTTTGGAACTCGTGAACATTATGTGGCTGAGAAAGCTTTTCAAACAACTTTCTTATGTTGTGGAGCCAAACAGTTACCATGGCATTACTTTTATATTTAAAGAGAAATTCATTTTCACATTATGTGGAAAATCAAGCAAGGGGCAGTTGGTATGTAAAACAAATGTTTGTTTTTTCATTTTTCCTTTTCTATACTTACGGTAATAGCTTACCTAACATTTGATCATGGTTTGTAATGAATATGGCTAGAGAAATAGTAATTAGCACATCTGCCATTCCCATATTTTATAAGTAAATAGCCTGGTATGCAAAACAAATGTTTGTTTTTTTCATTTTTCCTTTTACGTAATTAGCACATGTAGCATCACGACTCACTCAACACTCCACGTCTTTACACATGCTTGATTCTTCAAAGGCCGCATAACTCCAAAAAGTTCACTCCAAATTCAAACATCCATGCCAAAGATAGAAATCTAAAACCGTTTCAAAGATTCTCAAAGAGATGAAGTCATTGCATAAAATTAGAAAAGCCCTCAAAACACCGTTAATGACTTCAGATACGTCATGCCACAAAAATGAATGTGATTTTGTCTCAAATATGGTCGATGTTGAATGTTATTGCTGCTCCAAGGCACTTTGACTTCTTCCTTAGACAGTGGGATTCCCTCAAGACATGAATGTGGTTATCATAGCTCTAAACACTCATTTTAGCATGAAGAATGCATCAATGTGTAGTAGAATTTGTAAAGTACTTGTCTCTAATTATGAATGTTTTAGATTGTTACATATAGTCATGGTCGGATTCTCATGATAGATTCCTTTGAAACTTGTGACAGGTATGTATTTGAGGACCAAATTGAGTTTATCAAGGAATCAGTACTTGAAGGAGAATAGGTACTTTAACAAATTAGCTCATATGCTGATGTTTTGAATTGTATATCAGATATCTTCTTTTGATTTAAATAGTAATAAGATATATGTTTCTTGCTTTGGTTGATTGGACTAAACTTTAGAGAACAAATGGAAAATGTTTTGGAGTTTTATATGTATTTTTGTAAGACTTTTTAACTTTACAACATAGATTATGTATTATTCACTTTTGATTTTTTGTTAATTTTCTCATTATTGATGTTTTATCCTAAATGGTATATCAAACTCTAGTTCAAAATATTTTAGATGAGGTTTCTCCCATAGCTCTATTACTCGCTTGAAAAATCTTTGAAACTCTGCATTGATTTTATTTTTCCTGTTCCTCTCTTGTTCTTCCTCGATTTCATTAGGATCATACATTGACCTTCTTGCCCCTCCTAAAGTTTGGACCACATCCATTACCTCCACATAAAACTGGACATCCTTGGTCTTCTTGTTTCACACCATGATGTGGTCATGCAAATGAAAATGAAGCAAAGTAATCATCTCCTTTGCTGGCCGGAAGAATGCATGCTTAATGTTTTGATACATGATATCAACTCTCTCTTCTGCTCTCATGGTTGAATACCAAAATCCATTACGGTGGGCCTCCAGAGTTCCAGTCATCTTTCTTCCTCTTCCACCAAATGCTGACATATTTTACTAACATTTATTACAATTGTTACATGTTTTACATCATTGGAATGACATATTATCTGTAACTATTTTTGAAATTTTATTATGGTAAGTGCACTTTGATATTATGTAATATGATTATGGTTTTGTTTCATATGTTGTAATATTAGATATAGTAGAAAAATAAATTATTGCATGAAATAAATAATAACTTTTCATTTTAAATGTTTTTTTTTTGTAGAACACGGGTCTTCCAGAAGATCAAGATGGTCCTCATGATATAGATCCAAAATATGTTGGTTCTAGTATAGATCACATGGTAGAGGATGATGATGATGTAGATACAAAAGACACCGAGGCTGATGACAATGATGATGATGAAAATGATGATCATGATGGCGATGATCACGATGGTGATGATAATGATGAGGTAGTTGCTGGTAGTAGCGAGTGGCATTCATGATCATATAGACTGCATCATGGATATTTGTTGATATATCTTTATGATGTCTCTTCATGGTTACTATCATATATGTATCATTTTCATGGCCTACAATACCATATTATTGAGTTGTATCATTTTGACATGTATCATTTTGACTTATATCATTTGGACATGTATCATCTTGACTTGTATAATTTTAAGTTATATAATTTATCATTTTTACTTATATCATTTGTACATGTATCATTTTGACTTATGTCGACTGTTGGACATATATCATTTTGACATGTTATTGATCTACTGACATATTTGACTTTCACTTGTTTTAGTTATATATGATGATGATCTTATCAGTATTGACTTGCCAATTTATACATTTTAAAAGTGGTCGATTTTTGGATGGATATTTATTACGTATGATGATTTTAATTTACTGCTCATGATGGATGTTGTGAAATTAAATTAAATTATAGATATTTGACTCACTTGTTTTAATTATAGATGATGATCATGTTATAATAATTATCTTGTTATTTAATTATATGAGTTAATAATTAAATTACTTACTCTATAATCATACGAGTTATTTAAGAGGCATGATATATTTAACTAATTAAATTGAAATAAGACATATTAAATTAATAAATGGAAGCAAAACAAGAAGCATTTTTAGAAGCCAAAAAGGAAGCAACAATGGAAGCCAAACTAGAAGCAAACCAGAAGCAATCTTGGAAGCAAAACTTGGCATTATCTAGGAAGCAAAAACAAAAGCAATTCAGGTAGCAAACAAAGAAGTAATAATGGAAGCAATTTTAGAAGCAACAAAAGATGCAATAATAGAAGCCAAATTAGAAGCAACAAAAGACGCAAAAATGGAATCAAATCTAGATGCAACAAGTGACGCTATATCGGAAGCAAAACTAGAAGAAAAATTGGAAGCAAAACCAGAAGCAAACTTGGAAGCAAAACTGGAAGCAAATGTGGAAGCAAAATTAGAAGCAAAATCGGAAGCCAAACTCGAAGCAACAAAAGTCGGCGCTAAGTCAATGCTCAATCCGGTGTTAAATTCAATGCTAAATCCGATGCTAAATCTGGTGCCGAAGTGAACATACCACTTTGCTCTGAGTTTTGCGCCAGCAGAAGTGCCCAATTCTTGAACTCAAATGCACTAAAATCCGGTGCTATTTTAGGCACTAATTTCCTGTTTTGTTGTAGTTTGAGGACCAGACCCAAATGATTGAAGCATGACTAGATAAAAGGCCACATAATATAGTTGTAAACCTTAGCAAGATCAATTTTGATAAAGATGGAAAATTACTAAGAACATTGAACCTATTCCATTCCTTCCCAAAAAAAATAATACTAAGATAAATTTGGATTTGATAAAATCAAAATTTTAAGGTTTGATAAGTGAAGGAAGAAGAGGATAACATTAAGAGTTTGGTAATAATCTAGTATGAGGCACTCAATAAAGTGATAGGCCACTAGTTATAGATTTATTTACGGATTTTGACTTTAGGTATAAATTGATATTCCCTTTATTAATTAAATCTCCTAGGGATTTAGAATGAAAGGCCTCGATATAGACCTTATGAAAATCATCATTTGTTATGTCCTAAAAGAATTTATAAAATTCATAAGGAAATCCATCCAAACTAGGATATTTGTCATTAGACATTATGAAAACAACCTCTTGTAAGTTTGTCTTTGGTGAGAATTTGATTACAAATAATATGTTGGGGAATAGAAAATTAGTAGGGAACCACATTTAGGTATTCTTGTAAGGTAGTTTCTCCAACTGGAGTGTACTCTATAGTAGTAAAATCTTGCTCATATTGCCAAGTAAAAAATATCAAAAATCTCATTAAGGAGTTGTTTACCTTCCCTAGTTTATAATGGTTTTAGATGTGCTCGGTGAGCATGCAAAGCTTGAATTTTTTTTTGATAACTTGAAGTTGAGCTTTGATTTGACCTTCATGTATAGTATGAGCATATACAACCCATTTTAGGTGAAAAAGTTGAGCCACTCGAACTTGAGAAACCAAATCAAAAGACTACAATTTCAAAGTAGTGGTGGCTTGATTAAGTTGTAATGCCCCAAGCTACACACCCATGACATTATCCAATTGAACCAATTTTTTTAAATGAAAAATATATGAACAACTCTTAACAATAAAGATACAACACTAAAATTTGTACTGCATGCCAATACGCCAATTACATAATGTTGTACCAAGCATAATGACACAAAAAAGATAACTAGATCATTGTGATGATGCTTCAAACCACTTGGATGGAAAATAAAAAACTCACAAGACAAGCATTACACTAAGCAAGGTGGCACAAAAAGAATACTTACTAATTGTGTAATGAGACCTGTTATGCCTTGCATAACCAACCCATCTTGTTTTGGATCAAAATGGGTTCCCCTCATCTTTGTTTGTCTTTGTTGTTTTTGTTTGGGCCTTAGGAGTTGTTCTTTTCTCTCCTAAGTCCTTGTTTCTTTTGTTTTTGTGGACTTGAAGTCCAGATTGAAACTGGACTTAGAACTTTGGTAAAGTTCCTAGGTTGGTTTTCATTCTGATTCTGGTTCCATCTCTTTTCTTGTTGTTTTCTTTGTCTCGGGCCTTTGGGTTGGTTTCCTCCCTTAGGTTTTATTTTGTTTCTTTTTTCCCTTCGTTTTTCTTCTTTATAGCGGAAGCGAAACTATAATTGGAACCAAACTGGGAACTTTGTAAAAGCTTTGGGTCTGGTTTTGGTTATGATCCCACTCTTGTTGGCTTTTCTTGGGTGTTGTCCCCATTTGGTGTTTTGTTCAGGACATTTTTGGTCCCAGTTATGTTTCCCTTTGCTTTCTTTAGTCATTTTCCTTGTGTCGGTGCTTGTTCTTTTACCAGGAGCGGAATCAGAATTGGAACTGAACTAGAAACTTTGTAAAAGTTCTAGGTCTGGTTTTGGTTCCGATCGTACCCCCATTCCTTTGTTTTCTTTCTTTTTTTCTGCGAGATCAAAGTCAGATTTGGAATGGGATAAGAGACTTGGGTAAAGTTTCTTGTTCTATTCTGATTTTTCTTCCGCGTCCGCCCTACCTTTTATTTGCACATTGCTTGAACACTCATTTACATTTTTGATTCCGTGCCCGACCAACTACACTAATGGCATTAATTGCAACTCCTTCATGTGAGAAATGGTTTTTAAACCTTAATCAAGGTTATTTTGGATCATAGTCATTATCTAAAGCATTTTTTATGAGCCAAAGCCTGAGTAATTTCGAGTGAAGCACGATTTGGTTGCGGGTGGGCATCATTGAGCGGATTCTTGTCAAAGTTTCAATTCTTTCTAGTTGCATTAAAGGTAGGTGGTTTTCTCCTGTTCCATTTCGCATTTGTTCTTTTTCCCGTTTTGTTGTTCGTGGCGTGTTCCTGAGACTTTCCTCATGAATATTTGCTTGTTTTTGTTGTTGTTTCATTTGTGTTATTTTTTTATTTGGTTTCTTCTGTTCTAGTTTGTCTTTTTCCATTCATTTTTGGTTGTTCTGTTGTCACTTTCTCCATTTTGGTGACGTGCTTGTACTGTCGTGCCCTAGTTTTAACTAGGGTTTCATTTTGAGGGGTTTTGTGTGCTTTCAAAGTGTTTGAATCTTCTTGAAAACCCCTTCAATCCTATTATCGTTTCGATTTATTGGTTTTGATGTCGGGGTTTTGATGCCCTAATTTAGGTAAGTCGACGAGTCATGCAAACTAGGGTTTGCGCGTTGAACTTTACAATATCATGCCCTAAAAGTTCAAATTTGGTTTTTTCCTATTAAGGGTGAGGTTAAGCCCCTTATTTGAAGTTTCCTGATGGTTTCATATGACCTAAGTCTGAGGTCGGGATGACTGTGTGTTTAAATTTTCTTCGTTTAAATGATAAACTGGCAGGAGTGGATTTGGGAACGAACTCATCCCATAAGTGTTTGCATGAGAGTTAATTCCCAAAATGATCCCGCTCCTGATGAATATTGACTCTGGTCCACACCCTGGAAGCGAAGCCAGAGTGAGAAATGAACTTGGAATCATCGACTGGTTCCAGGTCCGGTTTCTGTTCTGATCTCGGTTCTAGTCTCATTCTAGATCTGATCCCGGTCTTGCCTTTGTTGAAGTTTTCTTGTTCTTGATTCTCTCTTGGTTATGCTTTTGATGGGTATAAAATTTGACTAAGTATAGAGAGTTATCCTAAAGGAATAGAGGATGGTGTGAAAGGTAACATTGATGTAATGGTTTCCAAGCCTTTGTTGATCTAATATAGGACTGTTTTGCAGGAGTGAAAGATGTCAGGAGCATTGGAGGAAACTTCTCAAAGAGGGAGCCAATCTGCAGAAAGTTCAAGGCCAACAACGCCTAAGAAGATCAAGGTGGAGCAGCTGCCTTACACCTTGAGATACAAACACAAGAGTCCCAGCTAGCAAGGTGGATTCAGACTGGGCTGATATCACTAATACAAAATTAGGGCCATTCAACTATGAGGAGTTGATTGAAGAACTTTCACAGAGGATGTAACAGGGAGAATGGAAAGGATAGTTCAATCTAGATTGGCACATGTTGCCCTCTTTCCTCTATCAGTCCAATGCCTAGAGCTCATACTCATTGCAACAGGGGTTTACAATCCAACAACAAGGCAATGTGTGGACCTTCAAGGGAATGTCATCATTGATCTCACCCCACAGATGATGAGGTTAATGTTTAATGCACCTACCCCACATAATCCTAAGCAACTAAATGAAGCAAAGGCACTACAATTATATAGCAACCACAAGGAAGCCAACAAGACTCACATAAACAAGAAATGGATGAGAGTGGAAAATAAATCCTTGACCAAGCTCCTTGATTAGCAAAAAAGGGCAGATTTTAACAAGGAGATGATGATATTATTATGTTGCTTTCCAGGGTGTTCAGAAAGAGAGATTCTTCACACTTCAAGGAATGGATGTTTCCATTCATTCAAACCATTTTGGATGGCAGGCAATAGTTTGATTGGCCAATGATTTTGTTAGAAAGCCTACATAATCAAATGCTTAGAGTGGGGTAGACTAAGAGTTTCTTCATGACTTCTTATGTGGTGTATGCAACCGCAAGGATGGGAACTTTCCCTGGTTTGAATGTAGTTGGAGTATTGGGAGAAGCCCCTGGACAGAAGAAAGTGTGGGATCATTATGATCAATTAACTTTGTAAACATCAGAGCTACACTATAGAAGGGTTAATGATGCATTCTTGTATGTTATCATTAATCGGTTAATAGGTGATGTTGGGTATAGGTTAAGTAGGGAAGCCATGACATTCATTGTAGAATGGGGACATTGGTATATCCAATACCCCAAGTTCACTTACTTCAGGTTGGAAGGGTTTGATGGTCATCCTCACTTGCTTCCAAGATGTTGTAGTAATAGGATTGTCCTTATGGAATTCATCTATCAAGCCATATGAGTGAATATCAAATTTGCTAACAAGCATAAGCCTGGTTGCCATAAATTTGCAATGAAGTTAGGAGAATATAATTGTGCTCATAATGTGGCTGCTAAGGAAATTTGTGATGAATTGATTTATTGGAAATTGGGCTTATATACATCTTGAAATAATTTTGATCCTAAGCATAAGAAGAATTGTTTCCTCCCTACTGTCTTTGAGAAAAATTTCAATTTATTAAAATATTTTTGGATTGATTTGTAGGATGAATATGATGTAACAAGGAGAAACTATGAAAGCATGCCCATCCCATTGATGATTGAGTATGGGGTGAAGGAAGCTATTCCTGATACATTATTAGATGATGGTGTAGTCTTGGACCCCCAATATGAAGCTAAAAACATAGGTACCAAAAACTTGGATCTAGTAAATTGGGATGAGAAGGAGTCCATTGATATTAAGAAAATTGCAAGGACAGTGATGGATAGAAGTATTCAGTGGGTAGTAATGAGGGTCAAGGAGCTAGAGGCTCAAACTTCAAAGAAGAGGAAAGTTGTAGGTACCCAAGGGTACATAAGAACAAAGAGGAGGAAAACTCCTAAGGATCCATTGGAGTTTCTCCCTCCTAGCTTTGGAGAAGAACCTCATCCAGTAGTACCAGCTTAGGATATCCCTAAATCACAAGGTGAAGGAATTACAATTTTTGCAGAGGAAACCTCATCTCAGCTTGGGACTTCAATTGCTGGAGGAGAGAATTCATCTCAACCTAGAGTTTCAACAATTGGAGGAGACACCATAGCTCAACCTCCTCTTACAGAGAAACCTATTGAGGAGATTCCTACTAGAAGCCTTCATAAGGAGGCTGAATCTTTAAAGGGAAAGGAACCAAAGGTTGAGATCCATGAAATTGATATTGACTTAGAGGCTACTCAATCTGACAAGGAAACTCTTGTAACTGCACCCAATGAAGAGATTGAAGATGTGGTGACCGAACATGTCCTCACTCTTGAAGACCAATATGAATTGTTTGAGGATGCCAAGAGGGAAGATGATGTCAAGGCACAAGCTGAGGCACTTGTTAAGCAACAAGAATCTGAAGCTAAAGCTAAAGTAGAAGAGCTAGCAAGAAAAAAAAAGGAAAAGGAAGATTTGATGCAACAAAAAAAGGAACAAGAATTGAAAGCCAAGGAGGAAAGGGACAAGTTAGCTATGTTGCAAAAAATCCATGAGCTTGAGGAAGAGAAAGCTCAACGAAGGAGAGAAAGAGAGGTCCTTGAGGCCAAATTCAGAGCCGTGGAAGAAGCACAAAAGAGGAAGGAAGAAGAGGAACGTTTGTTGAGAGAAAAGGAGGCAGAAGCACTTGCTAAACATGAGAAGGAGTCTAAGAAAGTGTGGGATAGAGTTAGGGATCTTGAAAGGAAAAGAGATCAAATGTTAGAAGATAAGAGGTTAGAAGAACTTTTACAAAAGGAGATAGAAGCCATAAGAGTGCAAGAACAAAAAGAGAAAGTGAAGCTGAAAGATTGGCCAAGGAGATGGCAGAAAAGGAGAAACAACAAGAGGTTGATTCTCAACCTAGGGAAATAGTTTGGAAACCTCTTTCTACTTCCACTTCTTCTTCCACACAGGTAATAACTCCTCCTGCTACTCCAACATGGCTAAAGCTAAATTTAGAAAGGAAGCAAATAGTCCAACCTCAGCCCTTGAATTGGGAAGAAATGATGAAAGGGATAGAGAAGGAGAGACCCAAGAAAAAGGCTAGGGTTCTCCATTCCACAAAGCTAACAAATACTAGTGAGATCATAGCTTAATGTGCCATCCCAATGGTGGACAAGGATAAGAAAGATATGCAATTGACTGATTATCAATTGGGTACGGTTAATTTGGGGAAACCTACAAGAAATCAGTAGATGAACCTTATTGATATTGTGGCATCCTCCACCAAATCTAGGATGATAAAGGAGAAACAAAGAAAGGATGAGCTCAAGGCTCAATTGGACCAGTTGCATAAGTTCCTAAAGGATGTATCTACCCCTGTTTCTTCTCAATCTATTGCTCTACAGACACCAATTTTTTTGAGTAAGAAGGAGGTCGATGATCTTGTACAAATGAGGAGTAAGGTTGGAATGTTGGATAGATGGATATATTGATTAAACCAAGAGGTGGATGAGTTTCTTGTTGAAAATTATAAAGCTCATGAGGGTGCATTGAATTTGGTTGAGGACATGAATTCACATGATGAAGTCTTGCGGAAACAAGAAGAAGAATATAGAGAGCATACAAAGAAACTAAAGGACATCAACAAGCTGCCAAAGAAAACTCTCTTGGAGTAGTCTATCCATGATGAGGATAATGTGGAATTCATTGGAAAGATAATCAGTATTATTAGGTTCAAATCTACATTCATTTATGAACATAGAAATGAAGTTCAACATGCTGGTAAAGATCTGAATGAGCAGGTTGACGAATTGGAAGTAGTGATTTCCATTTTGGTTAATCTAGATATCCCTGTGAAAGAGGGCCTCCCTCTTGATAAATTGAAAGAACAATGGAGTAGTAGGTTTGAGGAGGTGATGCAGAAAGAGGATGACGGTGATGACTTGTTACTTGATAGACTCGTGGATATCAAGGATGAAGTAAAGGCTGCTAGAAGGGAGTTAATTGAATTGAAAGATATGCAAGAGTTTTCCTCTGCCGAACTAAAGAGAAAAAAAATTGAAGATGATTGGGTAGATAGGCCTGATGTAGATATACTTCAACAAGTATTTACCAGCTATGATGAGTACCTCCTTGAGAAAAGAACACAAGAATGAGGTGACAATAGAATGTTCTTTCCATTTGGGCATTTAATGACATGTTCATCCAGATAATTGCCTCTTGTATTATTCAGTAGTCAAATGACAACTTCAACCTTGGATCCCTTGTAGCTTGTTCCTCTTCTACCAATAGATTTTGGATAGAAATACATCCCTTGTCAATTGCAGAGAATCATGGATGGTTGTTTTGTGTTGCTTGGTTGCCCCTTGGATTGTGGATCTCATTTTGTAGCCTTGATGGTGTCTAGTTGTCTTGGTCTTGGAGTCTATAAGTGAAACTTATTATGATATTGTAAAGGTCATCTAGTTGAAGAGAGGATTAGCCACCTAAGAGAGACAGTAGCGATAGTTGTCATAGTTTCAAGATTTTTCATGCTTTTTAAGCAAGATACTTTCAAAGACTTTTTACAGTTTATGCAATTAAGTTACTTTTAGAAGTTTAGTAGTTAAGTGACAATGTTGATGAATCATAGTCATTCATATGCCAGTGAGTTTTTCTGTGCATAATTGTTTCTTATTTGATGCAAATCAATAGAAGAATATGGATCTGAGACTATTTCATTGGGTTATCTGTGAATGGGATTTATTTATATCTATTGATCTGTTAATTTAGCAATGAGTTGGTGATGTATTTTGATTTTGAAATGAAGTTTTGATGAACGGTTATGGTTATCAAATTTTCAATATGAATGTATGCAATAGTATAGGTCATGCTATGGATTGCATCATTTTATGGTTTTTGGTTAGTTGAGGAAACTATCATTGTTAAGATACACATGTATGGATGTAAAGAGATTTATGTTCATAATTTGTTGTTATAAGCCTTGTTCTATGTTTTTCTGTTTATTTACAACCCCCCGAACATTACATTTCTTCATAGGATTCAGTTTTCATTCCTTTCACCAGCAAGCCCCTTGAATATTACAACCTCATTGACCACTTAGCAAAACAACAACGTTGTGACCCAACATCTAGGACCTTGGAAGGTGATCAGTTTAACGATTGTTTATCTTTTTCAGGAGAGGTAGGGTGATTACATCTTGCCTGCATATTACTGTGTCAATTTGGCCATCAACAAGACCACCACAATGAACCTATGAGATAGTGAAGCTACACCATAATGTTGACTGGGTCCTAATCCCATGATTGTGTTCTCTTATGAACACTACACAAGGGTAGGATGAGGAAACCATCTACCTCAAATCCATTTCCAAAACACACTTGATGATACTCACAACACCAAGAGAGACTTTTGCAAGTGGTGAGACAACTGGGAGATATTATATCTTGACTAGATGAACAATTTCCATTTCCCTTGATGTGAGATGCGCTTACCAAGATAAGGGGGGACATCTACAAGAAAAATACATCCAACAAAAGGGACCCACCTTCACAAGGGGTTTCCCCACTAAGAGGTACAATCCTCTATCAATATGAATGACAACATGTCATTTTCATGTAAGGGATTCCCAATGCAATAGATGACATAATTTCTGGTCAACAACACCTTTAAATGAAACAATGACATGAGAAGACTCATAAGGCTAAGGGAGAAATTTTATATACAATTTTTTCCCAATAAATATCCAAAAATACTTGTCATTTGATGAAATAAAGAGCTATAATGCACTAGAGGATTGCAATGCACTAAAATAATATAACATACAAAAAAGACACCAGTGTGCCAAAAATAATACTAGCATATTGTTGCTCAGGTATCCAATTTTTGCATTAGAATCTAAAATTTACATTGGGTTCCAAGATTTGTGCTATAGTCCTTTTACTTCATTGTAGTCTTGACCAAATATTGAATGGATGATGGTTTCTAAGTCTCATATTCAAGGAGAACACCCTAGACTCATATAAATAATATTACAACACAAATTGACTCTTAAATGACTACAAATGATTAGGAGGCCATGTTGGTTCACACCTAATCTTTGAAACATAATCAAATGGACAAGACACTTCCTAAGAATTGGAAGGTCAACAAGGGACTTCAAGATGACTCCAAGAACATGAGGGAAAAAAGGAAATGTTCTCCACACTCCCCACTTGTCCTCCTACTGGATGAGGGGAACCAAAATGAAATCCCCCTATGTTTGGTTCTAATACATAACCCAATACTAGGATGATGAAACCAACACATATTTTAATGATTTCATAACTGAATGTTTTCCATCATATTACATTCATTTCAAACCCAAATATAAATGTGATCTAGGTTTATTTTACCAACATAGCTTGATAATGATGAAAATCATACAAAGATGACATGTACATTTCACACCAATGTCAAAATGAGGTAAAGGAAACAATCACATTATCGCTACTTATATGCATAGTTTACCATCAAATTATAAGGTCTCAAAATAAAATTATAATTTCATAAGAGGACTTAAAGGTCTTAAATTATACATATATACCTCTTTTTTTAAATGAGATAACCAAGAGAGATATGAAACCTTTCTCCATCTTGTGCACAATCTTAAGCCACTCTAATGGATCCGCTAGTCCCTAATGGTGGTTGAGTGTCAACAACTACATGGTACCCATAATCCGCCCCACCATTCTAGGCGATAGTTGCATGGGACAACAAACAAATCCCCACTAAACAAGGGAGTATGGCTCACACACATGCCAAGAAATATGAAAACCATCATAACCATCATAATGTAACATGCAAACCATCAAGATTAAACAATCATAACATAATCATTCTCAAGGGAAACATCACCAACATATAGGCATAAGAAATGAACCAAATCACATTGCAACACATGCCAATCAATTTGCATACAACATGGGCCTGGACACATATGCAATCAATGTATCACCCAATCACACACATGGATAAAAATGATCTTATGTCATTTACAAAATCTAAAGGCAACAAGGACAAGGGTTCCAGGGAAAGTCAAGGAGTGTCATTATAGTAGCACAAGATATGTCTACAAGGATTGTGTATGCCATGATAAGGGTGATGAAAGTAAAAGGTAAACAATAATAATAGAAGTTTAAATCAACTAGAAATCAGATCTAACAGTGTTTACCATATGGAGTTTTAAATCGACAATAACAATGAAAGCATACAATAGAAAACTGAACACCAAATGTAGTGTTTAACATGGAGAAAACCTTTTCAGGAAAAAACTCCACAAAAGAAGAGATGAATAGCTTGTATTATCAAAATATGTGATTGTAATACATCCACTCTAACTCCTCTTTAGTCTTCAATCCAATAGTATCTAAGTACTTGTAAAACTTCTCATCACGTCTCCATCTCAACCCCTCAATATATAGACTTGTGGGGGCTCAAAATACCACCATAAAACATTACCATGGGTCAAAACAAGGTTCCAAAATACCATGGTAAAAATCCATACGACCCTTACATGCTAACATGGCCTCTTACATGACATTACACCATCTTACAAGTTGTCATAAAAATCCCTAGAAAATACTTGAGATGCTCTTACATGCATCATAGACCATCAATAGCTTATGTAAAGATTATCTTACATTGTCATAGATGATTCTTACATCTAAAATGATATCCCCCACTTTTATCCCTTACAATTGTCATAGAATCTGTCATAACATCCTTAAAAATAGGCTTTTCATGTTAGACCACTAAATGGGTATCTTTCGATAGCTAATAACTTATTTTTCAAGGCACCGACACGTGGAAAAAGTGCCAACTCAAAATATCATGCCCCTTTTGATGGAGCACAATTATTCAATAACATAAATGATAGTATCCATGGAAATATAAAGTAAGAATAAATAAATAACCTAGCAAATTGCCAAGGTTGAGACACCTTGATTTCTGACATTCTCCCACTTGTCGAATACCTTGCAAGAGCTAGGGGAATGATACCATCATGGAATCAACTAGGTACAAGAAACAAGGCATGTGGCCTCTCTACACCAAATGAACTTATTTTTTCTCATAGGTTTGGTAAGATAATCTACAACATTCACCTGAGTGTCAATTTTCTTCAACTCAGTTTTTCCATTAGCAATCATTTCTCAAACGAAATGCTATTGAACATTCACATTCTTAGTCTGAGCATGATACATAGGATTCTTAGATAAATGAATTGCACTTTCGCTATCACAACCAATATGAACTATCCTAGAATTGAAACCAATACCTGTACACAACCTTTATAACCATATTGCCTCCTTAGAAAATTGGTAGCAGCCATATACTCTACTTCAATAGTGGATAAAGCAATCATAGGCTGCCTCTTACTCATCCAATTTATAGCTCCTCCAAACAAAGTAAACATGCACCCACTAATGGACCTTTGACTATCCAAGTCACCTACCCAATCTACATCAACAAAACCTTGTAAGTCCAATGTCTTATCCACATTGTTAGTACAAGAATAAAGCAAACAATAATTGAAAGTACCACACAAATATCTTAACACCCTCTTTGCATAATTCCAATGCTCTCTGGTAGGGGGTGATCCCACAATACTAGTTTACAATTTTTGGCCAAATTGGACATTGAACTAATTTTTTTAAACTAAATCTTCACTTTTGGGAACCTATAGCTGCTAAACCATGAGGAATTTGAAGATGATGCGAACTAGTGATTTGTGACATTTTGTCTGTAGATTCTAAATATATATTTTAAATTTTTTTTTGAATCAGATTGCATTTTTTTTCCATCTCCTTCAAAAACTAGTTTTATCAGTAAACACCATTTTTAAGGAGTGATGCTCATTGTAAATAACATAATTTTTTTTCTATGAAGGATAAAATTCTAAATTTTTCGATTTTAGATTTTTAACTACGATATCTAACAAGTTCATTTGGTTTCATAGTGTTTTATTGAATACATAAATACATAACTTTTTTTCTATGAAGGATACAATTCTAATTTTTTGAATTTAGATTTTTAACTACGATATCTAACAAATTCATTTGGTTTCATAGTGTTTTATTGAATATTTTTTCCTTAATCAAGTTTGAAGTCAAACCAATTACAATTCAGACATAGGTGGACCATATACAACATAACTTTTTTTTGTATGTATTGAAATTCAATTTTTTAAAACTGGATCAAGGACATCAATACCTAGCCCAAACATATTTTTCAGAATTTTATTTTGATAATCTACTATTTTTCCACATGTGCAAAACAAAGAGCTTGATTTTTGGTGAAAAACCTATGTTTAATCAAACTAAAAAAAAATACACAATAAAACCAAAACATATTAAAATTATATTCGATGGATAGCTCGTTGAGGACTACCATCATCTAGTTGGGTCTGTGAAGTCTCCTCCATTTTCATCCTCAACTTGAGCTTCACAAGGAAAATTTTGGCAGAGATTTGGTAGAAGAGGAGGGGAAGGGGGAAAAAGGGGGGTTCGTATGGACCCCTAGTTCGAACGAACCCCCCTTGGGGGGTCACTTGAAGGGGGGTTTGTATGGACCCTGGTTTGAGTGAACCCCCCATTTTTTTGAATTTTCTATTGTCTTCATTTTAAAAAATTGCCAAAAAGTGGGTCCCATCATTAAATAGCGTTTGCTTGAACCAGGGTCCATAGGAACCCCTTTTTGGGTCCATACAAACACCCCAGTTCGTGCAAACCCATAAAAACCAATTTGTTTTCATGGGAGCATTTTTGCAATCTTCCTTCCTTAACATAATTGTAAACTAGTATTGTGGGATCACCCCAAGGTTAGACATAAACCTGCTCAAAACTCCCACTGCTTGGGCAATATTTTGTCTAGTGCAAACCATTGCATACATCAAACTTCCTATGGCACTAGCATATGGAAAGTTATACATATCCTCAAAATTATCTTCAAATTTAGGACACATCTAAAGCAAGCTTAGTGTCAACTGGTAAAGGAATTCTAACTGGTTTACAGTACTACATACTAAATCTATGCAAAATAGTGCTCACATACTTACTTTGTGACAACCAAATTTTTCTATTACCTCTATTTCTACTGATTTCCTTTCCCAACTTATCTTTCTACCCCTGAATCCTTCATCTCAAATTCACTTGAAAATTGATCTTTCAACTCACTAATCATACCTTTTGTGTTACTAAAAAATAACATATCATCCACATACAAGGCAACAATTAGTAACTAATCATCAATACATCTAATGTAAACAAAATCATCCTCTACACTTCTATCAAACCCCAATTTTAACATAAAATAGTCAAATTTTTGATACCACATTTGAGGTGATTGTTTTAAACCACAAAGAGACTATTTCAACCTGCAAACCAAGTGTTCTTTTCCTTTTACCTCAAATCCTTTTGGTTGTTGCATGTATAAATTTTCTCTTCTAGATCTCCATGCAAAAAATTAATCTTAACATCTATTTTCTCAATTTCAAAATCATAAGTAGCATCTATGGATAAAATAAATCTAATAGAAGATAATTTAGCAATAGGAGAGAAAATTTCACCAAAATCAACTTCCTTTCTCTGAGAGTAGCCCTTAGCTACTAGTCTAGCTTTGTACTTTTATAATGAATCGTTTGCTCCAAATTTATTTTTATAGACCCACTTACAACCAATGTCTTTCCTTCCTTTGGGTAAACGAACAAGATCCCAAGTATCATGAATCTAAAGCCATCATCTCCTATTGCATGGCTAGTTGCCAAGACTCACTATCATCTGCAAGAATAGCTTCCCTATAGGATATAGGCTTATCGTCAGTACTCAATAAATAAAATATATAGGGGAAATTTGGTGGGTTATACCTTTTGACTAGATTTTGTTGTCTTGTGGATCTTCTGAGAACAGGAGTATGGGGCTCTTGTTCTTTATCTTGCTCAACCTCTTCTTGGTTTCCTTCCTCATGTTCTTTGGTTTGATTAGTAACTTCATTTTAATCCTCATCTTCTTCCTCCTCATCCTCAAGTCCATCTCTCTATTCTTCCTAAGCTGCAAGTTCTTGCTTAATTTCAAAATGTACTCTCTTTTCCTTATATTTTTCCTTTGGTTGTTCAGGATAAGAAATAACACTAAGTTCCCTAAAAATCACGTCTCTAGAAAATATATTTTTCTTGGTTAGAGGATTCCACAACTTGTAACCTTTTACATTATCACCATATCCAATGAAAATGCACCTTTTAGCTTTTGGATCCAACTTAGTTCATTTTTCTTTAGGCACATGAACATAAGCCTCACAACCAAATACTCTTAATTGTGAAACAAAAGGTTTCTTACTTGTCCACTTCATAGGGTGTTGTTTCAAGAGGCTTACAAGGAGATCTATTCAACAAGTAACACATAGTAATTACATCTTCTACCAAAAAGCATATGTCAAGCCATGAACTACTTAGCATACCTTTGGCTCTTTCCATAATTGTCTGATTCATCCTTTTTACCACTCTATTCTATTGAGGAGTATACATAGTAGTTTTTTGTCTAACCATTCATGCATGCTTACAAAATTCATCAAATTATTTAGAATAATATTACCCTCCATTATCAAACCTTGAAACCTTAATATTACAATTTTTTTTCTTTCCAACTAAGGCTTTGAATTCTATAAACAGTGAAAATTTCATATTTATGCCTTATAATATATAACTAGGTATATCTTGTAACATCATCACTGAAGGAGAAAAAATATCTAGATTTTCCAATTGATTCCACATCCATAGGACCAAATACATCTAAATGAATAAGTTCCAATTTATTCTTAGATTTATCACTGCTTGAAGGAAAACATTTTCTATTTTTATTTTACAAACACACAATGTTCACAAAAATCAAAACTCTCATCAAAATAGGAGAAACCATATAACAATTTTTATTCAAAATGGTTTCTAAACCAGTCTCTCTAATGTGGCCCAATCTTTGGTGCCACAACATACAATTATTTTTAGATTTTCTAGTTACATTGGTAGAATTAAAAATAGTAGTGGCTCAAGCCCAAACAAATTGTCCTTCCTTGTCCCTCTTTCTATCACCAAATTTCCTCTTACCAATATGCAACCATGCTTATCAAATGTTACATGCAATTCTAAATCATTCAACTTAGAAATTGAAATCAAATTTCTTGCTAAACCCAGGATATGCAAAACACCAAAGATGGTTTTTAACCTCCCATCATTGAAACACAACTTAATCTTACCCCTTCCAACAATAGGACATGCAGAGTTATCACCAAGGTAGACTTCACCTCCATCATATTTTTTATATGTGGAAAACCACACCTTATGAGGAGTCATATGATACGAGCATCTTGAATTAATTAACCAATGTTCATTAGTCATAATATGAAGAGAAGAAACCAAAACTTTACCACTTGAATTTGAAGATTTCTCTATGAAGGAATCAATTTGTTTCTTTGGATTCCTACATTCCTTCTTCACATGTTCTCTTTCTCCATAGTTCCAACATTTTACTTTGTTCTTCTTCCTAGGAGTTTTAGATCTACCCCTAGGCCCATTCTTATCTCCTTTAGTCCCTCTTTATGTGGGCTTTCCCTTGACATTAAGAGCATCACCTGAACTATCCATTGTCTTTTTCCACATTTCCTGTGACAAAGTTGCTACAAGTGCATCCATATTTGGATCTTCAAGGTTAGTAGTGATACCAAGAATGGAATTTTCCCACATGAGTCAGGTAAAGAGAAAAGAAGCATAATACATTTATCTTCTTCATCAACCATAACATATGTAGAGGCTAGTTGACTCAAAATTAAATTAAATGAATTTAAATGCTTGGCTATTGATTCACCTTTCTTCATCTTAAGAGAACAATTTCTGTTTCAAGTAGAGTTTATTTACTAGTCTTTTTTCTTGGTAGATTCTCACCTATTTGGTTCCACAAAGCATGTGCAGTATTTTCCTTTAACACATTTAGGAGAACAGAATCTACAAGACACAATTTGATAGTACCTCATGCCTTATCCATCTTCTCCCAATCTGCATCACTCATTTTTATGGGTTTCTTTTCATTTGTTACAACCACCCATTGATCTCATTCTTCAAGGAGATCCTCCATTTTCAGCTTCGACAACTCATATCCCATTCCATTAAATTTTTCAATATCCAAACGAGAAGAAGTTGTAGCCATGGTTTCAACACAAAAACTGCAATAAATAGATCAACCAGACTCTCGCTATAGCTCAAAAAACCTTTGTTCTACCACCTAAGACACAAAACTGGCTAAAGTCTGATACCAAATGATAAAAAATAAAAGGTGAACAATAATAATAGAAGTTTAAATCAATTGTAAATCAGATCTAACAATGTTCACCATATGGAGTTTTTAATAAACAATAATAATGAAAGCATATAATAGAAAATTGAACACCAAACACAATGTTTAATGTGGAGAAACCCTTTTGACAAAAAACTCCACAAAAGAAGAGATGAATAGCCTGTATTATTAGAATTCCACTCTAACTCTTCTCCAATCTTCAATCCAACAACTTATGAGTACTTGTAAAGCCTCTCATCATGCCTCAATCTCAACCCCTCAACATATAGACTCATGGGGGATCAAAATACCACCATAAAACATTACCATGGGTCAAAACAAGGTTTTGAAATACCATGGAAAAAATCCATATGACTCTTATATGCGAAACTTGGTCTCTTACATGACATTACACCCTCTTACAAGTTGTCATAAGAATCCCTAGAAAATAGGAGATTCTCTTACACGTGTCATAGACCTTCAATAACTTATGCAAATATTCTCTTACATGTGTCATAGATAATTCTCACGTTCAAAATGATATACCCCACTTTTAGCCCTTGCAATTGTCAAGAATCCATCATAAAATCCTTAAAAATAGGCTTTCCATGTTAGACCACTAAATGGGCATCTTTTGACAAGTAATAATTTATTTTTCAAGGCACCGACACATGGAAAAAGTGCTAACTCAAAATCTCACACAACTTTTGATGTAGCATAATTGTTTAATAATATAAATGATAATATTTGTGGGAAAATATAAAATAAGAATAAATAAATAACCTAGAAAATTGTCAAGGTTGAGACACATTGATTTTCAACAAAGGGACATTAAATTTCACTTGAATCAAGAATGCTATATATTTTTGTGTCTTTTCTCCTCTTTAAGAAACCTTGCTTAATAGACCTTATTTCCTCATCAATCTCAAATAATTTAGGATTAATAGAATTTTCCCTTTATTGTAACTTTACTAGTACTAAACCACTAGAATTAGGTGAGCCTTCTTACCTTATAGTTCTATATCTATGGGATGATCACCTGAAAGGCACCATCCCTCATCCTTCTCACTCTCTCTAAATGGAGTTCTAAGGACTGAGTGTATGTTGTTGAAGAATTGTTATTTTAGTTCATCCCATTATTTATCATGGTTTGGACCTACCTTTATGTACCATTTGAGAGCCTTACCTCTTAAATTTTCCTCAAGATCATAAAGTTTAACATGGATCTCCCTTATTTTATTTATTTCCCTTGAGGATTCTAAGACAAAGATGTGTTCAAATGCTTGTTTGGTGTATTTTCTAAAAAGAGGTAGTTTGATTTTGTTGTGATCCATTTGAAATATGGTTGGTGGCTCTGATTAATCATTATATTCTAAAGTTTCTCCTCTACTCAATTTCTTAGACCTTTACTCATAGTCCTTAGATCCTTATACTCTTTATCCTTGAAATCCTTAGTTTTTTTTGTCACATTTCTCAACTGTCTTGTACTTTACTTTTTTTTCCTAGTCTAATCTCTAGGGTATTCTATTTCAATAATCTTTTCTAAATATGTCTTCGGCTGATCCCACAATAGTGTATCCCACTTTTTGGCCAAAGTAGGACATTGAAATCAACATTATTCACCAAATTTTCACTTTCTAACACCTATAGCAACTAAAACATTACAAATTTGAAGATGATGTGAACTATTGATTTTTGAGATTTTGATTGTAGATTATAAATATATATTTTTTGAAATTTTAAGAAGTAATTTGTGATATTTTTATGTAACTTTTAATAACTCACTTTTTCTTGTTAACATTATTTTTAAAAAGTGACGTTTATTCGGTATAGCATAACTTTATTTGTAGGAAGGATTAAATTGTAAATTTTTAAACATAGATTTTTAACTCAAATATCTAGAGCATAGATATTTTTCCATTATTTTTTTTTGCATAATTTATTTTTATAATGTTTTGAAGTGAGATTAGTTGCAAACATAAGTTAATTCAGTATCACATAACTTTTTTTGTATTTGTTTGAATTAATTTTTTTTGTTTTTGTTGTTGTTGAAATAATAACATCAATACCTAGAGACAATTACTTTAAATTTTAAATTTTTATCTATTTTACTTATTTTCCATATGTTTGGAACATAGACCTTCACAATTGCTAAAAAACCTATCTTCACTAGAACATAAAAATAAATATAATAATAAAATTAAATATTTTCAATATTATACCTGTTGGAAATCTTAGTTTGAGTGCGACAATCCTAAAATTTATTTTTTCATATTCATTCTATTTGTTGGTCCAACCCAAAGTTGGAAACTAAAAAATGAGGAAATTTGAGGCCTAAGGTGGAAAGGTCACTTTTAGGGTCTTCATTCGAAGGTATTCAAGGACCTTCATTTGAAGGTATGTCATTCCCACAATTTTTTTTATAAAAAACCTTCAAACAAGATAATTTCCAAAAATGGAAAAAATGGACCTTCATTTTTCTATTTTTGGAAATTATAACCTTCAAGCGAAGTTACTTTATTATATACCTTCAAATGAAGGTACCTTCGTTTGAAGAAATACCTTTGAACAAAGGTGTTTTTATGTTTTCACCTTCATCCAAGTTCAAAAAGTGATGTCACACGAGTGGGACTTACTATTGTGGGTTCACACCTTCACACTCACCATTAAATTCTCTTATTGCTTCATCCCTTGTTCAAAAGATTCACTAAATGTATCCTCAAAAATATATTTACTTAAGTGGCTTGAGGGATGACTCCTAGTCCAAGGGGTTCACCTTTGCATGGTGTCATTTCAATTTAGGTGACAATATTTCATTAACTAATGATATTGTACCCAAACATATAGGGTTCCCCCATCCTTCCTCAAATTTCTTGATTGTGTTGATGGCTAATCCATTAAAAATGTATTTTAGCACTTCTTTCTTTGCATCCTTCTCTCATTTTTCCAATTCCTAGTCTCTCATCATCTTATCTCATTGGAATCCCACACCTTTTCTTACCACATTATCTAGATATTTCACACTAAGTTCCAAAGGTTTTAGATTTCTAAATGGGGTTGATAAACCCTCAAATCCATCATTAATCATAACCCCTTGATAATTCAAGTTCAAAATAAGGTTGATGATTCAAAATTCAAATGGAAGAGCACCCTTGCTTCCATGCCCTGGTTTAGCACTATAGCTTTAAATCCCTCTATTTAATGACTTCTTAAATCCATCATATTCTTTAATATGTTTCATCAATATGATCATGCAATCATTTGTTTTATCAAGATGTTGTTTGGTTTATTAAATATATCTTTGTGATTGAGTGATGCAATATCATATGTCCTTATGTTTATATAATACATCTCTTTTCATAGACATAATATTCTCAAAATTATTAGAAATTTCTACATTTACTTGATCCTTAACATCCTTAGCAACAAGTGGGTGGTAGGGCGGGCGTGGAGAGTCGGTAATCAAATGTGATTACCCATGGTCAAGGGGCGATAGGAATGACCGAGCAATACAGGTGGCAAGCCACATCATGACGTCATGGGCTTGGACAGTTGGGCGGGCATGTGGATCCACTGGCAGCATCGATGCTCAGTGATATCTTGTCATCATAATTAGGAAGTTAGGCAATATACGATTGGTAATGGGAACTGTCATTTCATTCATGCTTTGGGCTAATGTGCAGTGATTACGATGAGTGATCTGAGTACTCGACATCATTTCTAGGTTGGCATCATGCACGACATTTAGGAAGAGTAATTAACACAAGTATTGGCCGCGACACTTGGCAAGCTTAATATGCATTCTTGACGGTTGGGATCTCACAACTTTCTTTAGAGCCTGGATAATGAAGTTTGTTGGTGAGTTCCGGGCTTGTAAAACAGTATGGAGGAGCACTCAAAGTTCATGGTGCGTATGTTCTTTGAGACATTGACAACCCTAGGAGTCGATACATCGATTCACCTCGATAGCTTGGTGCATCAAATGGCATTTCGCGGGTTCATCACGGATCATCGCCTAAAGGGTATACTAAAAAAAAAATGATCCCCTCATCTTGGTCGCTGTCAAAATGGTTTTGGGGAAAGGTTTTCTGAAGAATGGTGAGTCCTTCCAGGTTGACACAACAATTATATCTCGTTTCCTGACGGTCTTGCTTGATATTTGCATGGAAAAGAAGGATGCAATAGATTGTTAAAGAGGCTCTTCTCAGTGGATTATCTGGTTGGACTAGAGGAGGTTCTCCTCATCACCATCTCTATCATGGGGTGCCATTGCCAAAAGACCTGGCTCAATTCTATGTGCCCGGGTGGTGGTAAAATACTACCCTTTTATCCTAGATTTGAAGGGCATGGACCTGGTGGAGCACAAATTTTTTTTTGCGGTTGGTGTTGATTATCTACAGAGGGTGTTCTAGTTGTAATTGTCTTTTGGGGAGAGATGGGTTCCAGACTTCAAATCCTTCACTCTGGCTAATAGCTTCCTTGGAACTGTAGGGTCTTCCTAAAATGTTTGGGTATATTTTTGGTTTATACTTTGTGTCAGGTGGTTCAAAAAATAGGTTATATGTTGGTTGGTAGTTGACGGATATAGTATGTTTGTAATTTCCAAAGGTTATAAATAATATCACCTCGGCTCTAGTTAGTAGGTTTGTTCTTGGCAGTCAGTATGGCCAATATGGCACTCTGTATGGGGGAAAAAGCTTGATTTTGGTGGGTTTCACTGGCATAAGGTCTCTCCATTTTTCCACTTACATTGCAGAAATTTGTATTTTTTTTGGAAACTTTTAATATAAATCCTCTTACGTATCAAAAAGAAAACATCCTTAGCAACAATCCCTTTGGTGTGTTCAAATATAATCAGTTGTCCTTGTGCTAGTGGATTCTTAAGATTCTCATTATCCTCACTATTCTCAATCGTAGCCCTCCTCACATGATTTAAAATTAGATTCTATCACATTTTCCATTCTCTTATGGTATATTTCATGTCCTAAAGTTGTTTCAATCTCTTTTCCTCCATGTTCAATTCCATAGCCACCTTAATCTCTTTCAAAATCTCTCTCAATTTCTTACTATTATCAAAATTATTTCTTTTCTATGTGTAATCCTTTATTGATATATCTTTTCTTCTCATAAAAAAATATTTTGATTTCTATCCTTTCCTTACCTATTACTAAGGTCTTTACAATAGAACCAAAATATTGGTGGTAGAGGGGGCGCAAACCAAATATATAAGCTTATTCTCTTCACTATTGTATTTATATTGTTGAGTCCCAAAACCACTGCTCCACTTCTTAGAACATAATCTCACTCACAAAGCCAAGGTTGTCATTAAGTGGTTGAAATTGGTTCACTAACAAAATAATGGAGGATTTAAGGTTACCTCTACAAGATTGGGTTTTATCTCCTACACTTTGAGCTCATCTTAGGTTCAAAAGGGTGTTCCCAAGGGTACACCTTAATAATTAATAAAATCTGAAACAAAGGAAAAGAGGGGAGATAAACCAAAATGTAATCAAGATGGTTAACCTCTCTTTTCACTAGTTATTTCATTCAATTATGCATAGATGAATATCAAAAATCAAACCTAACTGATTTACCAATAAAAAGGAAAGTTTTAAGAGGGTAAAATATTGTGTACCTATTGCAAAGAGTGCTTTTTTGGGCCTTAGTAAGGACTCATTCGCCCAATGGCGAATGGGTCCCTACTAAGGTTCTAGAAAATCAATTTCTAGGTTATGTTCTTCAATGTCTGCAATTCTAGATCTTAGTGGGAGACTGTCAGAAACCTAAACATAAATTTTGTAGCTTAGTTTTCGTGATCTTGCAAGAAAGATGAAAACTTTGGCAACTTTGCAACTTTCTCCAATTTTTCTCTCCACTTGATCTTCAACCTAAAACCCGCAATTACACTTTTTACAATTTTCAACGTAGGTCTTACTCACATTAGCCTCCAATGCCTACAGGTGCACATAATTCATTGACAAGGATAACTTCTCATGCAATCCACTGGGCCAACAAGTTTTATGGTGAAACTCCTACCACTACAGTGACTACTGACAATATGCGGGAAAACTACCTAATGCCACCATTATCTTATTGTTTCCATCATCGTAACGTTTCCTGTCGTCTACCAATTTTATCCATTTTCTTAGCGAGCCTCACACTATAATGTCCCATCATGTTATGTATGTTTCTATTTTTTTTATGCATTTTTATATGTTATCATGTCTAAGACATGTGGTTTTGTCGAGAGATTAGCCACATCCAAAAGTGATATATATTATATTCTAAAATTTTTTATGAATAATTTTATTTAACTTTTAATTAAATTAAAAGATAGTGTATAATATTAAAAAAATTGGATGGTTAAAAGGTACATTCATAAAGTTTAAATGAGATCAAGTTTTATTGAAGAAAACAATTCAAAAAACCAAGTCCAATCATAACATCAAAAACCTTAAGTGGTTAATATAATTCCAAAAGGAGGGGGATCTTTATTACTAGGTTTCCCTCATATTGGGATATGATTATTACCAACTAGCTCCCAACTAGTGAGTTTACCCTCTTCCTTAGAATTATCATCTAAAGGTTGTTGAGCACAAACTGGAGAAATAACCAACTCTAGCCAAGGAATTTTTGAAAGTTTGGTCAACTAGGAGCACCATGTTTTTGAGAAGAGACAAAAGGAGGTCATGAGGGTTGGGACCATCCATAGGTAGCAATATATTTATTTCCCAACAATTGAGAGTCATGAGATTTGGAACCATAGTTTATTCTAGGAAATTGGTTGCAACCTCACTTGCATCCTCAACGAGAAGAATAGGAGGGAGGCAAGAATTTAGCAATAGTGTAGGGAGCATTGTCTAAGTGACCTAAAAGATCTTGTAGATGGGTCACCTACAGTGCAAATTTTCTAGTTTGAACATAAATTTTCATAAGCATATTAGATAAAATTATAACTTGTTTGGTGTAGAGCCTGATCAGTCTCTAAGTGGGACATTGTTGGTATGTGGCGACTGATCATGCTATACTATACACTCTTCATGTATCCTTCCTGGGGTCTGGGGTCAGGATGGGGCTTGGGCGGGGGTTCGGGGGTGACAGTCCCCGAGATTTTTTTTTTCCCGTTTTTTGCTTCATCATCGACAAAAAAAAATTTGACTTTGTAAAACCCTAATTTTGGAAGCTTCTAAAAAATCTTGTTATAAGCTGTTGGGATGGGAGTTGCAGTAGGGCATTATTAGCGAGATTGTAATATGTTTTACACTGGATAATAAAATCATTGGATGGCTACGATTTTGTGGATGTAGCTCGGATTGGGTGAAGCACGTTAAATTCTCTATGTTGTTTTGTTTTTGCTATATTTTTCTGTGTTTTATTTCTCTGTTTTATTGATCAAATCTTCATTTAACTATTAGATATTTTCCTTCTAACCCTAACAAGTGGTATCAAAGCAAGTTGTGTTCGATTATCGTCTGCAAGAAAGTCTCATGGTTGAGTGAGAGTCTCACGGTTAAGTGGGAGCAATGGCGGACGAGGGTAAAGTGAAGGTAGATAAATTCAATGGGTAGAACTATCAGTTATGGAAGATGTAGATGGAGGATTACCTATATTAGAAGGATTTATGGAGGCCATTGGAAGGAATATCCAAAAAAACCAACAACAATGAGTGATGAGGATTGGAATCTTCTAGATAGAAAGGCACTAGAAGCCATTTGTTTATGCCTAGCACAATCGGTGGCATTCAATATTACAACAACAAAGACAACTCAAGAGTTGATGGAAAGCCTGGCGAAGTTATATGAAAATCCTTCCACTTTGAATAAGGTATTTCTTATGAAACATTTATTTAATATGAAAATGGTAGAAGGTGGGTCAATTGCTGACCATTTAAATGAGTTTAATATGGTTACTAGTCAATTAACTTCTGTAAATGTGAACTTTGATGAAGAAATTAGGGCTCTTTTGATTCTATGTTCTTTGCCTGAAAGTTGGATTAACTTGGTAATGGCTGTAAGCAATTCTGTTTCTAGTTCAAATACATTGAAATTTGATGATGTTGTTGGTGTTATTTTGAGCGATAAAATTCATAGGAAAAGCTCAGGTGGAACATCCACATCAGGAAGTGTTTTGAATGCAGAAAGTAGGGGCAGAAAAAAGGAGAGAGGAAACAATTTTGGAAGTTGTGGCAAGTCACAAGGAAAATCAAAGGAAAAAAGGTCCCAATCTAGAGACAAGAGGGATTGTTGGTACTGTGGTAAGCCAGGTCAATTAAAGAAAGATTGCTAGTCTTGAAAAATTAAAGGAGACAAAAAGGAAGGCAATAAAGAGGAAAATGTGGTAAGTAATAAATTTGATGAGGATGCTTTGATTCTTTCCCTTGATAATGCTGATGATTCTTGGGTGTTAGATTTAGGGGCTTCATTTCATGCTACGCCCCATAGAAGTTACTTTCTTGATTATTTCCAAGGGAATTTTGGGCTTGTTTATTTGGGAGATAATGAACCTTGTCAGATTATTGGAAAGGGAAGAATCAAGATTAAGTTGCAGAATGAGAATCATTGGCTACTACATGAGGTAAGGCACATTCCAAAGTTAAAAAGAAATTTAATTTCAGCAGGGTAACTAGATGATGAAGGTTGTGTTGTTACATTTAGTGATAAAAATTGGAAGGTTACTAAAGGTTCCTTAGTGGTAGAAAAAGGTGTGAAAGTAGGAACCTTATATCTTTGTACAGGTCATACTATTCTTTCCTCAAGGATGGGAATCAAAAGAAAGATGAGAAGTTGGAGCTTGTACATGGGGATGTATGGGGACTGGCTCAAGTATCTTCTCTCGATGGCTCTCAATATTATGTCACTTTTATTGATGATGCAACAAGGAAGGTATGGATTTATTTCCTTAGGTAGAAATCTGATGTATTTGAAACTTTTAAGCAACGGAGAAGCTTGGTTGAGAATGAGATAGGTAAAAAGTTAAAATGTCTTAGATCTGATAATGGTGGTGAGTATTGCAGCAAAGAGTTTGAAGATTATTGTTCCTCTAATGGTATTCGTAGGTAGAAAATGGTTCCAAAGACTCCATAGGAAAATGGAGTGGATGAGTGCATGAACAAAAAAATAATGGAGCATGCACGAACTATGAGATTGCATGCTGGGCTACCTTTAAACATGTGGGAAGAGGCTGTAAACATTGATGTTTATTTAATCAATAGAGGTCCCTCTAATCCTTTGGGTTGTGGTATTCCAGATATAGCATGGACATGTAAGAAGGTGAGTTATTCTTTTCTCAAGACCTTTGGTTGTGAAACATTTGCACATGTAGATTTTGAAAATAGAACCAAGCTTGATGCAAAATCAAAGAAATGTATATTTGTTGGATATGGCATTGGTTATAGGCTTTGGGATTTTGAAAATCAAAAAATTGTGAGAAGTAGGGATGCCATATTCAATGAGAAAGTGTTGTACAAAGATCAGTTGCAGCAGCATGAGAAAAAATAAAATGATTATGTAGTGCTTGATGATACACCAAACAATGATGTTCCAGTGGTTCCTCACACTCTGCAACAACAACAACAACAAATACCACAAACTCTAAGGATAAGTAGACCTCCAGAAATATTTTCTCCCTCTTTGTATTCTATTTTATTAACTGATGCTGGTGAACCAAAATGTTATGACGAAGCTATGCAGGTGGATACCAAGGTTTAGTGGGAGCATGGAATGGAAGAAGAAATGGACTCCTTGCTAAAAAATCAGACTTGGGAATTATGCAAGTTGCTTGTAGGTAAAAAGACTTTACCAAACAAATGAGTTTATAGGATGAAAGAGGAGGATGGAGGTAAGAAAAGATTCAAAGCTAGATTAGTTGTAAAAGGATTTGCACAGAAAAAAAGGTATTGATTTTGATGAAATCTTTTCTCCAGTTGTTAAAACGACTTCTATTCGGACAGTTTTAAGTATTGTGGCTACTAGAGATTTTCATTTAGAACAACTTGATGTTACAACAACCTTTCTCCATGGTGATTTGGAAGAGGAAATATACATGGAACAACCACAAGGATTTGATGTCAAAGGCCAGGAGAAATTGGTGTGCAGATTGAAGAAAAGTTTATATGGCTTGAAGCAAGCACCTCAGCAATGGTATATTAAATTTGATAGCTTTATGGCTGAGCATGGCTACAGTCGATGTAATTTAGACCATTGTGTTTATTTTAAGAGGTTAGATGATGATAGCTACATTATTTTATGTTTATATGTTGATGATATGCTTGTAGCAGGGTCTAACATGAATCACATAAAGGAGTTAAAACAACAATTAGCAAATTCATTTGCTATGAAGGATTTGGGGGAAACAAATCAAATCCTTGGTATGAAGATTACAAGAGATAGGAAAAACAAAAAATTATTTTTATCTTAGGCTAATTATGTTGAAAAGGTGTTGTAGAGATTTCATATGGAGAATGCAAAAGCTGTCATCATACCTTTGCCCAGTCATGTTAAATTGACTAAGGATATGTGTCCAAAGATACAAGAGGAGGAAGAAACAATGTCCAAGGTACCATATGTTTCAGCTATAGGTAGTTTAATGTATGCCATGGTATGCACAAGATTGGATATTGCACGTGCTATATGATTTGTTAGCAGGCATATGAGTCATCCCAATGTTGAGCATTGGAATGCGGTAAAATGGACTCTTACGTATTTGAGAGGTACATCCAATAAATGTTTATGTTTTGGGGGCTCTAATCCTAATTTAAAAGGCTATGTTGACTCAGATTTGGCAGGGGATATTGATACCAGGTAGAGTACCACAGGTTATGTATTTACAATTGGTGGGACAACAGTGAGTTGGATTTATCAATTGCAAAAGGTGGTTGCTTTATCCACCAAGGAAAAAAAGTATGTTGTTGCAACAGAGGCGGCAAAGGAGATGATATGGATGCAAATTTTTATGGAAGAGTTAGGAAAACAACAAGTTGAAAATTAATTGTTTATAGATAGCCAAAGTGCTATACATCTTGCAAATAATTCTTCCTTGCACTCTAAAACCAAACACATACAGTTGAGATATCATTTCATTCAGTCAGTGTTGGAGGATGGACATGTAAAGCTAGAAAAGGTACATACAGATTCCAATCCAACGGATATGTTTACGAAGGCGATGATAAGGGAGAAGCTGATTTCCTATTCAGCTTTGGTTGGCCTTCAAATTTGAATTCAAGTATAACATCGTAGCAAGGTCCAAGGTGCTTATTTCTAGTGGGAGCTGTAAGTGCAATGGTGTCGTCCAAGATTAGTCTCCAAGTGGGAGATTGTTTGGTGTGGAGCCTGATCAGTCTTCAAGTGGGAGATTGTTGGTATGTGGTGACTAATCATGCTATACTATACACTCTTCATGTATCCTCTTCAGGGTCCAGGGCTGAGCTGGGTCTTGGGCAGGGGTTTAGAGGCGGAAGCCCCCAAGAATTTTTTTTTCCTTTTGTTCACTTCGTCACCGACAAAAGAAAAAAACCAACTTTGTAAAAACCTAATTCTGGAAGTTTCTAAAAAGATTATTATAAGCGGTTGGGATGGGAGTTTCAATAGGGAATTATTAGCGAGATTGTAATATGTTTTACACTAGATAATAAAATCATTGGATGGTTGCGGTTTTGTGGATGTAGCTTAGACTGGGTGAACCACATTAAATTCTCTATGTTGTCTTGTTTCTGCTATATTTTTCCGTGTGTTTTATTTCTCTGTTTTATTGATCAAATCTTCATTTAACTGTTAGATATCTTCCTTATAACCCTAACATAACTTTAGTGTATAGAGAGAAATGAATATTGACAAAATATCTTGGAAAATAACAACATTTCTATCTTTCCAAATGCTAAAGAAAATATACACCCTAGAAGCATGTCAATTTTGGCTATAATTGAAAGGAAGACAAGGTTAATCCCCTAAAACAACAATATTCGATAAAAGGGGTAGGTATAAAAGACCTAAAAAATCATAAATCCAATTTCAAGCTTCTTGAGCTATGGTGTAGAACCAACAAATATGCTTGAGAGTTTGTAATTATCCACAAAATGGATAGCAGGGATTACAAATGCCCAAGTGCATTAAGTGAGAACCATGTTGGCAAGAGACACTGCAAATGTTTTCTGGTCTTGTCATTCATGGAAACCCTATTCTATGATTGGATCCACACATCATCATTTGATCATACTGATAATCAGATCGAAGACAGTCAAGCTAGAACAAATCATCCGACAGTTTTGTATTCATTGATTCACATTAAATTTTTTGTTGTGGATCTCAGGGAAGATTGTTTGATGTATGAATTGTGTTATCTATGAATCTTAGTGCCTCATATCGATTTGTGTGCAAGTCAGAAGATCCGGTTGGTTAATTTTTTGTTCATCAGTGTATGAAGGCCAACTAGGTGGATGTGTTGCGGATATTCGAGGAGTAATTATTTAAGTGCTTTTGTGTTTGAGCATTTTGATTTTGGTCCTAACTAAGTTGTGGCTGAATTTTGTGGATGCGCATCGAATATTACTCATGATTTGAGCCAATAGTTGTAAATATTTTTCATGTTCTATTGAAGCTGACATGTTGTGATTAAATCTTTAGTCACAGATATATATAAGTGATTGATTATATCATTTTGATAGATGAGAAAAGTGTGTTAGAGTGTGTTGCAAATATGAGAAGGGTTATAGAGTGATTATGGATAGTTTCACATGTGCATTAAGGATTTTTTGATGTGAGTTAGAGCAAAGTAGAGAAGAAGCACATAATTAGTTAGAAGGTTAGAAGATCAATTGATGAGCCCAACTGGAACTGTAATCAGGAATTTGTAGATGCTACTTTCTCAGTTCAATATTTTGGATCTAATCCAAATTTTTTTAAGGCAGTAAGCCTTTCTATTTTGAAAAATGTATATTCATCTCAGGGGGAGTTGTATTTTTGAGCCGTGACTGGAGATATTTTTGAAGTTTTGAAGTTGGTAGTGTAATTCATGTTGGAACTGATCCAACACTTAGTTAGTTTTCACTAAGTGTTTCCATCAATGCCAAAGGGGGAGATTGTTGGTAAGAGGCATTGAAAATGTTTATCGTGTTTTCATTGATGGAAACCCTAGTCTGTTATTGGATTTGCACGTCATAATTTGATCATATCGGTAGTCAGATCGAAGACAGTCAAGCTAGAATAGAGCATCTGACAATTTTGTATTCATTAATTCACATGAAATTTCCTATTGTCATTTTGAGTTATGGATCTTAGGGAAGATTTTTTGATGTATGACTTGTGTTATCTGTGAATCTTAGTGCCTTGTATCGATTTGTGTGCAAGTCAGAAGATCCGGTTGGTTAATTTTCTGTTCATCAGTGTATGAAGGCTGACTAAGTGGGTACAACGTGTTGCGGATATTCGAGGAGTAATTATTTAAGTGCTTTTGTGTTTGAGCATTTTGATTTGGGTCCTAACTAAGTTGTGGCCGAATTTTGTGGATGCACATTGAATATTACTCATGATTTGAGCCGATAGTTTTAAATATTTTTCATGTTCTATTGAAGTTGACATATTGCGATTAAATCTTTAGTCACAAATATATTTAAGTGATTGATTATATCATTTTGATAGATGAGAAAAGTGTGTTAGAGTGTGTTGTGAATATCAGAAGGGTTATAGAGAAACTATGCATAGTTTCACTTGTGCATTAAGGATTTTTGGATGTGAATTAGAGCAGAGCAGAGCAGAAGTGCAAAATCAATTAGAAGGTTAGAAGATCAATTGATGAGCCCAACTGGAACTATAATCAGGAATTTATAGATGGTACTTTCTCAGTTCAATCTTTTGGATCTAATCCAAAATTTTGTAAGGCAGTAAGCCTTTTTATTTTGAGCAGTGAGCTCTAGGAAGTGTGCTTGAATGCAAGTGCATTCCCATTTTGTAAACATCTTTTTGAGTATACTCAAATCATATTGTGGATTTTCCATCCACCGTGTTTTTTCCCCTAACAGGGTTTCCACGTAAAAATCCTTGTGTTATGGTGTTGTGGTTGCTTGCTTTATGTTTATGCATATTTATTTTAGTTGATTGTTATAAGCACTTTGAAGATCAAATTAATAAAGTTAATTTTTGTAGAACATTGATTCACCCCCCCTCTCAGTTTTCCTTGTTTCCAACAATTGGTATCAGAGCCTAGTTCGTCGGAAGAAGTTTAACAGCTTGGAGAAGATCTTGGAAAGTGTTTCAATGGATTCAAGTAGTCTTCAACAACAAATTTTGGTGGCCCTAGATGATCTTGATCAGTCGAAATATGAGAACCGAGAATTGCAGGAAAGTCTCATGAATGCTGAGAAATTCATTCAATCAATAAAAGACAAAATCAATGAGTGAAGAGAAAAGAGAAAAGAACTCTGTGATTAGTTTAAGCAGAAAGAAAGTAGAAACATGGAAGGTGAACAACTAAGTTAAGCTTTGAAGGAGAAGACAAAAGAATGTGAAAAGGTTACCAAAGAAAATGCAGTCTTGAAGCATGAGATGGAATCTATTATGATGAGGATGACCAAGGAGATTGAAGACATAAAGAAGAATGAAGAGAAGCTTGCATAGTCCTTGAAAAAAAAGTATGAAGAATGTAGCCGAATTACTGATGGATTCAATCAGTTGGAGCTTGAATTGGAACAATCTAAAAACAATAAGGAAGTGCTTGAAAAGTAGATTGATGATTTGAGAGATGAACTTGCTATTGCAAATGAGTACAAGGAGAAGTTCAAAGTTAGCTCAACCAAGCTTGATGAACTGATTAAAAGTTAGAGGACTGATGGTGACAAGCAAGGTCTTGGTTATGAGGAAGGAGAAAGTTCTAGATCTAGACAAAAGAGCTTAAGGCAAGGAAATCCGATGAACAAAGCTGGAAGGTATTTGGTAAGACAACCTAATGCTCAAAGATTCAATGGTTACTATTTTTCTTGTAACAAATTTGGTCATATGGCTTCTCAATGTAGAAGCAAAATGAATCCAAGTGGTCCATCATTCTCAGGTCAGTGCTTTAATTGCAATAAGTTTGGTCATAAGTCAAATGAATGCAGAAATGTGATGAACAACTTTCATAGAGATGTCAGACATTATACATGCAATAAATTTGGCCATATTGCTAACCAGTGCAAATCAAGAGAAAATCAGTGGAACAACTGGTCTGGACAGAGAAATGTTGTGTGCTACAACTGCAACAAATTTGGTCACACTGCTAGATTCTATTGGAGAAAAAAGGGTCTGGTAAATCAAAACATGCAGAAGGATGTTAAGGGAAAAGGAAAAGTCTCTATAGATGTGATCAGGTAACAAATGAAGAAGACATGGGAAAAAAAGAGTCCCTCTAATGTAGGAAATGGATCTACACTAGAATTTGGATTTGATAATTCCTCTGAGAATTAGTTTTAGGCCTTTGTCCTAGGGGAGCTATCAAGAAAATCTTTTAACTCCTATCGGTAACTGACACTAGGATGTGGATGAGTACAGTAATTTCATAGATGTTCTACAAATGTTGTTGAATCAATTGGAGAAAGTATTATGCAGTGTTAAAGGTTCGTAGAAGAATTATCTTTCATAATGCATGGAAACAGGGTATCCAAATGAGTTAGGGTAAAAGCATTTATTGCGACAAAAAGCTTAGGTGTACGAGTGATAAAAGGTCATTTCTATCTTTCATTTGTCACTTTTCATTTTGAGGAGAAGAAGTTTGGAGAGCTTTGAGGAAAACTTTAGCGAATTGTGGCAAGATTCAAGTGTGAAGGAGATACAAAGATCAAACCCTAATCTAATGAAAAGGTATTTATCAAAAAAATTGTGAATTTTTGAATTTGTGAAAATGGCTACTCTATTGGTAGTTGATGTCAAGGATAGACCCCGTCCGAAATTCAAGTGGCATCCCTTCAAGTCTGTTGAGACTGAGCCCTTAGGTGCATTTTCGTCTGTTCTATACAGTGTCTTGCATATTGAAGAAATTAAGGCATACATTCATGCAAATATTGAGGAGTTATGGAGCTCACAATTGTTGAATTTGTATTCTAATCATATAGTTGGAGAGGATTTCTATGTTAAGCCAGAATTCAAAACCCTAGAAGAGAAGAAATTCACATAAATTGTGAAATTCCCCGTGTTTGATGAAAGCGAATGGGTCTGGTATATCTTGAGCTAAGTTCATGCTGAATTTATGTGGTTGAGTCAACCTTTTAAGATTACAAAAGAGGCCATAAGCGCTGTTATAGGTTTAAGTTCCTCCGGTGGGTTGCCGATCTTGAAGTCCATGAAGAATCAGATGGTTACAAATGCGACCGGTTCAAATTTTGACAAAAGAGCCATGAAAATTGATGATATCATTGAAGTGGATGTGAAATTTTCCTCGATGGTCATTGGTTACAAGATTTATCACTCCAGTCGGGATAATTCAGTATCCGATACAACTATTTATGCAACATATCAGATTGTGAAGGAGAATGTAGATTATGACCTATGTGAGTTACTCAGGAGTCAATTGATGGAGAATCTTGGTAAGATTAAGAAAGATAAGAAAAATTCCCTTAAGTATGGTAATCTATTGTTGTGTTTGTTCTTTTACTTCATGAATGAAGTTCTGAGAGTTGGGAAAGTGCATTGGGAAGGTGGTAAGCCTATAGCTATTCAGATTAGAGATATGTTGTATGGAATTGGAGATAGTCAAGCCAGGAAAACTGTAATATGAGGATATTTCAAGAACTTTCAGAATGTAATGCAAGCAAGGGAAATAATTCCTACTTCTATTATGGAGAAGTATAAGGACTCAATCTATTTTATGGTGGACATTGATCAATGCTTGATGGAAGCTGCTAGTCTTAGAATGGTTTGGATTATGCCAATGGGCTATGAAGTTGATGAGAACATATTGGAATTAAATGCACAACATTTGTTGAGTAAGCCTTATGATCTGGTAGAAGAGAGGTTTGGAACTTATGCAGAAAAGGACATGCAAGTGCATGAGCAGTTGAAGAAACCTACGATAGTCTAGAGAGTAAGGAAAGAAGTGGAAGTCTTTGCAGAGAGCATGGGTATATATGTAGAAGTTATGAGAGAAGCTAGCAGGAAGAGAGAACAAGCTGAAGCAGAAAATGAGCCAGCTAGAACTAAATTTGCTAGTCTGGCAACATCCTCTGCCCGAACTAGATCAATAAGGAGCTTTGGACCCCTATTTGGCCCTGTAATGAAGCCAATCCTTGTGAAAGATCAAGCCAAGGAATCTGGTAAGAGAAAGAAGAATAAGAGCACAAGAGTCTATGAAGTTGTCTCAAAAGATGAAGAGACTAAGTCTGATGAAGAAGTGAAAGAAATAAAGCATATGGGCACCCAGGCAACAAAGGTCACTAAGAACAAGCCCTCCAATGAAGAAGAGACAGCAAAGAAGAAGGTGAAAACTGAAAATTTTGGTATGTCAGTAGAAGAAGTAGAGAAAGCTTTGATCAAGGATGGCAATCTTAAGCTGCTTTGTAAGTGGTATGACACCTTTGATAAATCTGGTCAACAAATTCTTGAGGAGGCTACAATAAAGAATTTGAATATTTTCAATAAGGTTCTCGTTGAAATAATGTCTAGATTACCCAAAAGCCTATATGAAGTTTTGGAAATGAGGAGAGTGAATGCTAGAATCGAAGAAGAGAAAATGAGAGAGAAAATTCTTGTATATTTATGTCCGGTAATGTCTATTGAGGAAATGAAGACAATTTTGAATAATGCTAAGAAGGAATTCAAGAGCAAAACAAGGGTGAACAAGCTTATGATTGGACAAACTGAAGAGGTTGCTAAAGAAACTAAGAAAATCCTAGAGGCATTTCTTTTAAAGAACATAATCAATGTTGTCTCTAAAGAAGTGCATGTTGAAGGTATTGCATCTGGTACAATGGAAGAAGAGGTAAATGAAGATATAGTTGAGAACACTCAGATTCCTCCTGATGTGCATGATATAGAAGTTCCTATGGAGACTGAAGCTCCTAAAGTTGTGACAGTTAGAGAAAAGGAGATGTCAAGTGAATAAGTTGAGGTCCCTAAAGGAAAACAAGAACTGGTAGTTGAAGAATCGGTAGTTAAAGAAGAGAAGGTTCAAGTAAAGGAAGTTCCAGTAAAAGCAAGAGACACTGCAGAGGCAGTGAAGAAGTTTATGGTAGAGTAGCAAGAAGAATTTGACCTTGAATTGGGTGAAGATCCTATTAATTTGTCTACTTTGTCTCTGATTCAGAAATTGAAAGTTGCATCATTTTCCCAGGCGAAGGCTAGAGAAGAATTGTTGAAGTCCCACATTGAGGACAATGAACTTTTAAGTCTTGCATCTGGTGTTCTGGAGAGAATCATGCCTACTCATGTCAAGGATCCATCTGGTTCTTCCTTCAGTGAACTAAAGAAGCTCATTAATTCTGTAAGTACTCATTTTGAGTCCCTTGAGAAGTCATCTATGGTTAAAGTTCAGAAAGAATTTAATGCTAAAAGGTTCAGTAGGTTGAAAGAAATGATAGCTAATGATAAATCTTTGTTAGCTACCTGTATGGTGAATATTCAAAGTGCTCTATCTTAAGGTGGAAATATATACAAGTCATGTTTTTCTTTGTCTATATTTACTAAGGACAATGAGAAGAAGGTTAAAGATCATGAAAAATAGTTAACTGCTATTTCTAAAGCCTTTGATCCTTTAACTGTTTCTGTTGGAAGGAAAGAAAGTCAGGTCATATCTCTACTTGACAGAATAAGGAGCTTGAATCATGGCAATGACAGAATTGTGGAAAGAGCATGTGAGCTTAGAGGCCTAATTGGTCCAAAGATGGAAACAATCTTGAGTGCATTGAAGGAAGTTGAAAATGCTATGGTGGTCAGTGATCCAGCGACCCTTGAATCAACAGAGATGCAATCTTATCTATTTTGTGGTCACATGACGATTTTAGAGAGTCGCAAGAAGGGTTGGGACACACGTTTGAACTAGTTGAAGACAAATTTTGTAGATTTTTTCAAGTTTGTGTAAGTTGTAGAAGCATGTTTTTACAGTTTGAAGACTTTGTTTGATTTTTGATATGCAGTTTCCCCATTTTTTCCATTGATGTCAAAGGGGGAGAGTAGTAGAATGAAAAATGTATATTCATCTCAGGGGGAGTTGTATTTTTGAGTTGTGACTGGAGATATTTTTGAAGTTTTGAAGTTGGCAGTGTAATTCATGTTGGTATTGATCCGACACTGAGTCATTTTTTACTAAGTGTTTCCATCAATTCCAAAGGGGGAGATTGTTGGAAAGAGGCATTGAATTTTTTTTTGGTGTTGTCATTGATGGAAACCCTAGTCTGTGATTGGATTTGCATGTCATAATTTGATCATACCGGCAGCCAGATCGAAGACAGTCAAGCTAGAATAGAGAATCAGACAGTTTTGTATTCATTGATTCACATGGAATTTCTTGTTGTAATTTTGAGTTGTGGATCTCAGGGAAGATTTTTTGATGTATGACTTGTGTTATCTATGAATCTTAGTTTCTTGTATCGATTTGTGTGCAATTTAGAAGATCCAGTTGGTTAATTTTTTGTTCATCCGTGTATGAAGGCTGACTAAGTGGATACAACATGTTGTGGATATTTGAGGAGTAATTATTTAAGTACTTTTGTGTTTGAGCATTTTGATTTGGGTCCTAACTAAGTTGTGGCCGAATTTTGTGGATGCACATTGAATATTACTCATGATTTGAGCCGATAGTTGTAAATATTTTTCATGTTCTATTGAACTTGACATGTTGCGATTAAATCTTTAGTCGCGAATATATTTAAGTGATTGATTATATCATTTTGATAGATGAGAAAAGTGTGTTAGAGTGTGTTGTGTATATCAAAAGGGTTATAGAGAAAATATGCACAGTTTCACTTGTGCATTAAGGATTTTGTGATGCGAGTTAGAGCAGAGCAGAGCAAAAGCGCATAATCAGTTAGAAGGTTAGAAGATCAATTGATGAGCCCAACTGGAACTATAATCAAGAATTTATAGATGCTACTTTCTTAGTTCAATATTTTGGATCTAATCCAAAATTTTGTAAGGCAGTAAGCCTTTCTATTTTGAGCAGTGAGCTCTAGGAAGTGTGCCTGAATGCAAGTGCATTCCCATTTTGTAAACATATTTTTGAGTATACTCAAATCATATTGTGGATTGGCCATCCACCATGGTTTTTCCCTAACAGGGTTTCCACATAAAAATCCTTGTGTTATGGTGTTGTGGTTGCTTGCTTTATGTTCATGCATATTTATTTTGATTGAATGTTATAAGTGCTTTGAGGATCAGATTAATAAAGTTAATTTTTGTAGAACACTGATTCACCCCCCCTCTTAGTGTTCCTTGTTTCCAACAAACTGAGTGAAAGAATTTGATAAGGGATACCCCAAGAAAAAACCCAATTTAGACTCAAGAATAGTTGATGAGATAACCTAGAATCTATGATACCAAGTTCCTAGAGAAGACTCAAGCTATCAATGATGATTTAACTAGCCAACCATAGGAAAATGAGAAGAAAGCCACAAATATCTTTTGTAAGTCTTATACTGATGAAATGGTTTATTAGGTCACCCTTTTCAATCCTTCTATCAAGACTTGAATGACTTGATGCCTATTTTATGAATCAATTGGGGAGGAATGACATCAATAATAGCCTAAAAGGCCTCATTATCTTGGTTAGATAACCTAATCTTTCTTTTAATCTATGGCCAATAAAGTAAATTCATGGTATCTCTATGAATAAGATTTGGAAGATTTCTAATGTCTTAATTGAAAAATTTCAAGGTGTGAATCCATTGCACTTTAAGCAATGGAAAGTTTGAGAAAGAGTAGGAGACCACTAAATAGATTGGTAGTTGATTGAAAGGCCATTATGTAAATCATTTCACACCTAGAGAAGGCAAGGCTTAATATCCTCCTAGGATTTCCAAATGCTTTTAATAAAAAATCTGCCTTCAATTTGAATTGGATCCCTCATAGTGAGGAGAGTGCCAAGATTCTATCATTTCTATGTTGACCAACCAAAAGGCATACCTAAACTAATACAATTCCTAATGAGAATTTCTAGGCTTTATTTTCCTCAAGAGCCTTGAGAATTCATTTAGAATATAGTGAAATACCTTAATAACAAATTGAGAGCAAACCTAAGTCACCAACATCATAGGGAAGGTAACAATATTAATGAGCAACTTGATGAAATCTTTGGTGCCCATCATTGTAGGTCCAAAGAAAGTCTCTAAGAAATTTTTCATTATTAATAGGCTTTTGAGGGAACCCAACAAGAGAAATGGTACCATGTGTGGTAACCAACACATTGGAATAAATTTAGAATTTTCTAGCCAAATAAAGAGGTTTGGTAATCCGGTAATTAATTTTTTCTCAATCCTAGCAACAACAACTTGCCAAACGATAATAGGAGAAGCCTTACAAGAAAAGGGAATGCCAAGAAAGTGAAATACTTCCCCATGATTGATTATTTCTAGCCAAATTTTTCTAACTAGTATGGATTAAGAAGAAAACATTGCCCTTGGCACTTGATTTTTTTCCAAAGGATACTTGAGCTAGAGACCTTGCAAAATATCAAGGTATTGACTAATCTACTTAATATTATCTTCATCTTCAATAAGGGTAAGAATGAATCATTGCCAAAATAAATAAAAAATGCTAATTGGTTGGGAGAGTTAGGAAGGGAAATCCTCGTAACTAGATTTTGGGAATTTGCACGAGCCAATAAATACCCAAAGCCTTCCACAATAAGCATGTAAAGAGTTAGAGCAAGAGGGAATCCTTGGCATATGGATTGAAAATGAATAAATGGCTTAGATTGTTGATTATTAATGGTAAAATATTTTGAGACTTCTACACATACTAAATAAAATGAGGACCAAACCCAAACACTTGAAGCATGACAAGAATAAAAGTCCACTCAAATAGTTTTAAGGCTCGAAAAGATCAATTTTGATAAAAACGACAGATTGATAAGAACACTAAGTCAATTCCATTCCTTCCCAAACAAAAGATATATTATCTAAGATAAATTTAGATTTGACAAAACTAGTTTCATTATTGTAGATAAGCTAAGGAAAAAGAGGCATAAGATTAAGAGCCAAAGCTTTGGCAATAATCTTGTATGAGACATTCAAAAAAGTGATAGGCCACTAGTTGTTGATTTCTTCAAGGTCTCCATATTTAGGTATAAAATTGATATTCCCTTTATTAATTAAATTTACTAGGGATTTAGAATGAAAGGCCTTGATATATAACTTGTGAAAAAAATTTCTCATTGAGTCTCAATAGGCTTTGTAAAATTCACAAGGAAAACCATCCAAACTAGGATCTTTGTCATTATATATTACAAAAATAACCTTTTATAAATCTTCTTTGGTGAGAAGCTAATTATAAAAAATATGTTGGGAATTAGAAACTCAGTAGGGAACCACATTTAGGTACTATTACAAGGAAATAATTCTAAATCAAGTGTACTCTTGAGAAATAAAAACTTGCTCATAGTGCCAAATAAAAAATATCGAGAATCTTGTTAAGGAGTTATTTCCCTTCCCTAATTTGTAATGGTTTGAGATGTGTGGAAAGCATGCAAAATATAGAAAACTCTTTTGAGAACTTGTTCCAATATTAGGCCAATGAATTTTATCTTTGATTTGATCTCCACATACAATGTGAGCATCTATAACCTATTTTATGTGGTAGAGCTAAGCCACTCAAACCTAAGCAGTCAAATCAAAAGGCTACACTTTCAAAGTGATGTTGGCTTGGTCAAGTTGTAAAGGAACAATACACACACCTAGACATTGATAATTGAGCTAATTATTTTTTAAAAGAGAAACATATGAACAAATATTAACAATAGAGATATGACATTAATATTTTGTACTACATGCCAATGCCCACACATAGTGTCATTCAAAAAAAAATGACACATAAGACATAACCAATCTATTATGATGATGCTTTACATCATGAACAATGTCAAACAATGGTAGCACTTACAAGACATCACCATTGCACTAAGCAAGGTGGCACAAGTGAAACACTTACCAATCATGAAATGAAACCACCATGATGAACCTATGAGAGAGTGAAACTACAACACAATGAAAATTGGATCCTAATCCCACAACTGTGTTCTCCCATGAACACCACACAAGGGAAGGATGAGGTCCAAACATACCTCAAATTCATTCCTCAAAAACACTTGAAGATACAAGACCAAGAGAAACCTACACAAGTGGTCGGACAACTAGGAGATATATTGCATCTTGAATATATAGAAATTATCATTTCCCTTGATACAAAACACTTACTAGGCCAAGGTGGGATGTGTATCAATGAAATACATGAAACACAATAAAAAAAAAATCATAAGTAGTCGCTCCACTAGGAGTACAAACCCCCATCAATGGGAATGACAAGTCATCTTTATGTAAGGGTATGCTTCCCAATGCAATAGATGGCATAAATTCTAGTCAACAACATTTTTTAATGAAGAAATGACATGGTAAGACTCACAAGGCTAAGGGGAACAAATTTTATATACAAAGGTTCCCTAATAAATACCCAAAAATACCTATTATCTAATGAAATAAAGGACTATAATGAACCAAAGGACTAAAATGCACCAGAGGAAAAATAAATATAGAAAGGACAGTAGTACACCAAAAACAACACTAACATTCCCCTGCTTAGGTGTCCACTTTTTTCACTAGCATCTAAAATTTGTGCTATAGTCCTTTTATTGCATTGTATTCATGATTAGAGATCGATCAAATGTCAAATTCTAGGTATCAATATGCTCAAGGATGACACCCTAGACTGACAAAAGATATTACCACAAATGGACTATAAAATGACCATAAATGATCAAGAGACCATGGTGGATATTCACACCCGATCTCCAAAATGCAACCAAATGGTTAAGACACTTCCCAAGAATTGGAAGGTCAACAAGGGATTCTATTATGAGTCCAAGAACATGAGGGACAAAGGGAAATATTATCCAAATTCCTTACTTTTCCTCCTACCGCTAGGGGAACCATCACTAGTACAAAACAACAATATATGACTAAATAAAACTAAAATTGCATATAAATGACTAATTTTGGTCACGTGACCACTAGTAGTTTATTGCGGTCATTTATAACACGACCAAATTTATGACTAAACTATTTTTCATTTATTTAGTCATTAATTTGTCATTGATTTAGTCATTGATTTGGTCATTGATTTAGTCATTGATTTAGTCGTTAATTTAGTCATTGATTGTTGTTAACTAGTCATTTATTTAGTCATGGTAGTGATTTATTTAGTCATATATTTAGTCATTGATCAATTTGGTAGTATATTTAGTGGTTAATTTAGTCATTGATTGTTGTTAGTTGGTCATTTATTTAGTCATGGTAGTCATTTATTTAGTCATGGTAGTTGTTTATTTATTCATGGTAGTCATTTATTTAGTCATGGTAATCATTTTATTTAGTCATGGTAGTCATTTATTTAGTCATTGTAGTCATTTAATTAGTCATTGTAGCCATTTTAGTCATTGTAGTCATTTATTTAGTCATTGTTTGGTCATTTATTTAGTCATGGTAGTCATTTATTTAGTCATTTATAAACTGAAATAATCATAAAACTTCAACAAATCTGCTCAAAGGATTGAAAATAATTCACTATATATTCAAATTGTATATAAAATATGTTACAAAGAACTCTATATATAGAGTTTTGAATCCTCAAAGGATTGGAAATAATTCACTTTATATTCAAACTGTATATAAAATATGTTACAAAAAACTCTATATATAGAGTTTTGAAGACAAAATCTTTCACAGTGTGCAAACTGTTGATTTATTATGCTTTTAAAACTGAAAAAAACTAAAACTAAAACTAAAAAGCCATTGTGTGAATACATGTCTTCAATGATGCCATTGTTGCACATGGGGTGGGTTGTAAATTCATCTAGAAGGCACTGGTTTTGCATTTTCTCCTTGCTCTGTACCTGTCCACAATCAAAATGACTTAGAGATTTTATCTAGAAATTCTGAGTTAGAGATTTCAAATGTGGTTCAAAATGACTTATCCCTTTCAAAGTGAAGAATTTCACAAGGATGATCTTTCCAAGGGACAAACTTAGCAAAAAGTTTAAGATGTTTTGTTTAAAAATAAAATAAAATAAAATAAAATTCTCCCTTTATAAACTAATAATACCTACAATAACATAAACTTAAAAACTAATAATAAACAATAAAATAACAAATAAATAAACTTCAATTCAAAAGAATAATATAAATTAAAAAGTAAAAAATAAATTTTACCTCTTCCTCAAGATCAAGTGCTTCCTTAAATAACTGTTCTTTCTAAAACAAGATACCAAGGAAGACAACAAATTGTTCAATCTTAAAATATTTTTAAATGACTTGCTAAACAATATTAAACACTTTCATGTTTACTCCCAGAAACTATGGAATAATGCATTCAGTGAAAGGAGAAAAAAAGGCATTTTCCCCAAATTTGGTCAATTTTTAATGGGTTTCCCTAAAAAAGATGAGCATCTGCAAGAACAATGTCTCCAAGTTTAATGCTAATTATTTCAATAGAAACAAGTATGGATGCATCCTCTTCATGCCACTGACCATGTCTTCTCCATTCATGTAGCTACAAAAAAATAACCGAGCTCTAAATTTGAAAAACAAAAAACCTGAGATAATTAATATATTCATACATCAAAAAATATCAGTTTATCTCCCAAAATTTAATTATCAGTCATGAAAATGGAGAGAAATACTAGTTATGCCAGAGGGAACGACCTGTAAAGGCATATTGATGGCTATCTTGCAGCCATATCAATGCAAAACAATTAAATGAATCTCAGATGTTTCTGCTCCAGACTCCTCCCTGGTATTGACCTTTCACTTCTCCAATTTGGTGAGCTGCAGCCTGCAAATAAGGTTTCCATGATGGTTTTTGGAGTATGTTCATTAAAATGAAAGTTTTGTCAATCCTAATAATGAGCACATTCAGGTTTAAACAATTATGACATCCTTTACCCTACGTAGTTAAGTATATATCAGCATATTTAATATATATATATATATATATATAATACATTTTTTTATACAGTCGATACTTTCCTTTAAAAGGAATCTAGGAGCTCTAAATCCAGATATTTTTAGATCTATTGTTCATTTATTGTAAATAGATTGAAACAACAACTGTAGGGAGAGGGAGACTGATAGTTCACTCACCATGTCGTGCTTCCACATTTTGCATACATTTCTACCAAGCATTTCCAAACATAATATCTGATGGAAATCCACCTTCTATTATTCGTGATGGATGTACATACCTTGCTCCAAAACTCTCATTTTAATGTAGGCAGGGAGGACGCTGGAAAATTTTGTGGGATCTAGCTTTACACTTGCCAAAATTACATTTTCTTGAAAGTTTCTAAGGTCTCCGCTCTCCTATTCTCTGCCCTGGTATTGACCTTTCACTTCTCCAATTTGGCGACCTGCAGCCTGAAAATAAGGTTTCAATGAGGGTTTTAGAGTATGTTTTAAAAATGAAAATTATAGCCAAGATCTTAATATTGAGCACATTTAGGTTTTAACATGCATCCTTAAAAATTACGGCCAAGATCCTAATACTAAGCACATTTAGGTTTTAACATTAGGGCTCTTCATTCTTGCTAATGTGGATTTTAAATCAATGAAATCCTTTACCTGCGATTTTGCTACTTTCCCCACCGCTATTGGTTTCAGATCCTCCAAACTCTTCTGGTTTTGACCTTTCACTTCTCCAATTTGGCAAGCTACAACCTGAAAATAGGGTTTCGACGAAGGGTTTAGAGTCTGTTTATTAAAATGCAAATTACTGGCAAGAGTTGTTTATTAAAACGATTCAAAGCTACAGTGAAAGGCCAGAGGGAATCAAAGCTAAAGCTTGCTCACTGAGCAAATCAAACTAATTCTACAAACACCTTAATCATTTTTGCAATTCTTAAGATTTTTCCCTATATGTTGTTGTTGCTTCCCTGCCATGCAAGCAAAGCAAGACAAAAATAATTAAAATGTACTAAGATAGTGAGAGTTGTATTAATATAATGATGAATTTATGAACTCCATTGCATAAAATTTTATTGAAAAAGGAAAGTATCGTGTAACTGAATACAAAAAAACCATCTTACAAATTTGCACAACAAGCACAACCTACGAACTGGATTCAAATTTTCCTAAAAAAGAAAAAATAAAAATAGTAAATATGACAGTTTGAGACACTAACTTTAAATGATGAATTTCTCAACTCCATTGCATAAAATTTTAGTGAAAAAGGAAAGTACCGTGCAACCGAATACAAAAAACTCATCTTACAAATTTGCATAGCAAGCACAACCTACAAACTATTATAATTTTGCTAAAAATGAAAAAAATCAAAATAGTAAATATTAAACTACACACTAGAATCTAATTTTGTGGAAAATGAGAAAATTGGTGAGAAAAAGTACTGCAGTGCATCCTTATAGCATCTTGTTGCATTCTATACAAGATGCATCCCTATACAAGAAAATGACTATTAAATATCATGGTAAGCAATTTATGAAAATTATGCCAAATGTTGCACTCAACAGATATTGCATTGGTAAATACAAATATGTAGCATAAAACGACAAGAACATGCAACATGAGTTCTATGGATTATTATGATATTCTGCTTGGAAGGATTTATCAGCAAGATTGCAAATCAATCTATAATGGATATTGTAATATGCATCCTTTTGGTAAAGAAAAATGTTTTGACTTGCTAATGTAACTAAGCAGTCAACTATTTTTATCATCAAAGAAGTTCAATATTAAGAATTTAAGACCCATCTCCACTTTACCGTTAAAAGAAATGCAAGATATTCTAGTTGCATTTGAAGGTGTTTATTAAGATTCAATAGGCCTTCCACCTACCAAAGGCATTTCTCCATCAATCTAATTTTGCAATTTCAGCTAATGAACCATTCTGTTTACAGGACATTCATTATTGGGATGCAAAATTGAAAAAATAGCTTGCTCAATCAATCTATGAGTGAAGTATCCAAACCAACACTTCTCCAAGCAGACCTCCAGTTCCACTAAATCTAAGCAAAGACAGTTAATGGAGCTATGTACATATTAAAAACTCCTCAAAAAATACAATAAAAGAACAAGTGCAATTTCCACCAAAAATGAATATTCATTGGATCAAATTATAGGCACCAAACCAAGCCTAGCCTACCTCCAAATCACATTGAGTATGAATGCCCCTTTGGTAAAATTTCAAATGACAAGACACAATGAGAATGTGGAATACAAGATTATATATGAAAATGATGCACAAGTACAAATGATTCAAATGAAGAAAAACAATCGAACTAAGAAAAGCAACACAAACCACAAAACACCACTCATCATCATACTCTCTACCTTCTCCATGATCTAATTTCACACCTTTTACATCAATGGAAACATAACCATACTCATGAGATGAGGAACTAGATGTAGATTTTCTTGTAGAACTCTATTATATATAGAGAGAGAGAGAGTTAAGAAATTATATATATTCTTATCACTAAGATCAATATTCCTTACAGGATACATGCAATTCAGAAAAATGTAGAGTTGATAAATCTGTATTTTTGTAGCTGACATCAATATTCCTATAAGTAGGTCTTTGATGTACATCCGATTGGGATATTGTTGGAAGATCATGAAATTATCTTCAGATCATTTGGTATTTTTCAAGGTCGTGTTAGAAATTTTGTAGGAGAATCATGAAGTTATTGTCACAAAATTTGCATACCATAATGTCTTAATGATGTGAAGTTATGAGGGGTTGATAGCATCCATGGATTGTCTAAAACTGATTCCCAAAGGAAAATCCACACCCCAAATACTGATGAAATGAAATAAAACCAAAGTAAGTTTTCAAAGGCTTCTTCATAAACAATATCAAAAGATGCTACAGACAAATTATTCCAGTATCTATCTATCTCTCTTTTAACATTCACTGCACTCAAATTTATTGATTAACTCCAATGCTCAGAGCACTTTGACCCTTTGCACTTACCTTCCGAACAATTTCCAATCTTGGATTTAACCCCAAATACAGAATTTATCATCTCAAATTTGTCTTTTCTAGACTTCATCCCTGTGCAACATGATAACAAGTAGGTCAAGCACTGACCATGGAATTGATTCTTTGAAGGAGGTCTGTTGATGGCTTTGTTTTAATGCCTTCATCAAGAAGGCTAGCTAATTTGATGACCATCTTATGCATTAAGTGCTTTAGTGCATACCCATTGTTAACAATGCAAGAGCAGATTCTACTCTTTAGTTTCATGCAAGAGAAAAAGAAGGTATTTTCTAACAAATTGTGTATTTCTTAGCTACTTTTCTCATTTCTTGACTTCTTTGTGTTAACATCTCTATGAAAAAGAAAGAGAAAGAAAAGAAAATTAATGTCCACAAATGATCAAAAATGGATCAACAAGACTAGAACATACAACAGGTACAGTAGCAAAGGACTAAGGCCATAAAAGAGGCCCTAGACAAAAAGCAAACATAAACATCATCTACTCTAAAATCAGCAAACCCCCATGCAAGGACAGTAATACAAGAGGAGAGGGAGGACCCCATAAGATGATAACAGAAAACCATCTAGATGAGCAACCAAAATACTCAAGTGTCCATGCTCTGAGATGCATTGGAGGAGACAAGAAAAATGCTATCCAAACATATAGACAGTTGCAGCTGATCTAATAGGCCAATCAATGATCCGTTGAATAAAGGAAAGCGACTGAAAACTTAACCAGGAAGATACAACTAGATTGTCAATTGGCTGGGTCATGTAGCAATGATTATCAAGGCAGCTAGCTTGGTAGAAGGACAACTTCATGATTACTCAAATGATTTTTAGGGGGTGAACACGTAAGTATGTGACTGTATCCTACTTTTCTCTTCTCTTGATCAATCACACATGCTAAGCCTAACAACCATTACAATATGTTTCTGCAGATTAGAAGACAACAAATCACATAGACATAATTAGACTATCACAATAAAAAAATAGAACCCATCTATTTAGCTTGCAAAATTATCACAAAAAAAAAACAAGAGGAAACACAAAGAATATCATGATTGTGATTATTTTGGTATTATCATGTGCAAGAGGATCATTCCATCATAGGATTTTGTGAAAAGTGCATAAGCCCAATAGCATGGAGACAAGAAGTAGAGGTGGAACTTAGCTTCATTTTTGAACTGTGTATATCATAAAGTCAGAGGCTGTTGATTGATGGTTGATGATGGTTCACCAACTCCCCTAACCATGACTTAATTAGAAAAGTAATTGTTCCCATGCTAATCTCAGGTAGTCATCATAAAAGGTTGCTCCCAATTATTAAATAAAAAGAGTGCAACAGCTACAAAATCAATATTTTGAATAATATTGAATTGTGTTCTACAAACATTTCAATCATTGATCATCTTTATCTTTATGTGATCTACATTTTTTTCCTTTTTGGAACCATACAGCCTAATTACTTGGCTTTCAAAGAAATCAGAGATACAAAATATCAGTTTGTATATAGTGCAGCTTGTCTAAAAAGACTAATCGACATCTTTTGCTGCTGTGAACACTCTTGAAGTAATTTTGACTTTGGAAATGAATATAATTTAAGAAAATTAACAGAAATTCTTATAGACATGTTCTAAATAAAATACTCATCATTCTTATAGTGAGAGGAAAAGTGTAGAGAGGAGATCAACATTAAGAACCCCATATCTGCAACAAAGTTTCCAAAGGAAGACAGGTGCCTTGGAAGGATAGCAAGAAGAGTGTAGGAAGGATATTTCATATTAGTACCAAGAACCGTGTATCTGCAATAAGTTTCAGGTAGCATTCATCTTTATACATCTATTTAATTAAGTTTCTGGGAATTTGTTCTTATCTATTTAAATTTTTGCTTATCTTTTGTGCAATAGGGCTCGGTAACATGGTCCATGGAATGGGATTTGTATTTATGATATTTTTGAGGATATCTTTTTGCAATTTGTGCTTCTAAATCTGATGATGTTTATTGATCTTACATTTTTTTAGCCAGTCCCCTCCAGTCAAGCCATAGGCTATTGATAGGAATACATAGTAGCTCATTTTTGTGTTTTTTTTAATGTAGTTTACTTTGCCAGAATTGATATAATGGTAGGCTCTATAGAAGCCTGCATCGGTTGCCACTATGGTGACTTAAAATTTGCTTTTGAGATGATACCCAATTGGGTAGTCGAAATCTCTTGTAGGTTGTCCAGAAGCAAGGCTAATGGGATTCCCATTTGCAGTGAAATGGTGATACCTTCTACAATTACAATTTATCCTGTGTCAGCAGGATCATCTTTCTGGCAGAAAGTGGTGCATATCCCGTGTTGGACAGTTTATCTGCTATTGAATTGCAGGTTGTCCTCCTAATAAGCATGTGTTAAATTTTTACATTCTTTGGCATCACTCACTCAAAATAATTAAAAATATAAATCTAGTAGGCAGTATCTAAATATGGTGATACTGCTAATAATCCTTCCAATCACTAAAGCCTATATCAATTGATTCATACCATAGGGATCGTGGGAGGTTTGTTTGTTTAATACATTCAAGGATACTAAGTTATTTCTTACAAGATTTATTGTTCTATATGATGATTGGATGGGTGTGCAATTAAAAATTCCAATTAAGTAAAATCATGGTTACTAGGATACAGGGGTACTGGTATTAGTATGGGGATGGCAATGGGATGCCAATAAAATTAGGGTATGGGAGGAAATGAATAAGGAGATGGCTATATTTTATGTAAATGTACTCACTGGGAAAGTGGCTATGGGGGCGGGTATGTGGTCCACATTCGTATAATGGATTTTCCTAGCAACTATCATTAACATTGAGAGGTATTGGTGTATCCCAGAGGTAGCAATAAATTGACGAAGCTTTCAATAAGAAAATTTAATCATTTGGTGGGATCTGAAAAAATAAGGAACTGCTAAGACCCTATTTTTAATTGATCAGGTCATAATTATAGAGTTGGTGTTTACTGTCAATTAAGTGTTTTTTCTGTGTTTTAGACTTTTCACAAGTGTCTGGGGAAATAGATCTAAGACAAATCAAATTTTCCTTCGTTTTTTAAAAAAAATTGTGGAGTGACAGAGGGGGGAGAGGGTTTGGCTGCTTGTTCTCTTTGATTTTATAACATGTGAATTTGGTGCAGCTCCTAATGTAGTTGGATGATGTTGAATTTTTCTCCCATATGCCTTATCTAACCTTATAACAACGCTTTAACTACAAGAAGATGAATGATCTCTTATTCCTTTCACCTCTTATTGACAGGGGCATGTGTTAATGTTTTTTGGCTAAGTAAGAGAAATATTGGCATGATATTCATGTTTGGTATATAAGTGTAGGTGTTGTAGCTAGTTATAGAGGACCTTTGAAACTTGAGGAATCACGGGCATGTAGGTTCCTTAAATTATAGGAGTGGTTATTGGAGCATGTGAGTAGCCAGGGAGGGAATTTTTCTTTGTCATTGGGAGACTTAGAGGAGATTGATTAGATGTGTATTTTGATGGATTCTTCATTTAATTTTTAGTAGATTTCCTTCAAAACTTGAGGAATCATAGATGTGTTGGTTCCTTAAATTATAGGAGTGGCTATTGGAACATGCCAGTAGCCAGGGAGGCAATTTTTCTTTGTCATAGGGAGACTTAAAGGAAACGATTGGATGTGTTTTTTGATGTAAGCTTCATGTATTTTTCGGTAATTTTCTACATGCAGAGTGAAATGAAACAAAAACATTGGATGAGTTCTCTATTGGTATTAAAAGACAGTCATTAGATGTATTCTTTATGTGCTGACAAAGTACAAAGTTCACTTTGTTAATTTTCAGATTCGCAAGCGACCAGGACTTTGTTGCTTTTGATGGGATTTGATTTGAAATAGTAGTTTAATGGCCATAGTTAACTAGCACACCGTCTCTTTTCTGTGCAAGTGAGCTTGAGTTTTAACCTCAGATTGCATACCTTATGACAATTATCTTTTCAAGTATTAAGTGAGGATGGGTTGGTCAGCCACAGAAATGAACTCTTTTGTATGCTTTCTTAATAAAATAGACATTGCCCTCTTTTGTTTGCATAGAGAGAGTTTGTGAACTATTAATGGGCATATCATAAATCCTAATTGTTTGGGTTGTATTTACTGACTCATAATAATCTCTTCCCATAAGTTCTTTTTTGATTCTATACATCTCATGTGGCTAGCTAGTCTCTTGGGAGGAGCATTCCTATTGCAATTTATGCCAGGTCTCTGCTGAGGGTGCTTCTCAAACATCGTTGATTTAATCAAGAGTGATTAGATGATCTATATTAAACGATGGAAATAATTTTAACAATAAAAGTCCTTTCATATCTTTCTGTTATACTATTTTAGATGCTTGATGTACAAACTCATTGGTCAGCATATAAGCATTAAATAGTAGATTCTTCCGTAATTTTGTTCCAAATTATCTGGTTGGTGGGTCACTGTCTACAGACTCTACACCATGATCTTGGAATGCAAATCTTGTAATTAGTTTTTGGAATGCAAGTCCTTTATAATTTTTTGGTGTATCTCGTATCTTTCATGTTTTGCTGCTGGCAAGTGACTTCTGTTGATTTTATATTGTCTTGCACCTTGTGTCCAATATGTTGTTTTTTAAGCCATTTGCATCCTTATTTGATGTGCAGATTCTTTTTTTTTTTAATTTGTAGGTTCCTTGCTTTATATGTGTTGTGTTTTCATAGTGACATGTGCTTGCGCCTTCGTGTTTTGGTTTATATCTTGGCTTGCAAACTAGTGATTAATATTGCATATGTTTTTCTTTTACTTATGGTGGGGATTTATCCATCTCTTGTTTAATCTTACCTCAATGCTTGATCATCCTATTTGTTTCTGCTCTTGGTTATAAGCTTGATCACATTCATTCTTGGTTGTAAGCTTGATCGATCCCACATTGTATACCTTGTATTTCTTTTGTTTCAATATCATTATTCATTCACCTTGAAAGACATATTTTATTTCTCTTCAAAAGTATTCCTTTTCTACCCTAGGTGTATTGACTATGCGCATACTGACATATAAACCTTCTACAGTGATTACTTGTTCAAGCTTTTGTTGATTAGAGATTCCAGGGTCGGCAAATCATGTCTCCTTCTAAGATTTGTGGTGAGGTTTTCTTTTTTTTTCCAAGATTAGTTGTGGAATTCATTTGAAGTTACTATATGTAACTTTCATGACAATTTTGGTATCAATTTTTTTTTATAGAACCTAATGCACTTTTAAGAAAGGTGTGGTGCTTTTATGGGGCACCCATCCTAGTTGCATTTTTGTATTCCAGTGAAGTGTGTTATTTCCATTCATTTTCCTGAATTACTTTATTTATTCTTGTAAGTTACAGTGACTATTGTACATTAGAACCTCTTTAATGAAATACTAGCTGCATTTTCTTAAAAGCCATACTAATTTGTTATAGTTTTGCTCAACTATAGGACGACTCTTATCTGGAGAGCTACATCAGTACAGTAGGGGTGGACTTTGTAAGTGTACCTATTGACATATCGTCTGATGCAATTTATTTAAATTCTATTTTTAGAAATGTTGTATACATGTGGATAATGTTTGAGGGTTTGGTAAATGTCAATAAAGCAAACATCATTTATATAATTTAAAAAATTCTCTTTTCATCCAGAAAATCAGAACCGTGGAGCAGGATGGAAAGACAATCAAGCTTCAAATTGTAAGTGTGGAGTGTATAACAACTGAAAACTTCTCTTTGAATTTCTTGTATTCTGTCATGTTGTTGTTTATTCTATTTTGGGCATATGCTAGTCATCTAACTTCTTATGATTTTATCAAAATATTCTATTTTTTGGTGCTTTTATGCTAGGAGACACTTACCCTCATTAGATACAAATGCAAATAAATTGAAAGTATTTGTATTTATTGTTTGAACTTGTCTGGAGTGAGTGGTGCCCCAGTCAGGCATGCTTCTCTTATTTTGTTGGAATTAATGTTATCCTTTAATGTATGTTATTCTATCTAATGATTGGTCTTTGAAGTGTTGGATTCCATAGTCTATTTGTGCATTTGCCAAGAATTTGGAAACAGCCTTCATTGCCTTCTCTTGCACTTGTCTGGAAAAGTTGTGCCTATGTTGAGAATAGCCTTGTCAACTTGAGTTGATAATATCCTCCAGTGTTGGTTATCTTCTATCTAATACCAGGGCTCTGAACCATATGTTGTATGGTCCATTTGCATATAAAAATTCATGGCAGTCCTTGATCTTATTTTATATTATGTTCTATTTTTGTGTCAAATTTGCAGCTGTTGCATTTATTCCTTTGTGTCCTTCCACTTCATCATTGTTGGGATTCTCCATCCGGCTGGAAGTGTTATTTCTTCACCTTGGAGGAATCTATCTATCTCTGTGTGATTTCTGAACTCTCTCCCTGAAGGCTTTCAAAGTTGCATAACAAAAAGAAACAATTTTTTGAAAAACTGTGTTGCATATTGTTGATCGTTTATTGTTTGCTACAATATGGTGGTTGTGCTCCAGCAAGCCTATACTCGTTAGTTGTAATGAGTTGCTAATATTGTTTGAAGAGCTACAATATGGTGGTTGTGCTCCAGCAAGCCTATACTCGTTAGTTGTAATGAGTTGCTAAATCACATCAAGAGTTATCCTCCCATCTATCAGTCTCCAAACTAATTATTTATAGATTCCATATAATCATCTTGAAAGCAGGAGAATAAATTATAAAACAAATAGACAGAAAAAAAATCTTTAGGTTTAGTAATTACATCATTTTCATCTATTAATCTGATTAATTTAATTGGGTTAATTCACCCCCTGTTGCACTATCTTTATTGCCCATCTTTCAATTTGAGGTCAAGTATAAGCTAAATACCAAATCTTACACAAAAATGGAGAAAATGAATACTAGACTATATTATATAAGACTTTAGGAAAATTCACCACTAGCAATTCACAATCAGAATGACAAATTCACCGCCAACAATTTACAATCAGAATGACAAATTCACCACCAGTAATTCACCATCGCTAGAAGTTCTTTTTTAAGGAAGGGTGTTCTAAAATAGAGACTACTATCCCTTACTATGACAGGACTATAGATGCTTTAATAGAATCCATTGGAAAACAGTTTTAAATAGGCATACTTAATGACTACATGTATAATGACCTAGGTCAAAACTCAAGTTTGCAGACCTGTCTTGGGCGAAATTTGAAAATCTTTTAAAACATCAGAATAGATGAGCACATTTTAAAGGACTATCTTTCAAGACCCTTTTACACTAAAGAGAGAGAACAAGCATTTGCAAAGTTGTCACTAGGTTTAACACCTACCATGTCAAGCTCAGTGATAGCAGTATAGTCTAACTCACACTCGAAGACAACTATAGCTTCACAGGTGAAACTAAAATGACTTAATCTATCATATATCCACATGTTAAAAGAATAGCAGATAATCACATCAGTAACTTTTTATATTAGCGACACAATATGTCTACAAGCCCATCTTTACAACTCTCTTTGCCATTCCCACATGATCAACTTAGTTTTGAAGTTGTATTTTCTAGACCCAATTTGCATAAAGGAAAACGACTTTAGAAGGAAACCAATGTTGTTACATGCTTATCAAATCTATGGCAAACATATATCCACACATTAAATAATAGCAGATAATCACATCAGTAAGTTTTTATATTAGAGACGGAATGTGTTGACAAGCCTATCTTTACAACTCTCCTACATTGTTCCCAAAAGATCAACTTGGCTTTGAAGATTTATTTTCCAACCCAATTTGCATAAATGAAGATAGATTTAGAAGGAAATGAATGTTGTTACATACAAACTTATCAAGAAACCATGGCGAATATTATGGGAGATGATTGTTTATGGACCTGCTTGCAGGCCACATGATGGTTTCTATTGTATGCAAAAAAGTGTTATTGTGGCTTCTATTAACATGATATTTGGACAAACTATAAAGATGCCATCATTTTGACTTAATTCATTGTCATTTTTCTATGAATTTGCTTATCTATGCAAGTAAACTGGGAGTTTAGTGGTCAAATAAATTATTCCTAAAACCAAGAGTCGACTTCCAGATTTCATTGGGTGCTTGATCGATTGCTAGTTAAAATAATTATTCTATGTTTTCAAAGCTTTAATGCTTGGGCAATGGAAAATTGAAGTCAGCACAACATATCTTTGGCTACAAATTTTGCTGAATATCAACCAAACTGTATGTGTTTGTTGAGATCAATGCAAGTTATTACTAGTACTACCAATTATTGACTGACCTTTTCTCCCATAGCATCCTGAATTAGTATGGTGTCACCTGACATCCTTCCAATAACCTCTCATGTCGATGCTTCACTGTCAAAGAATCCAATATCTTGCCTTAGAATCATTTTTAAGTAGAGACTCCTAATACGTGCAGCCTGTCTTTCTATTGTGCACATCCAACAAGACACCCCTGCCAACAAGGATTAAGTTAAGTGAGATCATAAAGCATCAAACTTGATGCTGGTTACAAGCAAGAAAATGTGGAGACTTGCAATATAAAAAAATGTGTAGCTATACTATACAAAGAGAATAATTTCTCGAAAAAGCATAAATAATCTGCACAATCATAATAATAAGTTTAATATCTTACCAAGGAAAGCTGCTACTCTTGCACCACAAGCAAGATAAACAAACCCCGATGCTATCTGGATTAACCCAAACAACAAAACAGTAATTTCAACATTAAAGAAAACTTAAAAGCATCAATAGTTCTACCTTGCTTTCCTCCTACAGAAGCCAATTGAATCAAGAAGTAATTGAAATTTCTTCCAAACCCACCCTTTCAAAGAATGAATTCTCACTAGTGACTAAATAAAATGAAATTTCAGTAATTATACTCCGATATGGTCATTTAAATTTACATCACCTCCCTTCAACATAAAATTTGTAGAAAAAATTAAATTTGTTTATGAATTAAGAGTCATTTCGCACGACTATTCTATGTAGAGAAGAGTTGGAGCTACATTGCACTACCTACATTTTGAAAATAAGAAGTTTTGGAGCAATTTAATTCTATTGTGTAGTTTCAATGGTACATCATATAATGAACGATGCTAGAGTCATTACTAGAAGCGTAAGGGTGGAACTCCATGGTTGATTTCCATACTACTTACTAAGCAATCTGGTGAGCTATGCCACCTCTGGCTTAACACTGCCATAGTTTAGTTTAACACTAATCGTTGTGACAATCTATGCTACATAATTTGGTTTTTCACTTAGAACCTGCCTTGGAATTTTAGCATTGTCTTGCCTGTGACTTGAAGTTCTGCAACAATCTCAACTCTGCTTCTTAGTTATTGTTTGAAGATATAGAAAGACGAAATGGCCTAAACATTCTTGCATACAGGATAAATCAATATTCTTTTATTTTGAAGGAAAAAGATTTATTTGTTCCAATTGCTTCCCATTGTTTTTGTATGCAATAATCAGCAAGAAAGATAACCACATACACAAGACCAATACCACATCCACAAGTACACATAATTAATTTAAATGCTTAATATAGAATTAACGAAGCTTTTATAAGGCACATTCTCTTTCTCACAACTTTAGTAAGTACTTTAACTTAAGAGGCAATATGAAAACATGCCCCCACAAACAACAAAATGCAAAAACAAAGAATCTTACCCTGAATTCAGAACTTCTTTGGCTTGTAGGGTGTCAATTGCACAGGACGTCTGAAAACAAAGCAGAAAAAAATATTATAATAAATTATAGAAGCGCAACTCAAAATAGTGTAATTTTTTATACAAAAAATGAGAGCAAATAATAACAGAGTTAATGAAAAGGGTATGTACTAGTAGAAAAGAGAATGATTCAATGGTTGATTGGAAAGTAACATAAAAGAGATGCTTAATTTATTCATTTTATCCACTAAAATTAAAGAGCTTCAAATGCATGTAATCTCTTCCAATGGCTAATAATCTCTCAATAAAAGATGACATGGGAGTTGAAAATCCTCCTAAATTTGCATTTTTTTGCCATCAAATTTAGACCCTTCAAATTAAAATATTCATAATCATTCTGATTTTATCTATTTTGTTCTATATATTTACATTACAAGGTGCCACAGTTTGTAGCTTTATGACCTTTGTCACTATAACAATCTTGATGTTTATTCATGAAAAGTAAAACAATGATCAAAAATTTAGAAGAATCAGATGCTCAGTAGAAATCATGACAGAAAATGGTTGAGAAAACAGAGGGTACCTTCCCCAAGCTTTCATTTTTTTCAACAATTGTAGATGGATTTCCCCTTCCTCCTGACACATCAACCTACACATCAGGTTCAAGAAGATCAATAAGCATAAACAAAATAGAAATATAATTACTGTTGTTGCTAAAGGTTTGAAGCCACGATTAAGAGTTATTCTAGGCCAAGCAAAAATATGAGGCTGCTAAGGAGACTACATCCAAAGCTGAAGATCTCGGGGAGAAGATTAAACATACTGCATCTCAAGGTGGGAGTAAGAGTACCACTTCTAATAAACATGGCAATCATGAAGAGCTATAAAATGGAGTGGGTTTTTATAAGATGTAAATAGAGTCTAAATGGTATCTTTTTTGAGTGCCTAAGCTGTTTTTTAGATTTTAATTTCATAGTATTTGGCTCACTAGTTGTGGATCTGTACATGAAAACTGTTTAGAGTATAATTCACTATCTCTCTCAGGTTTATAGCTCTTGCATGTAGCAGATCTACTGGGAGGACATTTATTTTGTTTCAGCAATAAAATTTAGCATTTTGGTTGGTCAGGGTATGGGACAGCTCAAAATATATGCAATTTATTGTTATTTATTTGCATACTTGAGCATCTCTTAAGATTTTTTAGAGCTGCATTGAAAGAACATACATAACATTCCCTGCATTGAACATTGAAAATGGAAATGAGTTTGATAAATACAAACACAAAATTTCAAATATTTAACTATTATTTTATCATGAGAATAACTCTAAAGATAGTATACAAAATTCTGAATGTCACTGTGATTCATGCAAGATGTGTTCACACAGCCAGAGGAAGGTATCAACCATCAATCTTACAACAGAAATGGTAAAATCACATTAAGTAAGATTCAAATATATCTAGCAGAACATTTTGTGACTTTGCTTGAAGACAACCATCAAGATATATATTGCAGAATCCCCTTTACAGTTTTGATTTAAACTATCCAATTTTCCTTGCAAGTTGGCTTTGGGTAATCACTAATTAGGCAGACTATCAGCCTCTGTTATAAACACATCTAATCACACCATACTTCAAACTCATAAAGGCTGGTTTGCTATTCATATTTCCAAGTTTTATAAGGATCAAAGGTGGAATGGGTACTGGCACTTCTCTAAATTTATTATATAGCATAAAAACTTCTGATAAGCATCCATTGACTAACCAGACCTAAGTTTGAAATGTCAATAAATATGTCCAACATAACCAAATGTTTTGAATGGCCAAAGCAAGTGAAACCGATAAAAGCTAACTTTTTAGAAAGGTGAGATACGTGAAGTTTGAAATATGCCTCTGCAGCTGTAGAAAGAATATTCTAGCAACAACAGAAATTATTTGAAACCACAATTCCTCAAATAATAATAATGGCAGATCTGATCAAATAACTGTTAAGTATAGAGAGATTGCATTTGATCAAAATTCAATATTGTGGCTCAATATGCTTACTCTCTTTAATATATAGAAACTATCTAAGTTATTTTCTACCTAATCCTACATTTGTAAGGCTAGGTTCATCCTGGAAAGGAAGTGCCAAGGTTTTATGGAAGCCCTATTGTTGACCTCGTTACATCCAGTAATGATGATATTGATAAAATAATTAAATCTATGACTTCACTTGAGCCCAATGCATTTCCAGTTATTTTGGAAAAAAGACAAACTATTTTATTTATTGATCTAGTGAAGCTAGTGGGAAATAGGAGACTTATCATGTGAATGATTCTAATAATCAAAACATGCCTTTCTCAACTTTGGTTTAACAATTATGTTTTTTGTGTTTCTATACAAACAAATATTAAAAGCTCTAGAGGGTTCTTCATGTTGAAAATGCTTGTGACGGATTATGATTATATGCTCTTCATCTACAAGTTGGGTTATGATATAAGCAACCATGACAACGTAACTTCTCACCTAATAACTATAATGATCCCAACAATCATGCTGCTAAGACAACTAATGCAGTTTAAATATATGGCTACTGTATCCATATATTTTGAATCATAAGATTGTTTTCAAACTACACAAATCAATTTATACTTCAATACCTCACAATCAAAAATTCCTATTTCTGTGGCCCATGGTTTAATAACTTTGGCTTCTTCACAAATCATATACTTCATGGCAAAGAGAATTATAGAACAGATACTAAATTTTGTGTTGTCTAATGCTAATGTCATGGTTGATATGATTAAACCAAAGGTCTATGGAAGATAGGGTTGTTGGGAAAATAGGATTATTGATTAATACGATCTAATCTGACTTACAGGGGTTTCCCAACATGTTAATATGAAGAAACTATACTAGGTAATTCACAAACAACAGCTGAAACTCAAACAAATGCTATTTACACACAATCTTCTAATGCCAAATGGAAAGTTGCCAGTATGCTAAAGGTTACATATGCGGTTGAGAGGTTTATGGCAATCATCTTAAGCTATCAAGATAGACATATAAGCCCGAGACTAATATGCTTTTGAGGCCACCAAACGATTACCCTAGGAGACCAAATGGTAATTATTTTCAAAATCCTAACAAAAAATCAGTGAGTACCAACATCTATGTTGAAATTGTCTAAAATACACAGTATGAATCCTAAGCATACTCAGTACTTGATATATTGATTTAAAAACTATTAATGTTTGAAAATTTGAAATTTTCATCACGTATTGTGATCTTAAAATATGCTAGCCATGGCCAAAAGAAAACAAAATCAATGAATGTGGTGGGAAGTTTTATTCTAACAAAACTAAAAATAAATAAAATTTGGAGATCAGTGATAACATTCCTTATTTTATTTTATTTTTCATCATTCCCAAATGTGTGCATGTGATCTATCTCCTCCATTGGACAAAGGATGCTTTATCACATATTTAGTACCTATGATTAAAAATTGAAGCACCAATTTTCAACTGCACTTTCCAACCTAAGGCAAATGATGAAGAGGTTTTAATACTTTTAGAAGCAATAAGACGATAGAACTACCTCATCTATCATGCGACCACATTTCTTTGAGGCATTTTTCCAAGCGGTTTATGTGCCCTACCTATGCTTTGTATTTTGCATGCATGTTTATTTGTTGAATTTTTTCCCCATTACTATGCTGTGATAGATATCCTTGCTCTATTCCTTAGCACTTATTTTGGCTCGGTTTGATAAGATGTTTGGAAAGATTGTGGAATCGGGCTTGCACCTGTTCTTTGTTTTACTCATGAGGCTATACCATCAACGTTCTTGTAAATATCATGTAACCACAACACTCATGATATATACCACTCGTCCTTGAGGAATTTTACCATCGATTCTTGAACCTAGTTTAGGCGTCTACATTATGCAAGCATGCCCTATTTTAAGCTCTCGGTTTGGGACTAGCAAAGAGATCAGCCTTGTCTTTTGTAGCCAGTCAGAGTTCCATGTTTGTTTCAATTTTGTTATGGAAAGTAGCTTGACTATTTTTGCACCTCTTATTTACTAGTATAGTCAACAGAGGACCATTTGGAATGATTGTGTTCTTGGCAATGAGACAGAATCAGAAAACAAAGAACAATTTAAAATAAAATAAAAAAAACAGAAAACAGAGAACTAGGCGACAGGAAGACAAACCCACTTTGTCTTTTCTATGGTGCTGGCCTGTTTCTGCTTTGCCACCTGATAAATACTGCCCCCACCGAAACACGTCTGAAAACTGCTGCCTGGTAAACAATGCGTTCACTGCCCACAATGCAACCTTGAAAAAAAAGGAAAATGTATTTTAGGGGGGAAAAGAGAAGTGGCACGGGAAAGGAAAATGTAGGGAGGGAAAATAAAAAAATTATTTTAGAAAAAGTTTTTTTTATTGTCTTAATTTAAGACAATTAGAAAATTAAAAATGTATTGTCTTAAATTAATGCCTTAAAATCCCCCTTAATGTAGTAGTGATTGTAATGAGATGGAAGCCACTTTGACCAGTATGTTCTCTTCCTTTCCTTATCACCCTGGAAAAAAGAGCAAATATTAATGTAACCATATATACAAGGCAGAATTGAGAATCTACAACTCTATATTACAAAGGTACTTATTACAAGTATTTATCAAACACATTAAACTATAATGCCACATCCCAAATTAAGCACTTCAAACCTACACTTTGACCATATTTGAGCTTTGTAGTACATCAAGAATAAAATTGATATTAGTTGTCATGTTGCGAACCTGCAAAACAAACAGAATTAGCAATCATTTTTTAGTCATGAATGTAAATCACCTTGGCACAAGATGACCCAAGATTCTTAGAGACAATTAAATTATGTCACAGCTTACATGTTCAAACTTAAAGGCTATAGATTTAATTAGCATTTTTTGTTTGGTAATATTTAGTTAAAAAATCAATTATACCTTAAACATCCAAGGTGGCATAAGCACAAAAGTCACTAACATAAAGGATTTCAAGTACATCATGTAAAGGAGTTCTAAAACAAGAAATAAATATAATGATGGCAAGAACAATTAAAGGCATAGAAAACATATTACAGTTACAAGCATAAGAAAAAATACATAATATTATATTCAAATGCAAAATTTCATGAATATTTGAATCTAATTAATAACTTATAAATACTATGGATGAAAATTGACTATAGATTACTGTAAATTAAATTGAGGTGTAATTGTCAACAAAGTAGCATTATTGTAAAAAATAAATAACATTCAGAAGAAGGATTCCTATTTACTTGTCACCAAAAAATTTTAATTAAATATCATGCATGAAAATTATAGCCATAGAAAATTTAAAACTCAATAAATAGTATAATCAAATAATATAACTCACTTATACCAATTAAACTTTAATCCATATATATATGACAAAATACTTGTTTTCATTCACAGAGTTAGGCTAGCTTATGAGATAAATATTAATAATGACAACTCATTTCAGTCTCTTTCCATTTAAGAGGAATCAATCTAAAAGGACCATACCTATAACATTCCCTTCAAATTATGGTGGAGAGAGTATTCACGGTGATGGATAGGAATAAATAAATTAAAAAAACAAAAGTGAACCCTAATCGTTATGAAGTGGAGGCATTTACTAAGGTGACGACAAAAAGTTTTATTTTGATAAATATACTCGAAAACCCTCGTTGAAACCTTATTTTCAGGCTATATCTCACCAAATTGGAGAAGTGAATGGTCAATACCAGCGAGGAAGAGTTTGGAGGAGCAGCGGGGAAAGCAACGAAAAAACGGTAAAAAACAATCGAAAAAAATTGCAAAAAATGATGAACGGCTGAGATTCGTTTAACGGTCAGCAGATTGATACTAACCATTGATCGACAAAATTAGTTTTTTCTTCTTCATATAGGATACGCCTTTGGTGTAAATATATTTAAGACAAAATTAATATTTTTCTTAAATTAGTGTTTTAAATCCTCCCTTTATATAGTAGTGACATATGGATGTAGGAATGATTACCATTTAGTAGTGAAATGTTAAAAAAAATTATAAATATGTAAAGGACTTAAGACTGCACCGAGAGGCAATGTCTTCCATGCAATAGGTATTTTTGGTGCACCAAGCAATCTAGGTGGCTAAATGGCCCACTTAGGTAGGGGTCCCACGAGGGGGGCTTAAACTCTATGGATTGTGATCAAATTCAAAAGAAAAATAAATAGAGGAGTAATAGTCATTTTTATTTGTCTGATATTAGTCATTTATTTAGTCATTTAGTTGTGATTTTACCCGATGACCAAATTAGTCACTTATAAATGACCAAATTAGTCATCTATTTTCAAAATACTACTAGTGTTAGTCACGTGACTAAAAGTTTTAGTCATGTGACTAAATTTTTTAGTCATGTAGTCAATTTATTTTCCAAATTCTACTAGTGTTTTATAAGCTCAAAAATTATTTTCCCATCCTTAGTCCAGCTGAAAGGTACATTCTTTCTTAGCATATGAGTTAGTGGACTTAATAAATCAGCAATGTTAGGGATAAACCTCCTAACAAAGTTAATCCTACAATAAAACTCTACAAACCTTTCTTGTGCGCTGGTAATGGAAGAACTAAGATAGCACTTATTCTTTCAGGGTCAATAGTAATACCCTGTTTAGACACCACATAACCAAGCAATCTTCCTTTGTGAACATCAAATACACACTTTTTGGGATTAAGTGATATCCCAAATTCTCTGCATTTCTCAAAGATCTGCCTCAAATGATTCAAATGATCCTTAGCCTCCTTAGAAAAAATAGTGATATCATCAAGATAAACTAAGACTATCTTCTACATTAAACCCTGAAAGGCCATATCCATGGCTTTTTGAAAGGTTGCCCCAACATTAGATAAACCAAAGGGCATTTTCTGATAGGCCACAGTTCCCCATTTTGTGGTGAAGGTTGTTTTGTACTGATCTTCTTTTTTCACTAATATCTGGTTGTAACTAGAATAGCCATCTAATAAGGAAAACCTTTCAGACCCTGAAACTACCTAAAGTATCTGCTCCATAGAAGGCAGAGGATGACAGTCTTTTAAGGAGGCCCTATTTAAGTCACGAAAATCTACACAAAGTCTTATTTCACCATTTTTCTTCCTTACTGGTACTAGGTTTGAAACCCATGAGGTATGCTTAATGGAGAAAATAATGTTGCTTTCAATCAACTTATCTAGTTCCTTTTTCATCAAAGGCTCTAACTTAGGATTCAAGGGCCTTTGTTTTTTCCTAACAGGTTTGAAATTAGGCTCAAGTTCAATGGTATGTTGAGAAAACTGGGGATTAAATCCCTTTAAATCAGTATATTGTCAGGCAAATATTCATTAAATTCTTGACAAAGCTGAATAAAAACATGCTTCTCTTCAGTTGTATATACCTTTCCTAACTTAAGAAGCTTTTCTTTGAAAACTTCAACTTCTTCGTAGTGATCTTGCTGAACTTGAATACTACCCTTGGGTTTTCTAGCTTCATCATCTATATTAAAAATAGATTCTAGAGTGACCAAGCCTTTTGGCAACTTGTTGTTTTTTAGCTGAATAATCTGGTCACTGTACTAGTGCTGTAACTTTTCCTGATTGGTATGTGAGAACTCAACTTCTCTTAAAAAGCTGACAATCTGCTGGTCGCTATCAAAGACTTGCCAGTGTATATTATTATCAGGCACATCAGGCCTAGCTACAATCTTAATATGTTGATTAGTTTTATCGCTACAAATCTCTTTTGGAATATCATGTTCAGCTCCTACAGCAGCTAATCTATCAACATGTTTATTCTGAGTACTAGGAATGGAAATCAGATTAAATGCATCAAATCCCTCTAAGAGGTCCCATAATCTATTCCTATAAGACTTGAGTGTATCATTTTTCACAACATTAAGCTTTCTCACCCGATTGACAACCAACTCGTTGTCACCATAAACCTTTAGATAGCTAATACCTTTATGTCTTGCCCACTCCAAGCCTTGTACTAGAGCTTCATATTCAGCAGAGTTATTAGAATAGCTAAAACAAATTTGAAAGTTAAATAGTACTTCTGACCTTCTGGTGATACTAGCATACATCCACCACCAGCACCTACCCTACTCCTTGAGCCATCAAAATACAGCTTCCACACATCATTTTCATGTTGTTCACTATGTTGTTCCTTGTCCTTCTCAATATTAGGCATAAAGGAGTCAGTCTCACGCATCATATAAACACCAATGTCAACCTCCTCCAACTGCTTACCTATACCAATTTCATGAGTTTGAGATACCCACTCTTTAGGAAGAATATTTGATGTTTTTCTGTTTGAATTTCAGCCTCCTGAACAACATGTTTCTCCACTTGTACACTTGTAAACAAGTTGGCATTAATAGGAGATGGATTGTAAGGTTCAATATGAACTTTGGCTATGGGTTCTGATTTAACAGTGACTCTAGTACCATATCTCGTTCTGAATAGCATATGAGACCAATCAAAGGATAGGTAACCACCTATCTTGGTCGTAAAATCCCTAGATAAACAAAGGGAAAAGTACGAGGGAAACTCAATAATGTAGATATCCTGTGGTATTGGAAAATTTGGACAAGCATGTAAAGTTAAGCTCAAATTTTTAATGACCCCTACTGTGTTAACAACAGTACCATCCAATTGTACTATGCCCTTTTCTAGTGGCTCATATTCAATTCCCAAATTATCAACAATTGCTTTGGGCATAACTAAACTACTAGCCCCTAAATCAATCATACAATTGTGAACAAGATGATCTCCTATGATCAATGACAAATAAAAAGGAGGTGGCTTGGCCGTAGCAGCTTGCTATTCTTTATCACTAACAATAGTACTTGTCAACACAACTTTCTCCTTTTCTATACTAGGCTCATCTGAGACACTTAAACTTGATAAAATAGATTGAAGCAGATCTTTTTAACTCGGAATACTCAGAGAATCCCATATTGACATGGGTACATTAATTTTCTTCATATGCTCAAGTATATTGAAAGATGTAGCAGGTTTAACTTGATCTTTAGGAGGAATAACATCACCTTAACTGAAGGCGCCTGGACTAATGAGTCAGAGTGTTGATGGCCTACCAAAGGCTGCCCTCTTGGTAGCATTTGAATTTGGTCAGCTTTTGATGAGCCAGGAGCATTTTGATTCTGGTTCAGCCCTTGTTTCGATTGAGTTTGAACTGTATCAGGTTGATGTCCTCCATCTATTGCCCTCTTTTTATTGCGTGTGTTATCTGCAATTGAAGAATCAGCATGGCTCACTCCACAAAATTCTTCCCCTTGCTAGTTTAGGAATGTAGACTCATGTGTCTGTTGCTCTTTCTATTGTACTTCAGTTGCTATAGGCACATTAGACTATATTGTTGAACTATTTTGAACCATCAAGGCTTGGTTAAGTAGCCCATTTACACAGGTACTCTGATTATGGGGTTGATTACACAGAAAGCACCACTCATAATCTTGAACTAAATTGTTCCGGACAGGTGCAAGCTCTTTGGAAGTGCTTGCAGCATTGGAGTCATAAGCTTGATATGGCCTTGGGTTAGGAGCAGATCTTTGGCCTTGATTATAAGGTTGATAAGATGGTATGTTGGTCTGAATTTGCTGGTAATTAGACTGAAATGAGGGTTGATAAGGCTTAAAACCTTGATTTTGCTATTTTTTGAGATTAACCATCTCATTGCCAAAGGTTGTAAGAAGGCCTTTAATCTCTTGCAGTTCGTTAGACTAAGCTAGAAGTGCATTTGCTTGGCCATTAGATTGGGTATCAGGTGTTGTAAATGCTAGTACACTTGCAATAACAACCAAAGGAGGTAACTACATAGGGATTGGAGGCTGAATAGCAGGAAATATTGGCATAGGTGGTCTTGGGGAAATTTTACCAGCCTGTATGAGGTTATTTTTCAGCTCTAACAGCTACACCATATGCTGCAGGAAGTGTATCCCCTCCCATCGACTGAATCATTACAGAAATATCACTATTTAAAGCTCTTAAATAGTATAAAAAGGCATGATTAGTAGTAGGCCTTACCGTTTGTGGAATTTTATCCCACGTTCTCTGGAAACGGTGATTGAAATCTGACATCACTTCATGAGGAGCTCTTTTGATTGTAGATAGTTGTTCCACCAATGACAAATGGTCTGATTTATCTTCAAAAAACCTACACAACTGGCTGCCTAACTCATCCCATGTTGCTATGGAGTTGATAGGCAGGCCTCTGAACCATTCTAAGGCTTTTCCTTTAAATGATACTGCCAGCAATCTGAGTGCAACATTTTCTTCAATAACATGATGAACAACACACAGGTTAGCAACATCCTTTATATGCTCTACTGGAGTAGTATGATCTTTGCCATGAAAATATGGTAGACCTTTCAAGGCAGCAATAGGAATTTTGTCATGCTGAACCAAATTCAGTGTGTTTCCTTGGTTAAAAGTAACAAATGGTTGATTTCTCACCACTAGAATCATTGTAACTGGGATGCTCTTAGCAATAATAACAGGAACAACAGTATGGCTTCTCACAGAAGGATTTGACTTGGATCCTTGAAACAAACAACTATCTTTTGAACCTTCTGGACTTCCCTCCCCCTTCTTCTAGGCGGGGACAACTCAAATACTCAAAAACAGGCGAGTTACTCCTAGTCTGCACTCTTCCCATGAGCAGTAATGCACTGGAATTGCTAAATATGAGCTCGGAGTCACCAAGTATGCTAAAAATTTTCTCTTAAAGACTGCAATTTCTGCTGCACATCAAACAGCAATATGATAATTCTAATTTAAAACGAAAAAATAGTTTTATGTCCCACCAAGCGTACCGAAAATTGTTGTCAAATAAAGTTTGCACCCTTGCTAAGCTATGAACTGTAGCAACCTATTGACACATGGGAACCCTTCGAGGTTGTGGGAGACTTGGGAATGAAGTGGACCTCTAGATTATGGGCTGGTTCCCCTTAAGATAACTTGAGAATACTAAAGAATGATAAGGAAAACAATAAGAAGGATATACTTGAAATTTAAAACCTGTCATTAACAGGTGATAAACCAAAGATAAAAATATGACAATACTATTGAAACTCACAAAAAATCTCAATAAAGCTAAACAATCTCACAACACAGAGATTTATGTCTGCAAAAGTGATTCTATGTAAGGTTTTGACTGTTCTAATGCTTAAACACAAGGAAAACAATGATGTTTTCACATATATAAATGCAATAGAAAGAGATCACTAAAATAAACCTACACTATGACATAATATTCTTTGCATCCAGTATTGAAGGAATCTGATAAAATAAAAGATTACATAGAATTTATCATGCAATTCACAACCAATACTAAAACAACAAAGAAAATAGGTGAAGGAAATGACTTTCTATTGAGAAAAATAAGGAGTCTCTGTATTAAAAATCTGTAGTATTCATACAAAAAATGAGTTACAAAGTCTGAATAATGCTTTTTCAACAATTTCTTAACCAAGAACTCCTTTACAAAGAGGAAAAAATGCCATATATACAACAAAAAAGTGCCGGCCCCTGCCTTAGAGTTTACCAAAAATGAGTCGGTTCCTGAACACATCAGCCCTAAAAGAGTTTTGGAATAAAGTCAATGAGGCATTAAATGTGCATACCTTGTTCATGTCGGTGAAAGCTCACTCCCAGGCATGGCCCTTAGATCTTTTGCAACCATCACATTAACTCACAACCCTCATGTCCACCCTCAAGACCTCTTTGCAAAGCTACTTTGAATGTTCTTAAGTATGGTCATTAATGTTGATCCACTTTTTCCAGTAGACATCCTAGCCATCGTTGAGACTCGCGGCTTCTTCCTTTCTGCTCTCCTCTTGTTCTAGATCTTTCTGCAAGTTGACCCCCTTTGAGAAACAACATCCAACATTCCTATCTAGATCCTTACAGATGAACACCACTGAGTCACTGAACCGATCATCACCCTTGATCACAGAGTAGATTCATACCTCTCACAGTCCATTGATCCTCTGCACAGGAATGGTCACAACAATCAAACCACCAATATTTCACCTTCAGCTTCCTCTGATTGGTTGAACAAACACCACATAATATTTTTAGGTGGTCAAAAGTCATTCAAACAGAATCGCATGTCGGTGAGACACTAGCCGTGTCTCCCCAATGCTTACAATGCTCCACAGTAGCCATCGGCATAACACACAACTATCGACGAGACTTCATAGTGAGCGGCAAGAGTTATACCGCTATGTTCCTCCATCGGCAAGACCTCCTCAGTTGGCAAGACATCATACTAAGAGAAAACCATTCGGCCAAGAGTCTCGGCAATGCTCAGCATGAACACATCCATCGGCGAGACCAATAATTATCAACAAGACATCATACCGAGGGTAACACCTTTCCCTGACACTACCCATCACCAAGAGTTTCACTGAAGACATACATACCCGTCGGCAAGACAATCGCTCATCGTTGTGAGTCATATAGAGCCCTTAAGTCTTACCGATGTCAAAACACTTGTCGGTGAGACCAATAATCATTGGTAAGACATCATACCAAGCCCTTAAGAGTTATACCATTGTGTTCCTCCGTCGGTGAGACAATCGCATTCAGCAAGAGTTCACACCGAGAGAAAACCTTTCAGCCAAGATTCTCGGCGACGCTCAGCAGGAACACATCCATCAACAAGACAATTGCTCATCGGCAAGAGGTCATAGCAAGAGCACCTTCTGTCGGCGAGACCTCCAGTCATCGGCAAGACATCATAGGAGTGTAACTTTTTCAGCCAAGAGTCTCCCCGATGCTTACAACCTTGTGAACAACTGTCGACGAGATTTCTCCCTGAGCAGAGAGAAATAGAAAACTCATAGTGATCGAAATGTCTTGGTGACCTGAGCATTCTCTTAACCAAGAAATCCTTTACAAAGAAGCAAAACAGGATCGAAACCAAAACTGATCCCAGGCGAAACACAGCGGGGGGGCAGAAGCGGAACAAAAACGAGACCATGGAACTTTTCCAAGTTCAGGTTCAGTTACAGTTCTGGATCCGCCTCCGACAACACATAAAGCGAAAGGGAAGAAAGAAAAACACAAAGGAGATCAAAGAGAAAGAAACATCCCTCGATCACAGGAAACGAAAAAAGCAAAGAAAAGAAGAATGGGTGGAATCGGGACTGGGACCGGAACAAAAACAGGAATTGGAACTTTGGAAAAGTTTCAATGTTCAGTTTCGGTCTGCGTCCCAGGTCCACCAAAACAAAGAAAGCATTGAAGGAAGGAAAAGAAATCCCAAGGCAAACACAAAAACAAATACCAAAAGACAACAAAACGTAAACGGGATCGGAACAAAAACCGATCCCGGGCGAAAACCAACGAGGGGCGGAAGCGGAACAAAAACGAGACCTTGAAACTTTTCCAAGTTCAAAGTTCTATGAGAGAAATTTTATGGATCCACTTCCAACAAATACATATAAGTCAAAAAAAATAGGAAAAGGAACAAAGAGAAAGCACCCACCGCTATAATTTAAAGGTCAAAACAAAACAAATCAAAGACAAAAGCTGCTGAAACTGAACCAACTCTGGAATAATGGGTAAACTGAACTTTGAAAAAAGTTCCAATGTTTGATTTCTGTTCTACCTCCTATCTCTACGTAATGTAAAAAGAAATTTATTTAAATAAAAGTAGAAAACAAACATGGGAAAGTAAGGTAAAAATATAAGATGAAGAACACCCTCCCACTAAGAACTCTAACACTGCAGACACCAGGGCTTCCAACCTTTATGGGAGCCACATTTTAACTAATATTACGTCAATTTAGAAACATAACTCCCCAGCCGCAATGAAGCAAACAAGCTTAAAAAATATACCCGATGCAAAATGTTCCCTCCATCATCTTCATGAACACTTGAAGACATATATAGATTGCCCCCACCGATTGAGCCCCCAAGGAAAATCTAGTAACAAGTATTAACAATGAGGATTTTGCAAGGAAAATGCTAGCCTTTAATGAACATAAAACCCTTGATATTTTTTTTGCATATCCCAAGACTACAAGAAACTTATTTTTTGTACATGCTGAATTGTTGTGCCGTGGTATGACATTTCCTGCTGCATAAGCAAGTTAAGAAGGAACTTGGTGGCAGCTAAAGGATCTCAAAATGGGACTTTGTTTAGGCTAAATACCTCCAAATTTTGTAACTCTACCAATGTGACCAGAAAATATAAAAGTTCATGTATGTTGTGGCACCAACGTTAAAGTCAACTAAGTGAAAAAGTTCTTAGAACCATTACTAATATAAAAAAGAATTAAAAGAATTATTATTCTATTATTGATATGTATTGTGGACATCTAATGTCTTTTATTACTCTATTAGTAAAAATAATTTATGTGAGCATTGTGTATTTAGTAAATAAAATAGATATTCATTTCCTATTAGAATCTATAGGGCAAAGAGATTATTAGAAATCATGTTCATTCATGTTTTTGGTCTAGTGGATGTGAGTTCTATAAAAATATCTTGTTATTAGTTCTCTCCTTCAGGAATAATGCTTCTAGATATACCTTGATATATTTTATGTGTGTCAAATTTAAATTTTTCACTCAGTTTAAGGAATTTAAGTCAATTGAAAAACAAATAGATTTTAAAATAAAGGTGTTGTTTAAACAAATACACCTTACACACCCCAATAAATTGTGGTTGTAGAAAGAATGAACCAAACCTAAATGGAAAGAACCAAAGGTATGTTGTTTGCTACACTATTGGATTAGTGCTTTTGGGCAGCGGCTATAACTACTACTTATTATTTGATTAATAGATCTCCTTGTTTGGATTTTGTTGATTAAACTCCTTAAGAGTGTGGATAGGTAATAAACCTTTTGTTTCACATTGAAGGGTCTTTGGTTGTGAGGATTTTTTTCATGTACCTTAGAAAAAGAATTATAAATTGGATCAAAAAACTTAAAAATGCTTCTTTGTAGGTTACAGTGAGAATATAAAAGGTCGTAAACTTTGGAATCATTTAACCCAAAAAATGAGTTATTTTAGAGATAATTTTTAGGGAGTTGAGCTTTTTGCTATCCAAAACAACTATGCAAGATATGTGGGTGTACAAAAATAAAGAGTCTTGGAGACTAAATTTAGTGATGCAGAAGAGTGAATGTGGAAAAAGATGTGATTAGAAAACAGAGGTTCAAAAACAGTGATACAAAGAGAAAGTAACCTCTCAAGATGAACAGAGAGAGGAGACCCAAGATAAGAAGACTCCATAATAGATATAGCCCCATTGGTATTTCACTTGGCATTTGTTTGATTGGAGCCAACAAATGAACTCAAATTTTTTAGAGGCATCTTCCTCTCATGAGGATAAAAATGAGTCTTGGATGCTTCAAAGTGTTATAGAAAGGAGGATGGGGTGGCCTTTAGATAATTATGTGACACCAGAGATCTTGTTAGTTTTTCCAAAGAAGAAATCCTTATTAATACAAAGCCAAGCAGAACAAACAAAATTAGTGAACCAATTAATTAGAGGATATGTTGGTTGGATTGGTAGCCAAGGAGCCATCTTAAGGAATCAATTTCAATTGTACCTATATCTCTTTATTTCTCTGAACTTTGAACTAACAAATTAGATTCATTATCCTATTTTGCACTCTGTGATGCAGACATAAAGATGTTAAAAATATATTTATTATCAGGTTATCCTGTAATTTGAGTTGTTTTAAACTTTGATAAATCAATCAAATTTTGATAGAAATTTGAACATTTTCTTCTCTAAGGCACGCATTACGAGGTGCAAGGAGTGGAAAATCTCAGTTTTAAGTCTATAAACCTTTGGGCTACTCTTTTTCTCTCTTTCTTTTCCGTTTTTATCAATTTCTGAGTCTTTTTCAGTGTGTTTTTGGTCAAAATCGGGTTTTTGGAGCAACTCGACAAGTAGGGAAATTTTGGCTTAAGAGCAAAATTGCTAAAGCTCTAAAAAGTTCTGAAATTGCTTAAGTGAGTCAAAAAGTCCGAATTTATTAAGAATGCTCATTTTTGACAAAAGTAAAATTGTTATATGAGTCAAAAGTTCTGATTTACTTTGAGCAAAATTGCTAAAGCTTCAAAAAGGCCCAATTTTATTTAAAAACACTTGATATTGCATTTTAAAAACCCGATTTACTTGAAGTCTTTTGCAAAGAGAATCAAAAGGTCCAATTTCATTTTAAATTGACTTGCAATAACATTTTGAAGACCCGATTTCACTTGCAACCAATTCAAAAAGGCTCGATTTCTTTTTAAATCTTGTTTTTACTTGTAATGTGCTCTTAAAAACCCGACGGCATTCATGTTTGAAGAACAGTTCGAGTTTGAGTTTGCTTCTCTACCTTATTTCATGCATTTTCAAGCTAGAAAAATGGATTTTCAGCTGTAAATATCCAAGTCTCTTCTCCTTTTTTGAATTTACAAATCACGCTTAGGGTTCTCATCTTCTTATTTGTCTGCAATCCCTATTTCAGGTATGTCTTTTCTTGTTTTCTTTGTTTCCTCTTTGTAAATATTTGTCTATGCTAGGAACGTTTTTATTAATACGCGTTTTGTTCTCATTTTATTCACATTTTCATAAAAATGCATTTTTCTTTATTTCTTTTATACGTTTTTCTGATATACATTAAAATGTATGTTCATTCGCTTTTAATTTATTCATGTTTGTACATATATTTTCCATTATTCGCTTTTGTTTAAACAAAACATGTTTTCATTGTTATTTAGCTCGCCTTCACTGAATACGCATTTTCCATATGCACTTCATATACCATGCGCCCTTCATTTCCTTTCATCCCATCGATATTTTCTCTCCATATCATTCCATATGCCTCCATTTTTAAAAACTCCATATCAAACGCATTTTCCATTATTCAAATACCTCATACACAAAAATGTGTTTTTCTCATGTCATCCATATTTCTGTTTTCATCCATCTTCCTTACCCGTTTCTTACATTTTACATTCATCCACATCAAATCCTCTTTTTGTCATTTTCCACAAAAAATTTCACTTTGGCTCATATTTCGGGTTTTGAGAACAAAATAAGCAAGTCGGGATTTACAACTAGAATTACAATTTTAAAAATTGCAAAATTGTCAAATTGTCAAATGTCCAAAAAATCCCAACTACCTTTTGTAAAATTGCTAAAGTCATTGAAAAACCCAAAATGCTTTAAAAAAGCTCAAAAGTTGAACTTTTTTAGGCATAACTCCAAATCCAAGCTAAAAATCTTTTTGTCTTGCTGTTTCAAAAAGACAAAGCATTGCTTTTGGTTGCAATCACTCCATCAAGACTTGAATTCGTCTTCACCATTCACTTTCCATCATTTTTCTAAAGACAGTTTCATTGCCCTAGGGTTTGAGTTTCACCATGTCCTCCCATGTTGATGTTGATGATGTTCTGACCTTATGGGGTTTTCACCGCAGCCTTGCAGATTCCTGGTCAATGACAGACGAACCATCTTCTCCAATAAACAAAAAGATGAAATACAATTTTGATAAGTATCAGAATGAGATTTCCCCGTCTCACGTGGTTTCGAATATTAACGAAATCAAGGACACAGAAATTGGACATGTTGATATGTCTGAATTTCTCAACAAGGCTGAGAAATCAACTTCTCATGACATGCAATTATTGCTGAGAAGTCATATTCATCTGGTATCTTCTTTTCCTGTTGCTGCTCTTGAGCCTAAATTTGTTCTTGCATGTGCATCCCGTTTTGACAGTCAATCTAGAACCATCAAGGATGATGACGGCAATGTGGTTATCAGACTTGATGCTGAGACAATCAACAGAATTTTCAGAGTTCCTGATGCTACTACATATTCAAAAATCACATTGAAGAGTGCTCACAAACATTATGAGCAGAAAAAGAATGATTGTATCAAGCATATCAATCATAAGTGGCATCTCAAATCACGACCTTGTGTGACCCGGATACCCAAATTTTATCGGTCTAATTTTAAGGAAGAGATTAATGATATGGTCACTCTCCTGAGCAGAATAGCAGGGTTGAAGGTTTCCAATGTGTTTGAAAGCTGGATGTATAACTTCATTGTGGTCATTAGAAAAGCACAACACCCAATATTCTAGGGTGAAATAATCAGTGACAGTTTGTGTGAACAACTTGCACAGGTCCCTACCACTCTTACCTTCTACATGAACTCATATTTGGTTTATATAGCAACATCATTGAGGCAGTTTCCAGGCCTATCTACTCAAGGTGACAGATCATTACTACCTAAATGGGAGTATTATGATCCGCTGACTTTAAGACCAAGTCGGGCACATTATAGAAGAGTTCAAGATGCTTTCTTTGGTCACTTTATGTGTTTATTTGAAAAAGCATTGGAAAACAATAGGATATCTGAGGTCGCTTGGAGGAAAGTAAATGAGTATGGTTGCTTGTTTCTTCAATTCCCTACCTTCACTTATATGAGAGTCGGTTGTTTTGAAGACCAACCTTATATGCTTCCAAGGTATCTGAGTGATAAGATTATTCTGATGGAGCTGGGAAGGCAGTTGATGACAGTGAATGCACGTCAAGCTACACAACACAAGACTGGAGTCAGTATTTCATCACATAATCCATTGGTAATTGGGAGGTATTCTTTGACAACTTCCTCAAGAGCAAAAGCAATGGAGACTGAACTTCAAGAAATAACATTAAAGAGATTTCAGGCCAGAATGGATTTTGATTATAGAAAAATGAAAGACAAAATTAAAAGAGCTTTCACTCATGTGCACCGCATTAAGGACACTTGGGCAGACCTCCGAACAGAAAAAGATATATACATAATGGATTATTGTAGGCTCACAGTGGAGAAAATTGTTGATCTGAATCTTACCTTAGTTCCAGAGGGGGTAATTGATGATAGGCAGGTTTTAGATCCTAAATATGAAGAACAAGGAGTTGCTAATGCGCCCATTCCTGCAATTCAGTGGTCTCAAAAGGAATCTGTCTCTATTTTTGATAGGTTTCAATCAGTCTTGGCAAACACCAACACGGCTTAAAAGCATTGGTGTCAAGACTATTAAAATCAGAGTCAGGGCTGAAGATGATCCAGCTGGTCCTAAAGGATTAAAGTCAGAAATTAGAGACAAATCAAAAGAAGGAGCTTCTTCTTCAAGTACCAGAATTAAGTTAAGGGTAAGTCGAGCTGTGGAGGAACCATTGGAGAAGGAAACACTAAAGGGGAAAGAAGGTAAGAAAATGCAGATTCAAGTTTTGGATCAGCAAGAAGAAGAGGAGGTTCTTGAAACCTCTACCATTCTAAGTGAAATGACTCCTCACATTGAATCTCCAATACATAATTCAGCAATATCTCTTGTATCCCCTATCGAAAGTGATGTCGACTCTTTCTCCACAGTATTTGTTCCTTCTATCCCACCTCCAGAGGCTAGTCATCATTCCTCATCAATAATAAATACACCTGTGAGAAGCTTGCCCGATAACTTGGAGAATATTTTTGATGCAAATCCAATCTTTCCAGCCATATCAGAAATAACTCTCCCAGAGATAGATACATTTGTAGCGAGCTTTGATTGTTTCATGGCTGATCTTAGTCGTAATTTGTCTTTCGAACAAAACATAGTTGTTGTACAAACTGAGGCACCCCCTAGAATTTCAGTTGTAACACAAATTGAGACTGCAGTTGCCATTTCAGATGTGACAACCCTGGATCTTCCTCCATGGTTAAATTCAATTGCTCCCAAAAGAAAGAAACAAGTAGTGTCTCCTGATGTTTTTGATTTCCAAAAGTTGAAGAAATCAAAACCAATGATTACAAAGAAAGCAAAAACATTCTCACAAGTGTTTATTGACAGCAATAAAATGAAATATGTTGAGATTGCAGAACCTCTTGTTGATAAACCACATGAAGAGATGCAGGTATCTGATTACAGGTTCACTAGGGTGGAATTGGGCAAGCAGACTCATGCTAATATGATGCAAGATGCTCAGAGTTCAGTAACAATTTTGGCACAAAGCTATAATGAACTTCTAGCCAAAAAGGAAAAGCTCAAAGAAGACAATGATCAGCTAATTTCAGTTATTCAAAGAATTACTGGATCATCAGAAGCAGTTGGTTCTCTATCTGCAGCTCCTCCTAATGAATCAGTTAGGCAATTAGAAAGAATTGCACAAAAGGCCGTGCTGATTCTTGGGTAACATAGCTGATTACTGATCAAAGCATTCGATGATTGAAAAGACATTACAAGTTCTGAAAAATGTCAGAATAGCAAAAATTAAATTGAATCAGACTTTGGAAGCTTTCAAGCAAAGTTTGGAATCGCTTGAAAAGGATTTAAAAATCTGGCATGAGATAGATCAAGTCAAGTTACAAATTCTATGCAGCAATTCATTCCTACCAAACAAAGAGAAATACATAGAATTTGAAGAACTTATGACAAAAAAGTCATTGGTTATTCAAGACCTCATCAAAGATATCCAGGCTACTCTAGAAATGAATGATGAAGTTCAGCAAGACATCCTTTCTAGCTTTGAGAAAATCCCTTGCACAGTATTGAATCATGAAGGAGAATTACTTGCAGCTGATATAGTCACTACAGAAATGGCAATAAATCTTCGACAACAGTTGGAATTAGAATATTTTACCATGGATTTGATTCACAAGTTTTTCAATCATCGAATCATCCTTGATAAAATGCAAACTGTTTATGAAGAACATAGACTTGCAACGATAAGATATTTTGATGTAATCTTGAAAACTGTTGCAGTTGCCAAGAACACACTAGGGCCTGATCCAAATGAGTTGCAGATGATTATCAGAAAATTCTTATCTTTCAAAGATAGGAACGAGACAAATTAAAATATTAGGTTGTTTCATGTATTTTCACTTTCGACAAAGTATATGTAAAAACAAGTTTTGCAATTGCAAGTGTTCTTTCCTTGCAGTTTTGGAATATGTAATTACATGTAAGATCTTACAAAACAAATCACAATTTGGATTGTAATTTTGAATAAGTCAATTGCAATTAGTTATCGGTTGAGAGATGTTCTCAAGTTTGTTGAGATCCTCCCACCTTTTTGTCCAGACCTCTCTCCTATAAATACTTGAGGGGGTCTATTGTAATCTTTTATCTTTTTTAGCAAGCAATAAATCTCTGCAGAATTTTGTACTCATAAAGTCTTTGAGCTTTATAGTTGATAATTGTGAGTTTTCAAGTAATATCAAGAAGTTAGAATTTCAGACTTTGTGCTAAATTCTCATTTTGCATCCTTCATGTTCTTATGTCATTTTGGAGAATCATTTTGTGACTACTTGAGAATTGTGGAATATTGCTGAAGAGAGATTCAATTTAAATATCTGCAGTCTTTGTGTTGTAAATGTGAAGATTGAATTTGTAGTTAGTATTAGAAATTGAGAACAATTGCAAGACTTTGTGCTCGTAGTAATTCTCATTTAGAGTAGTTAAGAGATACTTCATAGTTATAGACTTTGTGTTGTTTTATGTTGTATATTTCATTAAGTAATCATTCTAAAAAGGGTAGATAGGATCTCATTCCTCAAGACTTTGCGCTTATTGGTTGTTTTCCCATCCTGGAGGAAGTAATGGAAGTCTTTGCACTTTCAGGAAACTTTATTTCCTCTTTCTTGATTTCACTGCATAGCTACTGTAATAAGTTTTATCAACATGTGCTATTTTTTTTTTGTGAAGAGAAAAGAACATAATCTTTCCTGAAATAAGAGGAACGATTGCTATCCTACCCATTTAGTTTTGTTTAGTTAAAGGGAGAGCCTTCCCTTAATTAGGAGAGTTTAATCTCACGTACTGTGGTTGAAACCACAATTTTGTATGCTTTCACAAGAATACAAAATTTTCAACCAACAGTTTTTGGCAACTCTACTGGGGATACGAACGCATTTGAAAGTCTCTCACTTTCTTTTGAAGTCCAGTATTCTTAATCTGTTTACTTGGTTCTAGTTTAGCTTTTACACTGGAAGGAATTCGTTATTACGTTCGTCGTAAGAAAGGTCAAAGTTCTCAAGCAGTATCTCCAGGTGAACAAGCTAAGTTTGAGTTGCTCACTAGTATATCCTCTCTTTCACGAACTACTAGCTTCCCTCCATCCAAGAAGAAAAATCATATTCCAAGTGAACTTTCTCCTTTCTTTTTGAAGCCGTTAAAATCTTCCATTTCTATTATGGCTGCTGCTCCTGTTGCTCTTCCTGGTCCTTGGGGAGCAGCTTTTGGTCCTTTGGCTTTAACGCCACCTCTTCATGCTCTTCCACAAGGTTCTCGGAAGAATCTCCCTAAATTTTATGGAGATGGTAAACAACATCCTGATGAACATGTCAAGTCTTTCTTTATGGCATGTGGAGTTCTTGGGGTTGAACATGAAGATGTTGTTGTTCGCCTTTTTGTTGAAACTCTTTAAGGTATTGTAGCAGATTGGTTCTATAATCTAGCAGCTGGTGTAATTACAAATTGGGAAACTCTCAAGACTAAGTTTGAAGAACATTTCAAACCTACTAAAAACGAACACGCTTTGTTGGCTCAGCTGACCCAAATGAAGAAAGATACACATGAAGGCATGCGGGAATTTATTGCTAAGTTCAATAAATTAGCAAATAGAATTCCTATCACTTCTTAGCCTACTCCTGCAAATCTCAAGTGTTTCTTCATCAATACTCAGCTGCCTGAAGTGAGTTTCTTGTTGAGAAGAGATGTTCCTACAAATTTGACTCATGCTCAAGCTCTTGCCATGGAGATTGAAGATGATTTGATCTTGGCTAGTAAAATCCGAAAGGATTCTAATCGGTTCAAAGGAAATTCTTCTTCTGAAATTTCTGTTGTTGGTTCTACTGATCCTATGGTACAGAAGTTGGCTAATGAACTTCTTGCCTTGAAGAAGCAAGTTTCACAAGCTTCTTATGCTGCTCCGTACAAGGATATTCCTAGAAGGGCATACCCAAATTATGCTTCCAACTATGCTGCCAAAAATCAGGCTAAATTGCCTCCTCCTCCTGAGAGGCTTGCACTTGAAGCTCCCCCAAAGAATCCAGATGTTGGTTATTATGAAATAGATCGAGAAGAACTTTCTTCTAATGATTTTCAAGCAGAAGATGAGGCTGTCTTTAATCAAGAAGATGAGGAGGCAGCTGGCGACTCCACTATACGATATATGCACTATGATGATTCAGCTGAAACTGAAAATACTGAGAGTCAAGCATATGCTGTTATGACACGATCCCAAACTTGGTTGGCTCAAAAAGATGAAGAAGCAAAGGTGAAAAACAACGTTGAGTTGCTGGTGACCATTGCTAAGAAGGGGACGCCATTGCCCACTTTGACCAAGGATTCTTCAAAAAATCAAGTAAGCAATTCTCCCACTGTTCTTTCTAGTGAGCCTAAGACCAATATACCAAATCCTAAAGTATTGGCTGAAAATACGTCATCTATGTCTCTAGCAAATTCTTTTCAAAATTTCGATATCATTGATCATGCTAGGAAGACTAAGATCCAAATGTCTGAAGTTGAGTATCTTCAAGCCAATCCTGACCAGTTTGAGAGATTGGTTAAATTTGTAAAAAGTAGTGAAACTCATCCTGTTTCAAATATCCCTATTGTCCAAGAACCCAAGAATCTGCCCAATAATTTGGTTATCATTCCATCCTCAGTACCAGGAAAGATAGATCCTTTCTATATTTCCTTGCTTATTAATGGTTTCAAATTAAGTAACTGTATTATAGATTCTGGTGCTTCGGATAATGTCATGCCAATCAAGGTAGCTGATTGCCTTGGATTAACTCTTACCAAAACTTTTGGCAATTGTTATTCTATGGATAACAAACAAGTACCTCTTGTCGGACAAATCAAAGATGCACAATTTGCCTTTGCAGCTTTTCCTGACAAAAAGATAAAGATGATTGTCCTTGTTGCGGACGTTCCAGCTTCTTATGGGATGCTACTTGGACGTAACTTTTGTAAAGATGTAGGAGGCAAGCTCAACATGGACATGACAGAGGCTAGAATTCCTGTTAAGGGCGTTGTGAAGAAGCTTGTTCCTGAAAGGGAAACCAAGTATACAGTGGAGAAATCTGATGACCCTCATGCTCATATTCTATTTGAATCAGCTAGTTTCAGGAACTACTATCTCCATATTGATGAGATCTCTGAATTTGCTGAAGATTGGTGTTCTATTGATTCTTCAACTCTCTCATCAAATGAAGGGAGTTCTAATAATGGAGAGGATTTAATACTAGTTGAAAACTCCCTTGATCATATGGTGGAAGATGTTGCATCTTCTACTACAGAAAAAGATATCCAGCTTCTTCCTCAAGATGAAGAAAATCAGTCTTCTCCTATGGAAGAGGAGAACACTCTTTCTTCTACTTTAGAAGAAGGAGATTCCAGTCACCTTTATATTGATGATAGCTCTAATGACGTTTGGACTCTAGAGTTTGATAGCAGTTGTGCTACTAATGGATCTGGAGCTGGTGTGGTTCTGATTTCTTCGAAAGGTCAGATCTTTCCATATTCTTTCAAGTTGCAGTTTGCAAACACTAATAACACAACTGAGTATGAAGCTCTCTTATTAAGCATGAGCGTTGCGCTCCAAAGAGGAATTAAAAATCTACACACTCAAGGAGATGCAGAGTTGGTAGTATGTCAAGTAAGGAATATCTATCAGAAAAAGAATGATAGACTACGACATTACCATAACTTGGTATGGGAAAATATCCAAGACTTTGATGCTTTCAGCACCTCAGTTGTCCCAAGAGAATTCAATGATAGAGCTGATTCTCTTGCTATTTCAGCTACTCTCCTCATTCCTCATCTTGATTTTAATCAAGATAAATATATTGTTGAATTAATCTGCAGACCTAACGTTCCAGATAATTGGGATCATTGGCAGATTTTCAATGATGATAAACAGATTATTAACTTTTTACAAGTTGATGATGGTTTTAATAATCTGTATTTTGAAGGAAGCATTTCTTCTCCTTCCTCAGATTCTATGTCAGATACTTGGGCTGAATCAGATGGGGAAATCCTGCAATTAAAGGGTAATAAAATTCCCAAGGGACTGGTATCTCTGGAAAAGCTTTTTGACAAGCATAACCGATATATCAAAAAGAAGCAACAAGTAAATTTAGATTCTCATACAGGGTATGACAAGTACAATATTGGGTCTGAAGATGATCCCAAAATGGTTAACATTGGTAATAGTTGCACCCCAGAAGAGAGAAATCAGATTATTCAATTGTTACAGCAGTACAGTGATGTACTAGCTTATTCTTATAATGATTTGAAATCCTTTCAGTCAGGAGAAGTTCAGCATGAAATCCCTTTGAAAAGTGATGCAGCTCCCTTTAGACAAAAGCAGTGTCAGTATAATCCTAAAATTTCTGGCGCCATCTATTCAGAAATTCAGAAGATGCTAGACGTACAAATTATTTTTCCCATTCATCATTCAACTTGGGTAGCCAATATAGTTCTAGTACGCAAGAAGAATGGAGAGATTCGCATTTGTGTGGATTTTCGGAACCTCAATCAACAGTCACTGAAAGATAATTATCCTTTTCCTATAATGGATCAAGTGCTATAGACAGTGACAGGTGCTCAGATGATGTCTATACTGGATGGATTTTCAGGTTACAACTAGATTGAGGTAAGTGAAGCAGACAGACACAAAACTGCTTTTACTACTCCATGGGGTACTTTTGCATATCGTAGAATGTCTTTTGGATTAATTAATGCAGGGGCAACCTTTCAAAGAGCGATGGATTCAGCTTTTCGTGGTATCTTAGGAAGGTATATTGTGGTGTATTTGGATGATCTCACCGTCTTCTCAAAAGATCATGAGAATCATTTATTTCATTTACAAGATGTGCTGGAGAGATGTCGAAAACACGGTGTTTCTCTTAATCCCAAAAAGTCTATCTTTGGGGTAATTGAGGGAAAACTTCTGGGACATGTATCAAACGAAGGAATCAAGATTGATCCGGAGAGGGTAAAATCTATTCAAAATCTCCCTTTGCCATCCAGTAAGACAGATGTCCATTCTTTCTTTGGGAAAGTGAATTTCTTGAGGAGATTCGTCCCAGATTTTGCTGAGAAAACATGTCATATTGTTGATATGATGAAAGGGAAAGATGCTTTTTCTGAAATCAAAGATGCAATTGCTCGTGCCCCAGTGTTGGTTAGCCCAGATTACACTAAAGATTTTATTATGTACAATTATGCTTCAGAGCATACCATGTTTGCTATTCTGATGCAGCAAAATTCAGAAGGGATTGAGTCTCCCATTGCCTTCATGAGTTGTTCGTTAAAGCTTCATGAGCTCAAATATTCTACAATTGAGAAGAACATTTTTGTTGTAGTGAAGGCGGTTAAGTATTTTAGGTTCTATATTCTCAATTCTCATACAGTAGTGTTAGTTCCAGATACAGCTGTCAAATCTATTTTGACACAGCGGGATTTTGGTACAAAAAGAGGAAATTGGGTGGCAAAAATCCAAGAGTATGACTTAGAAATAAAACCTACCAAGCTTGTTCGTGGAAAAGGTCTATGTCAGCTGATCGCTGAGAGCAGTTCAGAAGAAAGTGAAGAAGAGGTTTTTGAAAACCTTCCTAAAGTGTTGTTTGTCAACACTACTGATGAATGGTATTCAAACATCGCCTATTTTCTGACTTGCGGTGAATGTCCAGCTCATCTCTCTTTCAAAGAAAAGAGAAATTTAAAACTTAAGGCTGCAAATTACATTCTTTGGGATAGTGGTTTATACAAAAGGACTCTTGATGGCAACTTTCAGCGTTGTGTTGATAAAGCGCAGCAAGACAGGTTGCTGGAATCTTTCCACAATTTAGCATGTGGCGGCCATTTTTCTCCATCAGTAACTGCTCACAAAATCTTGAGAGCTAGGTATTATTGGCCGACACTTTTTCAAGACACATATAAATGGGTACGTAAATGTACACAATGCTAGCAATTTGTTGGCAAGCAAAAAATGATGGAACAGCCGTTAAAACCAGTTGTGATAGAAGAGCCTTTCAAGCAGTGGGGGATTGAATTCATTGGCATCATTAATCCTCATTCAAGTGTTGGACATACCTTTGTTCTTGCTGCAACAGACTATTTTACCAAGTGGGTAGAGGCTATTCCTGTAAAACATGCTACTTCTGAGGTAGTGTGTAGATTTTTGAAAGAAAACATCATATCAAGATTTGGTGTTCCATATAAAGTAGTGACAGATAATGCATCTTCATTCTCTTCTTATGAGGTAACCCAGTTCTGTTTTGATTATAACATCATATTGGCTCACTCATCATATTATTACCCTTAAGGTAATGGTCAAGCAGAATCAAGTAACAAAAATCTGATCACTATCATCTGAAAGCTTGTGGATGAGAACCAAAGATCATGGCATAAAGCGTTGTATGATGCTTTGTGGGCTGATCGTATTACACCCAAGAGAGCCATCAGCATGTCTCTGTTTCAATTACTCTATGGAGTAAATGCAGAAATTCCTATTACATTGGAACTCCCAGCTCTCAAGTTGATTAAGGCCATAGAAGATGCCACATTTGAAAGCTCTCTAGATAAACGGATAATGTTTCTCTCACAGTTAGAGGAACAAACGTCACAAGTGGTGGATCGTATCAATGACCATCAAAAGCAAGTTAAAGCTCTCTTTGACAAAAAAGCAAAGCAGAAGGTTTTCCAAGTTGGAGATCATGTCTTGCTTTGGGATAAGAGGAGGGAACCTAAAGGAATGCATGGGAAATTTGATTCTCTATGGCGTGGCCCTTTTGTAATTCATCAAGTGATTGGCGAAAACAAATTTCTACTGGCATATCAAGATGGCACTCCGTTCGCACTGCCTTATAATGGGCAGCATCTAAAACACTACTTTCAGTAGATTTTTAGATTAGTTTCTATACATAAGGTTTGAGTCTTTTAGTCTTTTTAATCTTTTAAATTTTTAGTCTTTTTGATCTTTAAAGTCCTTTCTTTATGTTTTATTTGATGACTCCATAGCCCAATGAATCCTAAGACACTTGCAAATTCTGGATTCTACTACCTTCGCTTTCGAAGGCAGTTCCCCAGTTGGAGCCAGTTGTTATCCTGAATTTTTGACTTGTTTTAAAATTTGGATAACCAATCAAATTTTTGATAAAATTTGAAGATTTTCTTCTCTAAGGCACGCATTACGAGGTGCAAGGAGTGGAAAATCTCAGTTTTAAGTCTATAAACCTTTGGGCTACTATTTTTCTCTCTTTCTTTTCCATTTTTATCAATTTTTGAGCCTCTTTCAGTGTGTTTTTGGTCAAAATCGGGTTTTTGGAGCAACTCAGAAAGTAGGGAAATTTTGGCTTAAGAGCAAAATTGCTAAAGCTCTAAAAAGTTCTGAAATTGCTTAAGTGAGTCAAAAAGTCCAAATTTATTAAGAATGCTCATTTTTGACAAAAGTAAAATTGTTATATGAGTCAAAAGTTCCGACTTACTTTGAGCAAAATTGTTAAAGCTTCAAAAAGGCCCGATTTTGTCTAAAACACTTGCATTTGCATTTTAAAAACCCGATTTACTTGAAGTCTTTTGCAAAGAGAATCAAAAGGTCCGATTTCATTTTAAATTGACTTGCAATAACATTTTGAAGACCCGATTTCACTTGCAACCGATTCAAAAACGCCCGATTTCTTTTTAAATCTTGTTTTTATTTGTAATGTGCTCTTAAAAACCTGATGGCATTCATATTTGAAGAATAGTTCAAGTTTGAGTTTGCTTCTCTACCTTATTTCATACATTTTCAAGCTAGAAAAATGGATTTTCAGCTGTAAATACCCAAGTCTCTCTCGTTTTCTGAATTTACAAATTGCGCTTAGGGTTCTCATCTTCTTATTTGTCTGCAATCCCTATTTCAGGTATGTCTTTTCTTCTTTTCTTTGTTTCCTCTTTGTAAATATTTTTCTATGCTAGGAACTTTTTAATTAATACGCATTTTGTTCTCATTTTATTCACATTTTCATAAAAACGCGTTTTTCTTTATTTCTTTTATACGTTTTTCTGATATACATTAAAATGTATGTTCATTCGCTTTTAATTTATTCATGTTTGTACATATATTTGCCATTATTCGCTTTTGTTTAAACAAAACGCGTTTTCATTGTTATTTAGCTCACCTTCACTGAATACGCATTTTCCATATGCACTTCATATACCATGCGCCCTTCATTTCCTTTCATCCCATCGATATTTTCTCTCCATAACATTCCATATGCCTCCATTTTTAAAAACTCCATATCAAACGCATTTTCCATTATTCAAATACCTCATACACAAAAATGCATTTTTCTCACATCATCCATATTTTTGTTTTCATCCATCATCCTTACCCGTTTCTTACATTTTACATTCATCCACATCAAATCCTCTTTTTGTCATTTTCCACAAAAAAATTCACTTTGGCTCATATTTCGGGTTTTGAGAACAAAATAAGCAAGTCAGGATTTACAACTAGAATTACAATTTTAAAAATTGCAAAATTGTAAAATTGTCAAATGTCCAAAAAATTGCCTTTTGTAAAATTGCTAAAGTCATTGAAAAACCCAAAATGCTTTAAAAAAGCTCAAAAGTTGAACTTTTTTAGGCATAACTCCAAATCCAAGCTAAAAAACTTTTTGTCTTGCTGTTTCAAAAAGATAAAGCGTCGCTTTTGGTTGCGATCACTCCATCAAGACTTGAATTCGTCTTCACCATTCACTTTCCATCATTTTTCTAAAGACAGTTTTATTGTCCTAGGGTTTGAGTTTCACCATGTCTGCCCATGTTGATGTTGATGATGTTCTGACCTTATGGGGTTTTCACCGCAGCCTTGGAGATTCCTGTTCAATGACAGATGAACCATCTCCTCCAATAAACAAAAAGATGATATACAAATTTGATAAGTATCAGAATGAGATTTCCCCATCTCACGTGGTTTCGAATATTAACGAAATCAAGGACACAGAAATTGGACATGTTGATATGTCTGAATTTCTCAAGAGGGCTGAGAAATCAACTTCTCATGACATGCAGTTATTGCTGAGAAGTCATATTCATCTGGTATCTTCTTTTCCTGTTGCTGCTCTTGAGCTTGAATTTGTTCTTGCATGTGCATCCCGTTTTGACAGTCAATCTAGAACCATCAAGGATGATGACGGCAATGTGGTTATCAGACTTGATGCTGAGACAATCAACAAAATTTTTAGAGTTCCTGATGCTACTACATATTCAAAAATCACATTGAAGAGTGCTCACAAACATTATGAGCAGAAAAAGAATGATTGTATCAAACATATCAATCATAAGTGGCATCTCAAATCATGACCCTGTGTGACCCGGATACCCAAATTGTATCGGTCTGATTTTAAGGAAGAGATTAATGATATGATCACTCTCCTGAGCAAAATAGCAGGGTTGAAGGTTTCCAATGTGTTTGAAAGCTGGATGTATAAGTTCATTGTGGTCATTAGAAAAGTACAGCACCCAATATTCTGGGGTGAAATAATCAGCGACAGTTTGTGTGAACAACTTGCACAGGTCCCTACCACTCTTACCTTCTACATGAACTCATATTTGGTTTATATAGCAGCATCATTGAGGCAGTTTCCAGGCCTATCTACTCAAGGTGACAAATCATTAGTACCTGTATGGGAGTATTATGATCAGCTGACTTTAAGACCAAGTCGGGCGCATTATAGAAGAGTTCAAGATGCTTTCTTTGGTCACTTTATGTGTTTATTTGAAAAAGCATTGGAAAACAATAGGATATCTAAGGTCGCTTGCAGGAAAGTAAATGAGTATGGTTGCTTGTTTCTTCAATTCCCTACCTTCACTTATATGAGAGTCAGTTGTTTTGAAGACCAACCTTATATGCTTCCAAGGTATTTGAGTGATAAGATTATTCTGATGGAGCTGGGAAGGCAGTTGATGACAGTGCATGCACGTCAAGCTACACAACACAAGATTGGAGTCAATATTTCATCACATAATCCATTGGTAATTGGGAGGTATTCTTTGACAACTTCCTCAAGAGAAAAAGCAATGGAGACTGAACTTCAGGAAATAACATTAAAGAGATTTCAGGCTAGAATGGATTTTGATTATAGAAAAATGAAAGACAAAATTAAAAGAGCTTTCACTCATGTGCACCACATTGAGGACATTTGGGCAGACCTCTGAAAAGAAAAAGATATATACATAATGGATTATTGCAGGCTCACAGTGGAGAAAATTGTTGATTTGAATTTGACCTTAGTTCCAGAGGGGGTAATTGATGATAGGAAGGTTTTAGATCCTAAATATGAAGAACAAGGAGTTGCTAATGCGCCCATTCCTGCAATTCAGTGGTCTCAAAAGGAATCTGTCTCTATTTTTGATAGGTGTCAATCAGTCTTGGCAAACACCAACACTTGGCTTAAAAGCATAGGTGTCAAGACTATTAAAATCAGAGTCAGGACTGAAGATGATCCAGCTGGTCCTAAAGGATTAAAGTCAGAAATTAGAGACAAATCAAAAGAAGGAGCTTCTTCTTAAGGTACCAGAATTAAGTTAAGGGTAAGCTGAGCTGTGGAGGAACCATTGGAGAAGGAAACACTAAAGGGAAAAGAAGTTAAGAAAATGCAGTTTCAAGTTTTGGATCAGCAAGAAGAAGAGGAGGTTCTTGAAACCTTTACCAGTCTAAGTGAAATGACTCCTCACATTGAAGCTCCAATACATAATTCAGCAATATCTCGTGTATCCCCTATTGATAGTGATGTCGACTCTTTCTCCACAGTATTTGTTCCTTCTATCCCACCTCCAGAGGCTAGTCATCATTCCTCATCAATAATAAATACACCTGTGAGAAGCTTGCCCGATAACTTGGAGAATATTTTTGATGCAAATCCAATCTTTCCAGCCATATCAGAAATAACTCTCCCAGAGATAGATACATCTATAGCGAGCTTTGATTGTTTCATGGCTGATCCTAGTCGTAATTTGTCTTCCGAACAAAACATAGTTGTTGTACAAACTGAGGCACCCCCTAGAATTTCAGTTGTAACACAAATTGAGACTGCAGTTGCCATTTCAGATGTGACAACCTTGGATCTTCCTCCATGGTTAAATTCAATTGCTCCCAAAAGAAAGAAACAAGTAGTGTCTCTTGATGTTTTTGATTTCCAAAAGTTGAAGAAATCAAAACCAATGATTGCAAAGAAAGCAAAAAAAGTCTCGCAAGTGTTTATTGACAGCTATAAAATGAAATATGTTGAGATTGCAGAACCTCTTGTTGATAAACCACATGAAGAGATGCAGGTATCTAATTACAGGTTCACTAGGGTTGAATTGGGCAAGCAGACTCATGCTAACATGATGCAAGATGCTCAGAGTTCAGTAACAATTTTAGCACAAAGCTATAATGAACTTCTAGCCAAAAAGGAGAAGCTCAAGGAGGATAATGATCAGTTAGTTTTAGTTATTCAAAGAATTACTAGATCATCAAAAACTGTTGATTCAATATCTACAATTGCTCCTAATGAATCAGTCAGGCAATTAGAGAAAATTGCACAAAAATCCAAAGCAGTTGATTCTTGGGTAACATAGCTGATTGATCAAAGCATTCCAATGATTGAAAAGACATTACAAGTTCTGAAAAATGTTAGAATAGCAAAAATTAAATTGAATCAGACTTTGGAAGCTTTCAAGCAAAGTTTGGAATCGCTTGAAAAGGATTTAAAAATCTGGCATGATATAGATCAAGTCAAGTTACAAATTCTATGCAGCAATTCAATCCTACCAAACAGAGAGAAATACATAGAATTTGAAGAACTTATGACAAACAAGTCATTGGTTATTCAAGACCTCATCAAAGATATCCAGGCTACTCTAGAAATGAATGAAGTTCAGCAAGACATCCTTTCTAGCTTTGAGAAAATCCCTTTCACAATATTGAATCATGAAGGAGAATTACTTGCAGCTGATATAGTCACTATAGAAATGACAGTAAATATTCAACAACAGTTGGAATCATAACATTTTACCATGGATTCGATTCACAAGTTTGTCAATCATCGAATCATCCTTGATAAAATGCAAACTGTTTATGAAGAACATAGACTTGCAACGATAAGATATTTTGATGTAATCTTGAAGACTGTTGCAGTTGCCAAGAACACACCAGGGCCTGATCCAAATGAGTTGTAGATGATTATCAGCAAATTCTTATCTTTCAAAGATAGGAATGAGACAAATTAAAATATTAGGTTGTTTTATGTATTTTCACTTTCAACAAAGTATATGTAAAAACAAGTTTTGCAATTGCAAGTGTTCTTTCCTTGCAGTTTTGGAATATGTAATTACATGTAAGATCTTACAAAACAAATCACAATTTGGATTGTAATTTTGAATAATTCAATTGCAATTAGTTATCAGTTGAGAGATTTTCTCATGTTTGTTGAGATCCTCCCAACTTTTTCTCCAGACCTCTCTCCTATAAATACTTGAGGGGGTCTATTGTAATCTTTTATCTTTTTTAGCAAGCAATAAATCTCTGCAGAATTTTGTACTCATAAAGTCTTTGAGCTTTATAGTTGATAATTGTTAGTTTTCAAGTAATATCAAGAAGTTAGAATTTTAGACTTTGTGCTGAATTCTCATTTTGCATCCTTCATGTTCTTATGTCATTTTGGAGCATCATTTTGTGACTACTTGAGAATTGTGGAATATTGCTGAAGAGAGATTCAATTTAAATATCTACATTCTTTGTGTTGTAAATGTGAAGATTGAATTTGTAGTTAGTATTAGAAATTGAGAACAATTGCAAGACTTTGTGCTCGTAGTAATTCTCATTTAGAGTAGTTAATAGATACTTCGTAGTTACAGACTTTGTGTTGTTTTATGTTGTATATTTCATTAAGTAATCATTCTAAAAAGGGTAGATAGGATCTCATTCCTCAAGACTTTGCGCTTATTGGTTGTTTTCCCGTCCCGGAGGAAGTAACGGAAGTCTTTGCACTTTCAGGAAACTTTATTTCCTCTTTCTTGATTTCACTGCATAGCTGCTGTAATAAGTTTTATCAACATGTGCTATTTCTTTTCTGTGAAGAGAAAAGAACATAATCTTTCCTAAAATAAGAGGAAGGATTGTTGTCCTACCCATTTAGTTTTGTTTAGTTAAAGGGGGAGCCTTCCCTTAATTAGGAGAGTTTAATCTCACGTACTGTGGTTGAAACCACAATTTTGTATGCTTTCACAAGAATACAAAAGTTTCAACCAACACATTGGAATCTTGTGAAGAAGATTTATGTGATAACCTTATGGTTTTTTTGCGAAGGGGGGGAACACTCAGTTTGTAGGTTAAAATAATGATTGTATGGTAAAAAATAGCCACCTAAGATATAGTATGAGAAGTTTGATGTTTTCACATTGAGTTTAGGTTTTGTTAGGAGTGAAGAGGATCATTGTGTTTGTGCTTTTTATTAAGGTAAGCATAGGTTTTGAAAGGGTCCATAACCTTTTGCAAGAAGAAAGATATAGCAATAAGAACATCAAGACAATAAAAAGTAGCCAAGGAACAAACAAACAAGACATTACAAAATCATTACAAAAACCAACCCAAAATCAAGGTGGTTTAAAAAATTGTTCCAAAATTTTGTTTAACCACAGTAAAAGGATTATTCTCCTCTAAGCTTATTTTCTTGGAACAAGAAAAATTCATAAGATCATGGGAAAAATCCTCTTCCATCCCCAAAGCTTTAAAGGAGGAATTGAACATCGTATTGTCCACAAAATATTTCCCCTTATTGTCTTCCTTTACACCTCATCAAAGGATTTAATAGACTCCTCTATAGGAGTAGGAGTATGTTCTTTTTTCGTCCAAATGAAATGGTGTTTCATGTTGGAGTGACTCAATAGTATGACCAACTTTACAATAACAATGATAGATAACATGAGAGTCTTTGAATTCAATATGTTGCACCCAATTACCATAGTTGGAAGATAAGGGGATCTGAGTAGGGAGAACCTTGTTTTTCTCCACAAACACATAGAACCTAGCAAACAAAAAATGCTTTTTGAATTTTGTTATCAAATCAATAACACAATATTGCCCAAAAGTATTGGAAATAAGCATAAAAAAATCATTCTAGAACTCTAAAGGAAGCCCTAGAAATCTAATACAAACAAGAAAATTGAAGCTAATATTATTTACTAGATTGAATCCTGAAGACCAACTTTTAAGAAAAAGGCCATTCTTCCCTAAAAACTAAGGACCTTCAAGAAGAGTCCTTGAGCAATTTTCCAAATTGGAAAAGGAAAAGTGAAAAAACTTATTCAACATAATAGCTACCTAAACCTAACCTCTTAGTTTCAAACTCTGAAGCACCCATCTTATGACAGTATCAATGTTGGGACAATTGTTGCAAAATCTCCCAACAAGTGAATTCCTAAGCCAAATAGATGACTCAACAGTAAGAGAATGGGGGATGTCAATTTGAATCTTCCCCTCCACCTAAGCTTCAATTCAAACTCTAGAGGAATCACCCTCTCCAAAACACCTAAAAAACACATCATAGGAAAAATTATTGATGATCAGATTATCATCATCCTCTTGTATATAAACGATATGTTGTTTGTTGGTAACAACAATGCGATGATTAGGGAGCTAAAAACTCAAATTTTGGCACATTTGATATGAAATTTTTGGGGATACTTTTGTGGGACAAAGACCAATAGGGATTGAGTACACAAAAGATTTGGTTAATTTAGAGTAAGTATGTTGCCACCATTTTGCAATAATTTAGTATGCATGACTTTAAACCAATGAGTATTCAATTTCTTGTTTTACACTAAACATTATTTAGATATGTGTCCTAAATTGCATGATTTTGAAGATATGTCTAATGTTCTTTATGCTAGTGTTGTTAGCCTAAAGTATGTGATAGGATATTACCCTAGCAATGACAATTTTGAGTAGGTTTCTATCTAACCCCAGTAAGGAGCATTGGACTTATGTTAAGAGGGTTTTCAAATATTTTTGTGGGACTTTTGATTACCATTTATGTCATCATGGTATTGAAAATGTAAATAATTCATTAGACATATCAAGCTTTATGGATAAAGATTGGGTAAGTGATTTGGATAGTCAAAGTTCCACTAGTGGTTATGTATATTTTTTGTTTGGTAATCCGGTGAGTTAGATGAGTAAAAGGCAACCCATGGTTGTTTTTTCCATAAAAAGAAAAGTATATGGATACTAAACACATGTCTAAGGAGTTAATTTAGTTATAAATATTGTGTACATGTATTAGTTTTAATTGTAGGGTTATTAAAATAAGTTGTTGTGAGTTAAGTGTTATTTGTTTGGCCAAGAATCCCATGTATCATGCTCATCCTTAGCATGTTGATATTTAGTATCAATTTGTGTGAGAGATAGTAAAAAATAGTAAAGTCATGTTACAAAAAGTTGACATAGAAAAAAATGCAAATTCCCTCATGAAGTCAATGCCTACATAAGCTCCCTTGTTGCAAGAATGCCATGGGCCTTGTTTGTACTTAATTTCATTTATATTTCCTATGAATGTATTTGCAATGTATAAATTCAAGTGGGAGAATGTTAGGATGAAGGTTTCATTTTACCTTGCAATACCATGTATATTTTATGTGTCTCCACCAATCTTGGAAGGTGTACTTGTATCCACTAAGTGTAATTGGAGAAATAATGTGTAAAATTTATTCCCCTAAATTCTTGGCATTTGTTGTCATGTGCATTTATGAAGAAGGTGGAGCACAATTATGACAGTTATGATTGACTTTGAGATCATTTAAGGCACTTTCCCATTCCTAGGCTCTAAGGAAGAAGTGAAGAATCTTGTAATGATATATGGGAACCACACAAGTTAGTGGACTCCAAAATGGAGCACTTGAAAATTTATTAGTCAAAGATGCCTTTGTGGTTTCCAGTTTTTGAGACAACTATGTGAAGTTGTTAATATATTTACTATTCTCAAAAGATGCTCTCCAAGGTGGGCGTGGTGTTTTTGCATGATACTATGATAATTTTAGATTTCCAAATTTTAAGATCCAAACACTTTGATTTTGATGTGCTTCTACCCTTTTTGGTAAAAATAATTATTTGATGTTTTGAGGTTACTTTAATCTTACATGTTTGTGATTTTTTTTAATTATGTAAGTTTTTAATTACCAAAAGAGGCTCATAAATAATAGGCATAAGAACATTAGTATTACATTTTATATAGAAATTTTTTTAAGTTATATATGTATCATGATGATGATGATTAGGATAATGATATTTAATGTTCCTTTGACAAACTCATTTAACACCTACCATAGTGCATCAATTTCAATAAAAGGTTGTTTCCACAATTTTTAAGCTTTATAATAGATTCTTTAAATTTTGTTTGATGGCCTTGTTTAAAGTTTTGCTAACTTATCATAACTTTTTTGAGTAAACATCTATGTGAAATACCATCCAATCTAGATATGATCACTTGTCTCTTTATGCTTTGTATGGATAGAAAAAAATATTTTACTTATTCATCCCCTTAGATTTTACTAGCTTTAAAAATATGTGAGTCATGCAATAAGTTAGACCAAATATCAACCACCCTCAACAACCCAAAGGATCAAGATTACATGAAAGACTTATGAGTGTAACATGATATAATCAAAATAAAATCTTCCTAGATTAGGTTAGAAAGATCACTAGGCTTGCAGTTATTGCCTAGTTCATATGATCCTTGAGAATTAACTTTGATCTTATCATAATCTATTTCTTTCTTTTCCATCGAACTTCAATTGTGTGGTGCATCTAAAAAAAAAATCTTGATTGCTAGCAACAAATCCATTATGTTGTGTGTGTTTTTCTTTAGGATTTGGCAACAAATCCAAACTGCATTAGCAATCCTAAGACTATGCAAGTGACAATATTGTCAATAGATTCAATTATAACCTAGTCTCATAAGACAATATAAAGCTAATTTTTTCTCCTTGTTAGATCCCAAGCCTTGTGAAATCTATTGTTGTCTTTGCTTCTAGTTAGTTGCTTGTGATTTGGATAACTTTTTATCTTCCCTTTTTCAATTGGACATCTCATGTCTTGAGGAAAAAAGCTTAGTACAAACATTAACCTTTAGCTATGTTTACTCTACCCATCCCACAACACATGAGCTAATACAAAAATGATGCATTGATGCAAGTGTTCAAGATATAACTAAATACTATCTATCAAAATGTTATACTATGAATTTGTTATATCAATATCCCATCCCTGTGTAATAATTTAAATGTTGTGAGTAATCAAATGTAATAGCAAATGTTCGTGTTATTAGAATTTTGGCCTCTCTTGACATACAAAATGCTTCTTAAGAAATTCCCAATTCACTTTCTAGACAAGTGCTAGCATGGAGTTACCTAATAGCTTGTGATGGGGAAATACAAAATAAAAATATATGCAAGGCAACCATTGAATAAGTTTGAAAACCATGCTACTAGAGGGAAAATAAACCATTTTTGTGCAAACAAGTAATTAATTTTTTGTAAGGTATGAGAAAGGACTATAAAGACTAGCTTAAACATTTTTGTCCCTAAAATAGACTATGTAGTACAAAGGTTGGAAGAAAAATAATGCCTTCCTCATTGAATAACAATTTGAGGTTGCTTTTAGACACAAAGATCACTCCAAAGATTTAAAAATCTCTAAACGGTGTTCTAGTTAAGGTCATGTTGTCAACATCATTGATTCCAACTTATGAGCTTGTGTCATACTTGTCTATACAATTTAAGTCTTTTGTGAGAGGTCATTAAGGATTCATCCAATATTGTTGATTGTATGATGACAACAAAGTTGAGGAAGAGGTGCTTCAATTTTGACATAATGTTGCCCTTTTCCAAGGCATTGATTAATGTAGCAATCAATGTGTCAGATCTTCACAAATGAATTAACAACCTTGGTGAATCTTTCCATGAAGTCTACTATATTCTCCATAGGAGGATTGAACTTATGAGCAAATAAAGGGTATGGTAGTGGGTTCTCCACTCTCACTAGTGGTTGTCAAATGTTTAATGGAATGTTTTTAAAATCAATCTCAACTCTTTCCCATGAAAACCTAAGTGGTGAAAGGGATATAATGATGACACAAAATTAAGTGAGAAACATGGTAGAGAGAAGCTATAAGAGTTCAATGCTCATATTAACAATGTTGTTGATGACATATTATTCATTAAGAAATAGGAAATTACAATTTACATTTCTTGGATGTCATATTGATAGAAAAGCAGATGGCATACTTTCTCATCAAGTATATAAGAAAGGGACTCATACAATATTCACCTCAATGCATTGTCTTACCATAATTTTAAAGCATAAAGTGAGTGCTCTCATGAGCTTTTTGCCAAGAGAGCTTTCAAAAATGTTGATGATAAACATTTGGAGTAAAAAACTAAGCAATTAACTAAGTTTTTTAAAGGAACGTGTATAGGGGTAAATAGATTGCTTGACCTTTCAAGGAAAAAGGAAATAATGAGTGGTTACAAGATTTGGAGGATTATGATCTAGTTCTAGTGACATTCCTTTATTATATTCTAGAAATCTCCGACAAGATTTCAAATATTCTTAGGAAAAAATACATCAAGAAAGTTATTCTAGCTTAGAAACATTTCAAGCTCCTCAAAAATAATTTGAAAAATTAGCAAAGAAATTGGTCATGTAGTTACCTATATTGGTGAAAGAGAAAGGTCCATAATTATCAGGGTGACTTTACATAGTATTTACATTTGACGAGAAGGGTAGAAATGTAAGTATAAAATAAGCAATCTTGTTCAACTAAGCACTACATTCACGTTTGAAACTCCAAAGTAATTATTGTAGAGAATCATTTTTTCAAGCATCACCTAAAGAAGGTTGTGAAAATTTGTAAGCACTCACAAATTTTGAAATTGGATGAAGGTTTCTATAACAATTTTTAGAGTACCTTTATCAAACATATTGGAACCATCCCTTAAGAGATAGAAATATAATGTTCTTGAGTTAGGGGATTATGGTCTATAAATGAATGTAATGACTAATTTTTTATTTATTGTTTCCTCCTTTCATGGGCCTAATGGGAATCATGTACTTGAATAGAGTTATTAGATAAGGATCTTGAGTCCACAATGATTACATATGATTCTTACTAGTAAGAAGATCACGTGTTTTAATCCTAAATGTTAATTCCAAAGACATATCATGGCATTTTTCCTCTAGATAGCACCTAAAATGATGTCATCCCACACTTTGTTGCCTTCTCCCAACAAAGGTCATTTGTGCACTTGATTGAGCCTACTTAGGAGGCCAAGCCAAGGAACTCTCCCCATCCTTCTTTCAATAGATGTGACCTCAATCATTTGGGCTCTTGTTAGACCTCCAATTCTATTGGGAGATCAAGGAAAGCACTATCTGATAAGAGCACCGAAGGACTCAATGGCCCCTCCCCTCTATCAATACTTAGCTTGGGGCTTGAAGAGAGAGAAGTACTAGTTAAAAATGGATGCACGCCAGGAGGAAATAGGATGTAACAACCATCTCCTTCTTAAAAGAAATTACCAAGATTTATTTACCGAGTAGTTAATAACTAGCATCATAGGTAAAATGAGATATAAAATTTTTCCTTTCAAAACAGAATATGCAACTACATAACTGAATACACTTAGATATAACAAATCATCTAGTCGCGCTTTTCAACTAAAAAGAGTAATCATCTTTTAACTTTTACATTTCAATATCATTGATTTTATTTCAATAAAATAATAACATAAGATACAAGGTCAAAGATCCCATATCTGGACACTTTCTGTCTTCCAAGACTCGGCATGTCATCTACAAGAGGGAGAGCATCACCTAGTTGCTTTTTCTCCAACCATGGACCAACGATCCCTAACACACCTTCCTATCTAGAAGTGGCACTACCCTTCAACGAAGGGTTTAGTTAAGAACCCTCTTAGTTCTACCATCTAAGCTCTGGTGTTGTGCCCTACTTAACTAATATCATCCTACAACTATGGATACCTTCTAACTATGTAAGACAACTCTGATTAGTTAAGCAACCTAGGTCATAGTGAACCGACAAGTGCATGCAAAGACAACTGCACACTTTGGCCAAATTATTTGTAATATATACAATTGCTACTTGAGAGCGAAGTCATTTTTTCACCCACCCTACTTGACTTGGATCACCATATCTGACCTAGGGTTAACTCAAACTGACTGTTCGACCTATTAAATAAACACAAAGAAAAATTGTTATTTGACACACCTTGACTTTCTAGTCATAACTCAACGGAGTTGATATAGTTTAACATCTTCTTTGAACTCTAGAGTTACTCACCGTAACTTCTGGGTCTTGGCATCTACCACTAGTTGAAAGTATACCGAACATAGGAGAGTATCTACTCTCAAAATTAATTCTTTGGCATTCTTTTTCCGACACAAACCAAATAAATTGACTCAACTAGTCACAAAGTAATATAAAGACTACATGCACTATATACCCCCATCTGGGTGGTTTCGTCTAATTGCAAACCCTTGACAGGTTTAATCATTCAAGACAAAAAGGCAAGGTCTTCATTCCAAGAGACCATTACAATCTCAAAATCTTTCCAAAGAGGTAAACAAGGAAATCTATTCCTTAACAAATAAGCATTCTTAGTAAAAACTAGCTTCAAGCTAAGCTTAAGGCTCTTTTTCCATTTCTTTACTCTTAGCCTTACAAACTCGGTTAAAAACCCTCAAGAAACAATGATTTAGCATATGTCATTTTTGTGTTCATTCTTGAACTCTATTTCCAAACATTTACATACAACTAGGCTCTTAGTTGACTAGAAAACCAAGTCTTTTCCTCTATGATTAAAGAGATTTTCACATTCAATAAGTGGTTGCATTCATAATTCATTCATAGTCAAATCTTTTGCATGAAAAGATTACTAAGTATGAAAATTCCTATCTGGCTTAAAAGAATCAATCTTTTCCAAGAACCCACGAGAGTGAACTACTTCAACATGGTGGATTTTAAGAAAATAATAAAGAATATTGCATAAGAAAGTATGCAGCTATATCTGCCCATAACTGGTTTTATTTAACCTTTCACAATCTTTCTTGAACAAGAAAAGAACATAGGAAGAAAAAGGAAAGTAACCTGTCTACTTACTGGCTTGGCAAGGTGTATACAACCAATATTCTACTCAACGAGCTATTCTTGCTCTGAAAAACTATGATACAGCAGTCTGATTCTTCCTTATATATGCACAAGAATAGTAAAACGAACCTCCTTTGAAGCTTACACTCTATTCTCAATTAGTTGTTCTTGTTCTCCATCAACAAAGCGTCTAACTTCTATTTCTTATCCCAGTCAATGTAAAATGCAACGCAGATAATGATATCTGCTCCCACATGTTTTTGCTGGTCTTTTATATCAACCAAAACTCTCTTAAAATGCAACACTACTCAGGTTTTTACCGATGGCAATGGATAACCGCCTTTTACTTTCAGTTTTTAGCATCTAGAAATCTCTCAAGATTGAGCCACCCGATTACTTCATCCCTCGACCACTCCCAGCCAAGGCAGTTACACAGTTGGTTGCTGAAGATATTCAAAAATATACCCCTCCAAGATTATCACGATAAGGTTAAGCAAGAAACGGTTAATAAAATCAGTTATCCCATTGTCAGAACGTGGAGAAAGCCACGGTTTTGAACGTAGTAACTAGAATTACAAAAAGGATAATGTCAGCGCCACCTTCGTAGCATGAAGCCCACAGCCATACATGGCTTTGCAGCGGCCATAAAACATTACAAACTTTGCTTTAATGTTATCGAGCTCCTCTTGAAAAAGAGTCGAGCCAATACAAAAGGTCCATGGCAATGTTAGCCATTTCAATTGATCATAATATATATAAAAGTTAAAACATTTGCATAATAAAGATAATTACATTGCCATGCAAGGTCAACGATGATGGATATCATGTCATTATACTGGCGTAACCGCTGTAATATAGAACTCAACGATAACGAAGATAATCAACGTTCAACTTGCAAATTTTAATATCAATAGCCATCAAATAATAACGTATATAATACAACGCTTTATATGCATATGAATTTACATATGTATGTGCTATTTTCTTTTGCAATATACCTATGCATATATATATTTATCTATACGTACGTGAATGTCTATGTGCATACATAGTTACATACCTTCACCTACATATTTACATATGCATCCATCTACGCATATATTTATATATGTATACATACATTTTTCCAGTTCACACACATATATTTACTCATATATATTTAAATAAAGAAAGTTATTAAACCCCAAATTGCCACAACCAAACATAATGGAAAGAACACGACTCAACTACCTTAGGTTGACTTACCTCCAAGCACACTATTGACATCCCTAGATGTTACACCCCGATTGTATACTTACTAGGTTATTAGTACTGGATAAGGATTATGTGTTTGTAAAGACAATTTTATGAATGAATAAAGATATGATGCACCTTGTTATCAATATGAGTTTTGTACATTAATGATTGTCTCATTCTTATGTTGTTCAATTGATGTTAATCATGGTGAAAATGTGCATTATGAGGTTAATGTATGATGTTATATCTTGCGAAGTTTATATATACTGTTATTGTTGTGAGCATTTGATTGTCGTGAGTTTATGACTGTGGATGCAGGTATATGAACTAGTCCCCCAGGCAGAGGGGAAATATCACTTGGGAGAGGGTGGTCGTTTAACCAGTAATGTTAATCAGTTGAGCATACATACACATCATGAAGGGTATAGAGGAACCAAGTCAGATAAATTAAGTCTTGATAAGTCATCCATAGGCTTTAGGAGTCTGAATTCACTTCTTTGTGCTTTGTGAGTAATGATTGGTTATTGTCAGACTTACTATACTATGACCCCTTGTATGAATGATATGATAGATATGTGTTAAAGGTTGAGTGGGTACGTATACACATGTATGCATTGTGTACACGTATCTATATGTATAGACATATCGATACGTACGTACATTAAGCAAATGGATATGATCATACGCATGTGTCAACATGTATATACGCATACATACCTATACATAAGAGTATATATGGTTATACGCATATATATACGTACACACCCTGCCTAATATCTGTGGTGAAAATAATATTATTTTCTAGAAAATTTACATATATATGTATGTATAAATGTATATATCAATGAAGTAATTATATTTTATGATATATATACATATACATACATATATATATATATATATATATATATATATATATATATATATATATATATATATATATATATATATATATTAGGTATAAAAAATATATGTATTAATATTTTAAGGTAATATATGCATATATATAAATATATATATAGTATATATATACATATAATAGTAATGTTTAAAATATATATAAGGTATTTAATAAAAATACATATATTATAAAATATATAAATATACATATAAATAAAAATGAAAAATAAATATTCCCACACAGCAGAGAATATGGGTGAGAAGTGGAACGAAAAGACAGGAAAGGAAATATGGAGACAAATATAAGGAAAAAGAAAGGAAGATGGTGGAAATATGAAATGCAATGGAATAAGAAAGAATGAATAAAATGGATGGAGGGGAACATGGAAAATGAATAAAAATAAGCAGATGGATAAATAAAAGAAATGAGTTGGTGGAAAAAAGGAAGGAAAGGAAGGAAGAAGGAATGGTGAGGGAGCCGAGGGAGAGTGGCAGCAGGAGGATGGAAGGAAAGAGCCATAAATAAGAAGAATGGAATGAGACATGGAAAGAAGAGCCATAGATAGTCTGGAGTAATGGAATGGAGGAGTTTTGGACACAATATCTTGCAGTGAAAGAAGGAAGGACACAGAAGAGATTGACAGCAATAGTGGATGGACACATAGAGAAATGGAAGAAAGGATGGAAAGTAATAATGGCATGGATGGACACGGAAATGGAAAGGATAGCTGTAATCGCAATAATGTTTTGGTGAACTTTCATTGCATTTAAGGATAAATGTGTGAGAAATTTCATTGTATTTGAAGGGCAAATGAATAAGGAAAGCCAATGCAATTTAGGGTAAATGCTTATGAAATTCAATACATTTTAATGGTAGATTAAAAGAAGGATTTAAGGATATAAGGGTTGTAAAAAGAGAATCAATTGTTTAAGAAGCTTAAAGGTAGCTTTACTTAATATGCATTATTCCATGAAGGGTTTTTATGTGTATTTGATTGAGTTTGCAATTTTGTATGATCTTTGTATATGGAGAATACGTAGAGTAATTAATATCTACTAGGAACAAAATGATGTCAAACCAAGTATGATTTTTAGCTTATGTTATTAGGTTAACTCTAACAAGCTTCACTCCTAGGATAAAGATTTCCTAAATCAGGAGTTAGGATATTAGATACTTGTTTATTAGCTCATTTCTTAGTAGACCGTTTGAGATAGGAAGTCTGGGGTAAACTGAACCCATTGAAGGACATAGCCTGCGCATAGAGTAAGGTAGCCCAAAGTCAAATCAGCCTTGAGTAGTGTAAGTGATAGATGACTTACCCAGTCGTTTACTGAACCAGAATACTATGGCCATAGTAATGTAATGTACCTACATCCTCTTAGATCGATATATGATTACATTGTTAGTTCACAGTGATCCAATAAGTCCATACTAGTTTGGGATTGTGGGATACAAGAATCTAGTTATGTAGGACACACCACTATGCTCAGTTGGTTAACAGAATCAGTTACTCAACCAATCCTTTCGACGAAGGAAGGGCCTTTCATTGAAAAATGAATGTGCGAGGGACCGCATTATTAGTCCGTGGTTGGCGGAAAAGCACCCGAGTGATGTTTCTCCTCCACAATCAAACGTCTACAGAACCAAGATTGAAAGGGAAGATCATGGACCGTCTTACTTCTATTTGTGCAAAATTTGTTTAAGCTATGTATGTACTCTTATGCTTTTGTACTCTGTTATTCATTTTGAAATGGTAAATGTTATTTTGTTGTGATAAGCTTTAAATTGTATTTATATGATGTATTTCAATTTGAAAAGAAAAGAAAAAATTTATTGCAGTATTATTTACTCGTTTACTTTTGTTACAAGTTGTAAAAATTAAGGAATTTTATTTCACATATAGGATAGGTTGTTACACTAGACACTTTTAGGTTTACGGGATCAAATACTTGACTAACACTATGCTTAGATGGCATTGCCAGAGAATTCGTAACCTTACCCTTCTCCCAGGTGATACTCCCCCTCTCTTTCTCTAGAGGGTGTTCGGATTTTTCCTACATTTTCACTCAAGAAACAAACTAGTTAGCCTGAACCATTGCATAATGATCATATCATTACATTTTCATTAACAATTGTTTTAAAAGAAATAGAATCATCTCATAGTATTTCATCATTTTCATATCATCAAATAGCCATCCACATTTCATTCAAATGCAGTAACATAACATTGCACAATTCCATCATAATATGTGACTTTCAAGATTTCATAATCTCATGATTCATCACAGTAATTACCATAAAGTGAAAAGTAGTTTTAGAAATCTAGGGTGGGAGTAACACGGGACTAGGATCTCCATTCAGACACTAATCCACTTATCCAAGACCTTTGTTAAGATGAGAGCTTTGGTAGTACCAGCAAACCAAGTGAGGTGAGTAGTCATAAGGACTTCCCTTTGTCAATGTTAGGGCTAGGGTTCAAACTGTACTTCTTTGCACAAAACCTGTTGTAAAAGAGGCATATTCTAATGCAGATCATCAATTTGATGGCTGAATAACATATACGACTTTTCCTTCCAATAGCCCTTTTTATTCAAGAACTAGCCTAGAGTTAGATTAACTTATAATTCATAACTTGTGATGGGGCAAATACACAATATAACATATACAGAGAAGCCATAGGACCAATCTAAATTTCATACTACCAAAGGGGAGACAAACTAAAATCTTTGTGCATACAAGTATAACAGTTTGCATATGTTAGCAAATGACTGCAAGGACTTATTAACAGATTTTAGCTCCTCATATGAGCTTAGTATGGTATAAAAGTTGGAACAACACTAGTTTCCTCTAGACAAGACCTCAAGCAATGCCATTCCGGTATATGACTTGAGCACCAAACCTGTTGTAAAAGAGTGGTATTCTAATGCAGTTAATCAAGTTGTGACCTTAATTTGATCCGAATTCTTGGTCTAATTTTCCTTCCACTAGCCTGTAAATCTTTGTTTCTAAATAAATATGCAGACCTTACCTCGTATGATATTCGTCGAGTGCAAGGCCTCAAAGTTTCATCCACACAACAAGATCCCCATTAAAGTTGTGCCGGAAATGAATTTTCAGTCGGATCTTAAAGCTTTCTAAATAAGCTTTCAACCCCTTTGAGTCTCTTGAGTTGAAGGCATAAAAATTTGCACTCCACCAATTTAGTGCCTATATGACATTGGAATTCCCCATGGCACACGCGCTTTTCTTTTATTGGTATTTTTTTTTATCTCTATTATGCTAGGATGGGCACCTTCTATTTTAACATCTTATTTGTTGTCATTTTCTTTTTCTTGTGCTCCCTTTTCACATTTAACATTAATGTAATTTTACTCATCATTTCCTTTGCCTAGACTAAGTTGTACAACCAAACATGTTTCTATTTTGAACTTAACAACTTCAAATAACCTTTACACTTTAATTTAAATTCGATAAATTCATTGTAAAGATTTAGAATCACCTGAGTAAAATATTAGCGGAAATACTAAAAACTAACATAAAACATATTCACAAGCTGAAAACAACATAAAAAAACATTAAAAAAATCTACTGAACCCCAAAATAAGTAAATTGTGTGCATCATTGGTAAAGCAATTTTGGGCTACATTGCCAAATTATTTCGTTTAATTGTGTACAATAACTATGTTCAGCTTGGGCTGAACTCTAACCCAAAAATTCTCACCTTTCACCATTTATTGGTCAACAAAGCCTTGACCAGAATCACGGGAACAAAAGTCATCTAACCTACCAAAAGAAGTAAACTGTGTGTACCAATGGTAAATCAATTTCAGGTTTCAAAGACAAATTATTTGGTTGCATTGTGCACAATATGTTCAGCTTGGGCTAAACTCTGACCAAACAATTCTCACCATTCACCATTTCTTGGTCAATAAAGCCTTGACCAGAGTCACAGGTTCACAGTTATCCAACCTACCAAAGAATGCACACAAGCAATGTGCCATGTATCTCAATTTGCAGAATTTACATAGAATAAGAATCTATATATTCTTTGCATGTCGCCTACAAAAGGATTCTATCCGGTCAAGTCCCTCTTCCAACAAAGTAGGAGAAACAGCAAAAGTCATGCGTATCCAATTTTTCATTCCTAGGGCGGTTCCTGCAATGGGCAAAGAGAATTATGGAATAAAAAAATATTAATTGAATACTACAAAGAAACATGTTACGGATCAAAAACATATTTCCTACATACTTATCTGGAGACTCATATCCTAACCCTTGGTACTCATCTCTCATATCATAAACATGTCACTGTCTTAAGAGACACATATGGGAGCATCACTAGACATCAGAAGACTTCAGATTTCCTGAGATCTGTACATCTCCATAAAAATTCCATTGATAATCGGAAAACTTCCTATAGTAACTTCTTAGTTATATCATATAAATCATATTGATTTTTTCTTCAGGGGCTAATAACTGGTTGACAAGAGTTGAAAGAACTAAAGAAAAACACGAACAATCATGTAATTGTCTAATTTTTGCATAAAATTTTATTATTTTTCTGTAGTATAAAATTTTCTTATCAAAGCACAAAGTGGTATGGTAAGAAGAGAAAAGAACAAGGCTTTAGATGTCCATGTGGATAAAAGTTTTATCTATTTATCTAAGGGTACTCTGCGGTAGTAGTTTGTGCTAATAAAAAGTATGTTGTAACACAACACACTCTCTCTCTCTCTCTCTCCCTCTCTCTCTCATACTCATATAGAGAGTGTGTATTTTACTAAAAATGGCATTCATGTTCCTGTCCTCATCTCCCAAACCCAAGACATCTCCCATCTCCACAACACTAAATCTCTCTCTCTCTCTCTCTCTCTCTCATATACTTATATAGAGAGGGTGTGTATTTTTCTAAAAATGGCATTCATGTTCCTGCCGTCATCTCCCATACCCAAGACATCTTCCATCTCCAAGTGACTATAATCTCCTGCCCCTCACCCTCACCCTCCACTCCCCTTCCATCCCTGCTCCCCCAACAGTCAACGAATCTTTTACAAATAAGGTGATAATAACTATATGGTATTTTACCTGGTAGAAGTATGACCGATTCTTCTTTAGCAAGCAGTGCACAAAATTCAATGTCATCTCTTATGTCTTCAAAGCCAGATGTATTTATCTTCACCTGGCAAACCACAGCATCAGAATAAATATCCAAAAAATCAATATATGTCACATGTAATTGGAAATTATAGTGGGGATGGGGAAATCCTAATCTTGAGAATTCGTATATTCATCAGAAATCTTTTCTTTCAAAAGATGTGCTTTCAATGTAGCAGTACTGCAAAATAAATAGAACATTGATAACTGGGAAAGCTTTTCTTACCATCACAAACATAGAACCTTCAGGTTTAACTGGACAAAATAGAAGATCAAGTTTTTGAATACGATCATAGCATATTTCAGCCACGTGACTTAGCAACTTCAGCATCTCCCCATAAAAGTCTTCTGTTGTTTTCTCTAAAATTTGTGGAATTGCAGCCTGCATTAAAACAATGCTTTATTGACTCACATTAAGTAGAAATTCAGTGGATTGAAAAGTACAAAGTTCAAACCCACCAGGATGTGGTAAAAAAAAAAAATAACAAATTCGATTATGTTCTATAAGTATTTGCACAAATGTATTAATAAGTACATAATGTTTTATAAATATTACCTACTGAAGCAATCCAAGTTGAGGTTGCTCATTAATTTGAAAACAGAAAATTTAGTTTTCTGGTCCAGTTCAAAATCAAATCAAATAAGAAAACTCACCTCAAAAGGTTGATTGAATTCATAGCCATTCAATATAATCAAAATCTCATTGAGCTTTCTAATCTAGTATTAGCATAAAACTCAATTCAGTGCATTAAACACAAGTTCCAGCATAGTCCTTAATCTTGTCTAGTCATACCATGTAGGACTAACAGTTAAAATATCGTAGCTTAATTTGATTCTTGGAACTTGAGGTCCTGCAACTGAATCCACTTAGATTTTAAAAGTTAAAACTATCTGGTATGTATCTTTAAAGATAATTCAAAATAGAACCATAACTTCTAAAGGATTTAGGTGAAAGCAACTAGACAAGTCACGAGATCTAGCGATTGCCACATAAAAAATATTCAACACTGCCAATGGTAATGAGTCAGGCAATAACCACATAAACTCTAATAAATTCTTCTCGATGGTACAATATTTGAGCATAATCACTCTACCAAAACCACAGGCATGTTCAGTGAGAACAAACAAAAAAGTGCTAAACAATCTATGCAAGTCTCCAGTTAGCAAATTCATGTCAGACTTACATATGATAAATACCAACATATGTCTTCACTATGGCCCTAAATCATTAATGGAATTCAAAGTTCACTATAAAACAAACTTCTTAAAGAAAATACCAGTATCCTTCACCATCTTATGGCTGCAACTATCAGTAAATCACCACTTTTGCATACTAACCCTTCACATATAAGATATTAATTGCATCCACGGAAGGTATTGAAGGGTAGTCTGCAACCAAGTATAAAATAAACCATGCACAACAGGAAGATGGAGGAATTTAGCCCCCTATGACATCATTGCTATCATCTATGAACTTCTTACATCATTTGTCTCGTGGGATTACCAGGTAAGAATTTTTCAAATACCAAGATATGGAGTACTATTTTCCAACACATTTGTGGAAGGACTGCTTTTTTGTTTGCTTCGAAGGTAAAAATGTCCAAGATTCCCAATAAATATAAAAAATTTGAGTGAATATGTTTGACATGTTGGCTCTTTTTATATATATATTTTATTTATAAGCAATTTCTTTTTAAATTGTGGTATGTTATAACCCTAAGGTGGCATTCTTTTGATCAAATAAATCATGGATTTCCATGAAACACACTGAATAAGACTGAATAAGTATAAAATATTCATGTGAATATTTTTCAAATGTTGACTTCCATTTTTCTAAAAAAAAAAAAATTTATAAGAAAAATTCTTTTAATATGTGGTATGTTTATAATCCTGAGATGGCATTCTCTTGATCAAATAAATCATGGATTTCCATGAACCACTCAGAATAAGACTGTCATCTTTATTGAGATTATTTGTCTTTTTATCTATCGCTTCTCTTACTCTGTTTCATATGGTGGTCCTCCTCTCAATGATCCTAGTCTCTTCAACATGGATACGGTAATTCGTTTATGCAAGAATTCACCAAGGAATTACTCAGTCATATTGAATGTACTTTGCATGTTCCTTTAGTCTTGTTCAACAAGGGCTGAATTCTCTTCTCAGTTGTATTGAATGTCCTTTGCATGTTCCTTGAGTCTAATTTGGAGTAACCTCCCTGTGTGACTAAAGTATATTAACCAACATGAACAATAAACACAATATATGCCCTTCTGCTGTTTAGGATCTACATGTTTTTTTAGTATCAAGCATGTTGTTATGGTGTTTGGAGGTATGAAAGTAATTCCTGTCCTATTCTTATTTCTTTCTTATAATTTTAGTCAACTTCTCAGGCATGCCCTTAATATAACTTATATAAGGTATAATAGTTTCTGCCAGCTCTATTATTGAGAATTGTGTGCTAAGATGGACCCAGCATTGTTATTGAGAATTTCTTGTCCATAATGAACATCCTTTTCCTAGTATAGGCATGGGGCTGGTTTGAAATATCTTTGTCCCCTTCAAAGAATGATGCTGGTTTGAATAGCCTTGTTATTGAAAAATTCTTATCCATGATCGACATCCATGTACTTGATGGGTACAGGGATAACTTGAAATGTTTTTTTTGAGATGGACCCAACTTTGATATTTAAACTCCTTGTGAAAGATGGACCAAGCACTGATTTAAATCTTATTTATCTCATACTGAATTATTTAATGCTTGTAAGTTGAGGCTACTCAAGGAGATATGTTGAATGGAATCCCAAAATCACAATGCCTTTGTAGTAAAGAGCATTAATGAATGCTGGTCTTTGGATGTGGTTTCTTTATGGTTTTCCTCCAGACTAGACAATCAGTTTTTCTTTCTCAATATTTTGCTAATGTTTTAATCGTGTTTTTATATTTTGTCACTGTATGTAGGTATTCAAGAAGGAGAAGATCTACAAAAATAGTGACCTTTACCTATGAATCATGTCCATAATTTTAAAAAGCAGTCATGTTTAAAAAATATTTTTAGTGCATCTTCAGTGGTATTCTAAATCAATGTCTAGTACCAAATTTGAAATCATAATGACCATTAGAGAATTCTGGTTTTTGTGAGCAGTTTAGTGATGGTTCCCATTAGACTAGAAATATAGTTTTTCTTCTTTAATACCTTACTAACGTTTTAAGATAATTTTTATATTTTCTTGCTATGGGTAGTGTAGACACGTAAAATGTACTGATTGACATTGGACATTTGATCCTCACCACTAACATCGTTTCGTCCTAAATCATCCTTCGGTCTAACCATTTAATCGAATACCTTTATTTGATTAAATTCATCAAAATTTCTATCTTAATTAAATAAATCAGTTATCTAATTAAGTCACATTTTCTCAACAATTAAATTGACCATTCTGATCTAATTATCCTATTTAATTAAATAATTAATTTTATTTGATTAAATCTCTTAAGTCTATCTATTAAATTAAATAAATTAAAACATTATTTATTTTAATCTAACATCATCTCTTTTAATTAAATAAATCAAAATCCTTATTTAATTAATCTCTTATCACATTCTTCTCATATTTGATTTAAATAAATCCACAAATTTAAGTCAAATAGGTCACATCATTTTCCCTTCATTAAATTAATTAGCTTTGATTAATTTAATCTCCTCTCATGTCCCATCCTCTAGCTTTTACCACTTGCACATGAAAATAAACTTATTTGATTTATTAAATCTCTATTTTCCTCAACAAGGCATCTTTTAAGGAATATTCCCCAAGTTTGAATTCAAAATCCAAGTGGGATGAGTCCTTCCAACAAGGCATTTACTCTCTTACATGTCCTTTGCCTTGAGCCAAGTGGCATTCAATGCAATTCTTCCTTCCCTCTTGCATGTCATTTCAACAATTTCAAAATTCAAATATATGCATTTATTGGCACAATCCTCAAAACTTGCACATCCTCCATCCATTCACAAGTTGACAAGTGGCACTTTGCCATTGGCTAATTCTTAGTCCCACATTGCTCTATTTTGGACATTCATCCATCAATCTCATCTATAAATAAGAGGCTAATCTCCTCATTTCATCATCCACAATTTGAGTAAACTTACTATGCTCAAATCATTAGCAATTTTCATCCATTATCATTGAGTTCATAGCTAGGTTATGCAGATTTTTCTATTGGAGCACTCATCAAGCATCAACAAAGTGGATTACTCTTCATCACACATCAATCTTGCATCATAGGAGTTGGGAAAGGGCCAATTTTCACATCAAATTGACACCAATTCCCCCATGGGATCAAGAGTTTGCTTGTTTTAATAGGATTTTAATCTATTTCATTGTGTTCTTCATTCTTCTTTCCTATTTTTAAACTATGCTAATGGATTTCATGGGGAATCCTTGTTCTTGCTTGCATTTTATCTTTTAATGTGTTTGTTCATGTTGTTTTGCAGGTATTAGGATTGGGGTTCACACAGGTAGGTAATCAAGAAAGAGATGATTCAAGCAATATTGAGCAACTTTACCTACAAATCATGTCAATATTTTTTTTTTGAAAGCAAACTCACATTAAAAACAGTCTTTGAATGCACCTTCAATGAAATTCAACATTAATGTCAACAAAAGAATATATATATTCAAATTCTACTTGAGCCATGCAATAAAAATTTTCTAGTGTAGTACTTCAACAAATATTATTATATCCTTATCTACCATAGTCTTGATATTTATTGAAAATTGCAAAAGAAATGGAAAATCTAGTTATCCAAAAACTAATTAATTTCCATACAAGAAATGAATCATTGCTAATATCCCATTAGTGGGACTTTACAAGCTAATCCATTGGCATCAAATAGATTCCTCCTGCATTGGAGGAATTGAAGCTCAATTTCAACGGAGCTGCAAAAAGGAACCCTGGGATTTCGGACATAGGTTGTATTGTCAAAGATTCCAATGGAAAATTGGTGTTAGCTTCTTCTAAGAGATTGGCTTCCAATACAAACAACAAAGTTGGGGCTCATGCTCTGCTCCTTGGGTTAGAATTATAATATAAGGCCTACAACATTTCCAAGATCCACATTATGGGGCCTTGATGATTGTTGTTAGTGTAGTTAGGAAATGTAGCTGCAAAATTGGAAGATTTCTAATATCCTCAATAATGAGCGGCCTATTTTGGATACCTTCTTAGATTTTTTCCATAAATCGTGTCTAACATGCAGCCAATAAGGTAGCAGACTTTCTCACCAATTTTGAAATGTCCCAACTAGAAATTTCCATTGCTCATCATTCCTCCATGCTCTAGCCAAACCTTGTCCATATCATCATTTTGGATGCTAGCGCCAATTTATCGCCCTCCCCACATGTCAAATGATTTGGGATTGAAGATTTAACTCTTGATATTGACATCACTACATCCAATAATTTCGCAATTGTAATGCGAGTTTGTGGTGGCAACAGATCTTCATGATTAAGATGTTTGCTCAAATTTGGGTTGTAAGTTCTATCAGTAATGATCTCTTTTGGCTCTTCCTTCAAATGCACCTACATCCCTTCATAGTGTCTCATTCTCCACATGTTGAGTCTACTCAAGGGAAGTGTTGTGACCTTTTCACACATCACCCCATTCAAAATGGGGACCCCCTAATTTTTGCTCCGTTTGGGTCTTTTGGCTTTAGTTTTGGTTGGTTTTTCTACTGTCTCTCTTTGTTCTGTCTGTCTTTCCGAGGATGTGCCCGTCTTTTGAGACTAGGTTTGAATTTTGGCTAAGTCTGATGGATTAAGGTTTTGAATCTTCAGGGTATTTTGAGGTCAAATTGAGTTGGCTAATTGAAATTTGAGCTTGGCATTGCAGTTGGAAGGCTTCATAAAGGATCCCATTAAGTTTTCATTGAATTCTGACAACTTGCTATTTTTAGCAGTCTAGGCTTCGGAGCAAATTTTCAGGGTTTGCATGTGTGCTTTTTCAACGCATGTCTAGAGAATCTTTCTGGGTTTTTCGAAACCTTCGTGATGGTATAACATGCAAGCTGAGATGATGACTTTCAGCAATTCTGACTTTGGGAGCCATTTTTAGGGTTTGCATGCAAGATTTTTGTAATGCATGTTAGGATATTCTTTATGGGGTTTTCGAGAGCTTCACAATGATGTGACATGCAAGCAGAGTTGATCATTTTTCAAGAACTTACTATTTTTAGCAAGTGCTCACATGCAAACCTGTTTACTGGGTTTTTCTGGGTTTTTTGGGATCTCCCGGGCAGTATAACATGCAAACGCGTTCGATAGATGGTTGGTTACTTTTTCAGACATTTACTATTTCTAGCAGGTTCACTCCAGCAGCTCCCCAACACTTTAGTTTCACGAACAGAGCAACATGCAACAGAAATGGGGTCAAACAGAGGCCATTTGAGGCACATGCAAGTCAAATTAGGGTTTCTAGCTTCGGTGCCTAAAATAGGGGGTAAAACTCGAGAATCTCTGAAAATGGATGTATCCCATCGCGATCAGCATCCTTCAAGCAATCTACTAGTGAAATTTGAGCGCAATCCGAGTACTTACTATTTATAGTAAGTCACCTCCAGAACAGGGCTAAAAATAGACGACGCATGCAAAAGACAAGTGTGAACAGGTCAGTTAACCCATGAGGATCACGTCAAGCAAATTTCAAGATAAACGAAGTTGCAAAAGTTATAAAATCAGGGGGTTTACTAAAAATAGTAAACAAAGGCAAGAAGGCTAAAATTGGCTAAGTGTTCAAGAACCTCAAGGCATGAAATACGTCCTCAAACAGCAGGAGCAACCTCAAAATGCGCCCAAGCTTTAAGCAGGTGAGTGAAAAGTTCTAAGTCATGGCAACACGGCACCGCCACCCCTCAAATGCGCCCAAACTCTAAGGAGAAGTTGATGAAAATTCTAAGTCATGGCAAAATGGAAGCACACACCCCCAAATGCGCCCAAGTTTGATGGAGGAGGCAAGGAAAATTTTCTAAGTCTTCGAAACTAGAAGCACAAGACCCTAAATGCGCCCAAACTCCAGGTGGAGACGAGATGACTTGAAAATGCTTCTAAGTGTTTCAAAATGGCATCACCACCTATGAAATGCGCCCAGCTGGTGAGGAGTAGAAAATAATTCTAAGTGAAGAAAACTTGAAGCTACCCCCCTCATATGCGCCTAAGCTGAGAGATGATGGCATAAAATTCATCTAAGGCTGGAGAAAACTGAAGCTCCACCCCCTAAATGCGCCCATCAAGGTGATGACTTGAGAATTTTTCTCTTAAGTGATGGAAATCGAAAGGAGGACCTCCCAAACACGCCCAAGGTTGTGGAGAAGAGTTGAAATGTTCTAAGTGTCACAAAATGGAAGCTAGGAACCTCAAATGCGGCCTCGAGCTGGAGAGAATTTTGCTAAGTCAAAATTGGAAGTGCTCACCCCCTCAGATGCACCATTCAAGGAGTACTAGGTGAAAATGTGTCTAAGGCAAGTGAAATGAAAGTTCATGGGTCTAAATGCGCCTTATTCATGAGAAGACATGGGGAAATTTGTCTAAGTAACAAAAATGAAAGCTCACCATATCAAATGCGCCCTAGGAAGGTGGAGAAGTGATAGAAATTTTGTCTAATTCATAAAAACAAAAGCTCAAGGGGCAAAAAGCGCCCATCTTGAGGAGGCCAAGGTGGATGAAATTTCTAAGTGTTTGAAAATAGAAGCATGACCCCCTAGATGCGCTCAAGTCAGAGAAAGCATGAGAAAAGTTTCTAAGGATGGAAAAATGAAAGAAGACCTAGTCAAATGTGCCCTTGAAGAGGTGGATTGGATAAGAATTTTTTCTAAGTGTTGCAAAATGGAAGTGCAAGGGGTGAAATGCGCCCAAGTCTGGAAGGAGGCCATGAAAATATTCTAAGTGTTGAAAATGAAAGTATGAGGGGTCAAATGCGCCCAAGTTGAAGAGGTTGATTTGAAAATTGTTCTAAGTCTGAGAAAACAAAACCTCAAGGGGTCAAGTGCGCCCAACTTGAAGGAGGGGGTAGGAAAGTTTCTAAGTGTTTGGAAATGAAACTAGACCCCCTAGAATGCGCCCTATGAGGATTGGGAAGGCTTGGGATTTTTTTCTAAGTGATGGAACTAGAAGTTGGATCCCCTAAATGCGCCCAACTTGAAGGAGGAAGCAGAAAAATGCCTAAGGCACAAAATAAAACCTCCACCTATCATATGCGCCCAAGTCAGAGGAAACATGATGAGAATTTTCCAAGTCTATGAAAAATAAAAGCTCAGCACCCTAAATGCGCCCAACTTGGAGAACTAGAGTAAGTTGATCAAGAAATTGTCGAAGGCATGAAAAATTAGAAGCTTGACCCCTCAAATGCGTCCTATAAGGAGATGGGTCCAAACGAGCCTTTAACAGAAGATGGCAAATGCAGACTCCAAGATATGCTAGAGTATCTAGAGGAACTGTGTTCAAGGAAGAGACATCAAGGTGAGAAGTTTTCTAAGGGAGAAATGAAACACCACCATCCCAAATGCACCCTCAAGATGAAGAAATTTGCCTAAGGCAAAAATGAAGCAAAGCCCATCAAAATGCGCCCATGATGAAAGGTTATAAAGGAGACAAAGTTTGCTGGAAAAAAAATGATGAATTTTGTCAAGATCCAGAGATCAATCGGGCCTTGGAAATAACAACATGGGGATCAGGTAAGTGAGAAGTGAATTTATATTATAAGTGTTTTGATGCTCTTTCTTTTGGTTTTGCAAGATGAACGCCAGGACCAAAGTCTAATGACTTGAGGTGATGGAACAAGGACAGAGGAGTTACATGTTGGAATTTCTCCACGAATATCTCATATGCACCCAACTCAGAGAGGTCGGTGGCAAGGAAGAAATGGGCGAGTCCAAGACAAAGATCAGAGTAGAGAAAAGATGAAGTAACAAGCGTTAAAGATCATCCTCAAGCACTAAAGTGTACCCAAGATGCAATGGCAGCAAGGAGAAAAATCACCATCAAACAAGAGAAAGTTGCAGTCTTGGAGTTTCACATTGAGAACGTGCCCGCCATGCCGATTGAAGCTTTGTTGGCCAGATTCATCGAGTTTGCAATCAAGAAGAAGAACAGTGGGAATGCGTCTCTGGACGAGAATCCTCTAGATGGATGGTGGACATTAATTGCTCATTTATTACCCCCACTCTTCTTGGTGGCGGTTTTAGGGTTAGGATTTATGTGGCTCAATCTGAGCCCTTCATTGTAATTGAATCTTAGCCGCCCACTGGATTTGGCCAACTATAAAAGGGGCATCCCCCCTCATTTGTAAATCATTAGAATAGGGAGATAGCTTAGCAATAGCATAGGTTGATAGTTTAGATTGAAGAGGAAGGAAAACTTTCTCATTGAATGCTTTGTAAGAAGTTGTTGTTTCTCATAATAAAAAGAGTTTTCATTGATGGTGATTTCTTCTTTTGTTGTGAGTAGCTAGCAACGCTCCTTCATCCTTCTGAATCATTTAATACTTTAAAGTAGAACTTAAAGTAGAACAAATTTCATTTCATGCAAGTAGATAGTAACTGTGGAATGTGGTGTTCAATTTAAGCAAGCTTTGTTAAATCCATACCACTAGCGGGCTCACTAATGGTGTGTTCGCCTTGCGTGGTCAACTGGAACATTGCGGACTTAACTTCGATTATGGTTTATGTGTTGACATGCGTCGTTGTGATAGTGTCCTCATATTGAATTGTGATCTGAATACTTTTAGTTACTCCCTGTTGACGTGGTTTTTGAGACCGCACCAACATAGAATAAAGTTTCCCAACGGATACCCTATCCTCTCTTGAACAAAGTGTTCAGCATGCTAAGATTGCGAGTAAGATCATGCTTTCAACTCCAAGGTTCCGAATACTTAGAATACCCTCAGTTGGTTTGATGTGAGTTGCTGTGTTCTCACGAGGGGACTTACACAATTGTTCGACAGCTAACAACAGACAGTGGATTAAGGGATTTCGTGGAATTCAAATGATTTGGCGATTGAGCACAAGTTTTCTAATTCTAACCAGAAATGAACTGAAATTAAAGGGTGTAGGGATAAGAGTGTTCTAGTCTACTCTAGGGTGTGGGACATGGCGATCAATCTTCACAAGCTTCAACCAAGCTCCGTTTTGCCTCACTTCGGACAGCTTCCGCGGAACTGGTGCAATCTTCAGAGGAGTGACTTAAGATGTTCAGACCACGATTTAACATGAAGACACCATCACAACGACGCATGCTAGCATATAAACCATAATCGAAGTTAAGTTTCACAAAGTTCCAGTTGACCACGCAAGGCGAACCCACCGTCAGCGAGCCCGCTAGTGGTATGGACGAACGAAGTCTTGTTCAAATCAAACACCACATTCCACAATTGCTAAGTACTTGCATGAAATGAAATCTACTTTACTTTAAGCTACTTCAAGATGCTACGTGAATTGGAAGGACGAAGAAGCCTCAACAACTATTCACAACAAAGAAGAATTCACCATCAATGAAAATTCTTTTATTATGAAAGCATACATGACAACTTCTTACAAAATATCCAAAGGGAAGACTTTCCTTCCTTTTCAATCTAAACTATACTATCAACTATCTAATTGCTCTCTACTCCTTCTCTAAGCTCTGCTTCTACTTCTAAATCTAATGTCTAATGAATTACAAATGAGGGGGACTTCCCCTTTATATAGCTAGCCAAGTCCCAAAAGACGGCTAGGGTTACAATTAATAGAGTGGCTAGAATCGTGCCACCTCAGCCCTAAACAAGATTTGCCCTAAAAACTGCCACAAAGGAGAGTGGGGTAATAAATGAGCCATAATGTCCACCATCATCCTTCTAGAAGATTCCGTTTGTAGACGCGTTCACACTGTTCTTGATCTTCTTCTTGACTTTTGTTCTTCAACTTCTGTCACTTGAGCTAACACTTAGCCAATTTCCTGCAACTTTTTCTTCCTTCGAGATTGAAACTTGTAACTTTATCTTCCTCCGAAGGTTGTGATATCATCGTGCTTCATCACTTCAAGTCATCGTGCTCTGGCCTTGACATTTCTCCTGCAAAACAAGCGAGGAGAAGAGTATTAGAACACCTTATAACATGAATTCATCCTACTCACCTGATTTTCATGCTCCAACTTTCAAGCGTTCATCGCCTCCGTTAGCCAACTTCCACCTCCTTCGTGATTCCTCACGCCTTAGCCAAATTTTCAACCCATCTTCCTCAAGGGCGTATCATCTTTGAGAAATTCATTTCACTAACTGGAGCTCTAATACTCAATTTCGTTCATCTCTGACTCTGGAAGATTAGTCCCACGAAGAACTTGAGCAAATTCACCTAGGCAGTTTCCTTCAAATTCATCGTCTGGAGGATCTCACCTTGAAAGCACGTTTTCTTTACATTTGCCTTAGAAAATTTTTTAAATTTCCCTTAGGAAATTCATCAACCTAGTGCCCATTAAAAATCTTTACCTCGGAATCCTTGGCAAGCTGTAGAAGACCTTCAAATCCATTCCTCATCGATAATCTTCAATACCCAGAAGAAAATTTTCTTCAGAATACATCGAACTCATGGGTGCACAACGAACGGGTTCATTTAATTTTCTTGAATTTTGAACCTTAGAAAATTATTTCCCTGTGAAATTTAAATCCGTTCTTCATCTGTGATCGTCCTGTTGCTCTAACTTGAGAAATTTTGGATTTATCCTGCATTGTCATCGTCTTCTGACTTTGCCTCTGAAAACTTGCTCGTGCTTCAGGAAAATTCCATCACCTCTCCAGACTTAGGCATTTTTCTAAGGGAGAAAATATTTGTGCCTTAGAAAATTTTTGAATCACTTCGAAATTTTCTCTTAGAAAATTTTCATTTATCTATCATCTTGCCTGTGATGAGGAATTCTTTATCAACTCACTTAGAAAATTTCTCTTTTAAATGCCTTGGGCGCATTTTATATCTCATGAGGGATATATTTCTTTTTAAATTCCAACGCCTAGCATATTTATTCATATTCACCTTGAGCGCACCCCACACCTAGAAGAGAATTTTTTCACATTTCAATGCCATAGTCATTTTATCTTTTCCATTTCACCTTGTTTACCGTTTTTCACTCCACACTTTACTTTTTCATGGCGCATTTGGGGGTATAAGGAGGATGGGCGCAAATTTGAGGTAGTGGAGGATAAAATACGTTGACCCTTTGACTTTCTCTTGCTTGCTTTGATTCGTGGGCGCACTTTGCATGTATAGAGGGATGAAACTTCAAGCGCCACCCTTTTGTCTTCACATGCCCTTACTTGGGCGCATTTTAATATGCATGGAGGATGAGATTCTTTGACTCTTGTTGACTCCTTAGTTGCATGGGCGCATTTTGGAGGTTATGAGGGATGAAGCACATGCAACGCCATCTTGACTTCCTTATTTTTGTCTTTACTTGCCATGCTTTGGGCGCATTTCCACCTAGGAGGAGGATGAAAACGTTGACTTCCCTTGACCATTTTTATCTTGGGCGCATTTCTTGCCTTGAGGAGGATGGAACTTGAAGTATGGGCGCATTTAGGCAAGGGTGAAGGATAAACTTCATTGACCCCTTTGACTTTTTATGAACTTGGGCGCATTGTGAGGTGGCAAGAGGATGAACTCAGACTTAGGAAAATTTTTATCACCTGCCAACTGGATGAGGGCGCATTTGAGGTAAGCTACTGAATAAGAGTCATCACTTAGAATTTTCTCAGCCTCTGCCTGCTTTTTCTTCCTTGGCGCATTTCAGGGGTGGTGAAGGATATTTTCAACACTTAGGCGTTTTTCTTTGTTATTGCTAGAATTTCTATGCCCTGCTATTTATAGTAAATCCTCTGATTTCTACACTTCTGAATCTCAGAATGATTTGAAATTTTAAACGCTGGATCCTCACGACCGTGTTGGCCTGTTGACACTGCCACTTTTAGTCACCCTGCTATTTTTAGCCCATTTCTGGAGACGATTTACTATAAATAGTAACTGCTTGCTTCTCATAGCTCCACTGCTCCGATTGAATTGAAATTTTAATGAGGCGCTCCTCACCACGTGACCTTACTGTCGACATCGACGCATGCACTTGATTTACTATTTTTAGCCTGTTCCAAATTGACTTACTATAAATAGTAAGTGCTCCGTTTGACTTGAAATTTCACCAGCAGATAGCTTGAAGAATGCTGATCGCGGTGGTTTACACCGGTTTTCGAAAATTCTGACTTTTTGCGCCTCTTTTTGGGTCCCGAAGCTGGAAACCCTAATTCGCTTTGCATGCATATCAAAAGATCTCTGTTTGCTCTCGTTTCTGTGGCACTGCGATCAGCTCGTGATTCTGAACTGCTGGGAAGCGGCTGCCGGGACACACCTGCTAAAAATAGCAAGTTCCTTACTGAGTGAGTATCTTCGTTTGCATGTCACACCATCGCGAAGCTCTCGAAAAACCCATCAGGAATCACCTGACATGCAAACCCTAAAAATAGCCCCGGAAGATTGAATTCTGAAAGTGGTTGCCTCGTTTTGCATGTTATATCGTTGCGAAGGTCTTGAAAAACCCAGAAGGAATATGCAAACATGCAAAGAAAAACTCTGCATCTGAGCCCTGAAATTTGTCCCGGAAGCTGGACTGCTAAAAATAGTAAGTTGTTTGTTTTCACTCAAATTTTGCATGCGAGCAGCCTGATGTGCTCTGAACGCAGTGTGATTGTCGGAATCTCAAAAAATGCTGACGAATTGCCTGTAACTTCACACTTACTAAAAATAGTAAGTACCTAAGAATCTGATGAGAATTAGCTGGGAGCCTGCTGGAAGCATACTAACAAGAACGTTAGTCTCAGATTTCAATTTATTCACTTCATTTGACCCTAGGTTGACCAGGAAAGCACAAACCCTAATTTTCAGACTTGGCCAAAACTTCGATTCAAGCTTAGTGACGGAGAAATCCCCCAAAAGTAGACCTCAGAAAAGAGACAGAGAGGGAGAGAGAAAAAAAAACAAAGCCAAAGACCAAAATGGAGCAAAATTAGGGGTCCCCATCTTGAATGGGGCGATGTGAAAAGGTCACAACATTCCCTTGAAGATTGCACGGTTTGTGGAAACTGTCGAGGCGAGGCAAAGCAGAGCTTGGTTGAGGCTTGTGAAAGTTGATCTCCATGTCCCGCGTAGATTAGTCCATAGTATCTTCTATCCCTACAACCATTTAAATTTGATATTTTTGGTTAGTTTAGGAAACCTGTGCTTCATTGCCAAATCTTTCGAAGCTTGTAAAACCCCCCTTTTGATCTTCAGCTGAACAATTGTGTAAGTCCCCCTTGAGATTACCAGCAAATCACATCAAGCCAACTGAGACTATCCACTGCATGAAGGAACCTTGGAGTTAAATGCATGATCTTTCTCGCAATCTTAGCATGCAAGAGACTTTGTTCAAGAGAGGATAGAGTGACTGTTGGGAAACTTTATTCTGTGTTGGCGCGGTCATAAAACACACATCAACAGGAAGGTGGCAGGTCAGGCTCTAAATGTTCTCAAAATTGTAGCAAGAGTTGCTGCACCAAAGGAGATTGACTAGAGTTTTGTGAGGTCCTAGGTGGGCTGGTGCTTCACATATGGGTGTCATTCTGTTATTTTTCTCTCTTTTTTCTTAAACTATATATCCTACTAGTATGCCAATCGCTTGTGATAGGCTGAAACTAAGGTGCCATATAAAACAAATTTAATGTTTAATAATAAAATTTCAGTTTGGTCCATGTGTCAATCTGGAGGTGTGAACTTGCAAAAGGTATTGTGGCTATAAGCACAAGGGTTGCAGGCAATGAGGTGAGTATGAATGAAATGCAGATATTCTAATGAAAGCAAAACTATTCTTCAAAACTACTACAATAATTATAAACAATTCTACTATAAACTGCTATAGGAACTATATGCTATAGGAACCGTGCAGGCTGCTGAAACTATATGCCACATGAATAGTGTGCTACAGAAACAATTTAAATTGATTTATCATAACAATAAATAATTAGATAAATCTAAAGTACACTATGCTAAATCTATTATCTATACGAATTATTATTATCAAACCTCACGCATAAAAGAAAACCTAAAATTTATAATTTAATCACACAATATTAAAATGAAATAATAACAAGAAATATTCAAAATAAAAAGCAAGAAATCATGTCACCATCGTTTCCTAGGATTGAGCCCTCCCCCATTTTGTGAGGTGATTAAAACACTCTTTCTACGAACTCTTCAAGATTCGAATGAATTGCTATCTATTATTTCTGTTTTTGAAAAATGCATACATATTACTTCTTCACAATGTTACATTTTTTCTACATTGTTACATTTTCTCCACACTCTACATTATTTTTTTGCTGCACTATTACATCACTATTCTCTCCTCCCTATTACATCATTGTTCTCCTCCTTTTTTGACTATTTCTTAGGCCACATTTTTTAGAGACATTTTAGCAAACAACACACTCAAAATAGATGAGTTTGTTTGCCACAAAAATAGCTTTTTTTGGCCTACGACCATCACAACTTTATTAGTTGCAACAACAAACAATATGCATTAGCTCATGGCATTTTGCACCATATGAGTAAAAACAAATCACCATTTGTTATAACAAAATAACTGATATCCAGCACAACAAATAATTAATTAAAAATGGATTAACAGGTAGAATTATTTTGTTGGCAAGGGTATTCACGAGCTACAGGAGTCTATTCTCTCCACCTCCAATAACATGCTGCAAGAATTATTTTCCAAGGCTAGAATAACAATGTTTGTTAGTAAATACAATCCAATAATTAATTTTCATATTTTACCTAAAAGTTATATTAAATATCACATACTTTATTTAATCACAAGAAGCAAAAGGTGATGAGAAGATATGATATGGTATGAAAATGGACTATGAAGGTGGGAACTTTGGAATAGGAAAAAGACTAAGATACGGAATAAATTGGACATAAATGAAGCTCATCAACTTGGGTTCTCCCCTAATTTTTGATGGTGACTATGCTTTTCTCATTATAGGTTTATAGGGCTCTACTTTCCCCATTTTTGTAATAATAACTATGTAAATTTGCTACTTTTAACACAATGGAAGCGACACCCAAGGTCACAATTTACCTGCCAAAAAAAAAAATCATTGCTTAAATTAATTGATGATTAGATGCATTCAACAACCCAAACAAATATTCATGAATAACAACTTCATTTGAAATTTAGAAAATCTCATGCCAACATTTCTAGTTCATCAAGTCTATTATATTAGAGTATAATACTTATTTTGAATAATCAATCTAACCAATGTTCCTTTGCATTGACAAGTTGGTAATAGAAAGCAAATGCAATGTGATTGTGTGCATGGGTGCATGTATAGTTAGTTGTGGCATTGATCCATGTGGTAACATAGCTCTTTTGTTCAACATCACCTTTGGACACAATATCTAATTTGGCAACACCCCTTACTACCTTAGCATTCTTGTCCTCTTCAATGTGGCACAAAGGTCCCTATGACTCAAGGGGTTCTCCCAACATAATCAAGAAACTCCTTCGTTGCAAAAAAAGAATAGTTAAAACAATAGAGGTCCCCATAAATAATGCAATGAAATATCTTATTTTATCCCATTAAGGTATAGGGATTGGAATTGTATGTTTAACTATTTCACCATCAACTTTGGTCGTCAATGACTTTTAAGGAAAGAAATCAATGCAAACAAGAATTATGTCCCAATATGTTCTCTATGTTGAAGGTCAATGTTCGAGTATTTGTTCATTGCATAGGAAATGTGTACTGAGCTTAAGCATAAAAATCACAAGATGTATCACAATACATATTTGGGTTCCAATACTTCATCAACTAAGTGACAATCACAACTATAACAAAGATCTGATCAAGCAAACACAAGTATTTTGACATTTGACTCCCACTACTCAATAGCCTATTGTTTCATTACTGTCATACCAAGTAGCATTTAAGGCTTGCAATACATTCTATCATAATACACATTTTAAACAAGCCACATTCAATCAAGGAACTTTATTTGATTATATGCTCTCCTTAGGTCCATTTTGATTGAACTTTTCTAAGTAGCCAAGTTTGCCTCTTGCCAGGTCAGATCTAGGTTCAATTCGCACCTAAAAGTTGTCCCCATTCCATACAAACAAATATCTATTGGTTGCTTCATCTTGAGCAATTACGAGGCATGTTTGAATCTTCTCTCACAAAATAAATTAGCATGCATGTCCTCCATTACCATACTTCTTTCTGTCCAAACAACTTGCCCCTTGAAAGAAGTCCTCTTTCATATGATTACTCTTGGCAATGGATTAGAGACCATTCCAAGCACCACTTCTTCAAATGTAAACTTAATCTTTCTAGATTGACTATTCCAGAAAAGGTCACCCATGGAATGCAACCCTTGTATACACATAACCATGTCAATTTTCATCACATAGAATTTACCACATACCTTTGCCATCCCATGGCTAAATTATCTACTCATCCTAGTGCCTACCATGATGAATTTATAAGCAGCAATGATGTTAAACTCAACAAAAAGTTCAACCTTCATATGTTTCTCAGAATCTCCCCTTTGTAACTGTTTTCTTAAAGCATCTAGTGATGCTTTTGGATTGCTTTTCATGTATCTCAGCTCACTACTTGGGTTCCAACTCTTACGGGAGGATGCATTTGAACTCTTTCATCTTTTTCAGTAATGCTTCCCGTGATGATAACAAATTGGACCTAATACAACATGAAGCAACTAATCTCAGTTATTATCACAAGTGGCAGAATTGGAACTAGAAGATGCCTCAAGATCCTTCACAAGAAGTGACTTATCTAGAGTTTGAGAATTATTTCTATTTTCCTGAAGCTCCCTCTCATCAAATACTTGATTTTCCAATCTGATTTCATAGAATTGTTCAGAGTGTTGGTCTTCCTATGTTGACGTTCCTATTGAAACAACACCTTCACCTTAATGACTCAAAAGATTTTCCTTACTTTCATTTACAGAATTATCCTACAAATACCTCCAAGGTTTGCTTCACTTCAAACTCATTCAAATCCAATTTTTCTTTCTCCTCATGTTCTACCATCACAATTTCTGATTTAATGACCTTTACTTTTTCAAGTTTGTTGTACCCAAACCAAATTTTTTGCTTCGTTAAGGCATTTTGCCATTTTGCTTAAAATGGTCTAAATCTTGTAGAAGTGTCGTCAAAACTCGGTTTTTGGGAAAATCAAGTATGGAATTTGAGTCAGTTTGATGTCAGCAAGATACTAGTAAAATTTGAATTTTTTGAAAATTAGGGTTTCCGGACCCCTATTTTTGGGAAAACCCTAAAAATAGAAACTTGTCAGAATTGGCTAAAATTAATTTTGGTTGGCTTATTTCACATCACAATCACAATGGTGAAGTCAATTTCAGTTAAAAGTCAGTTTAAGCCTGGTGGGTAGTTTTCACTTTTTCAGGAGAAAAGTTAGGACCTCTAAGGTCATCAATGGCAATTGGCTAGTACTAGGTGTCAAAATCTAAGCCTGAAACTCAAAGCAGAAAATTCTCTGAAGAAAGATGTTGAAAAAGATGCTTCATGACGGACGTGATTTTCAAATGGCGAAAAGTGCAAAAACTATTCTAAGTTTGAAAACACTTCACTTTGTAATGTGGGAGACACTTGCACAATCAACGTGCACGTCAACTTTACAATGTCTGTACACATAAAAATGGTGAAATATAGTCACGCACTTGCGTTAGTGGCAGAAATGCTACAACGCAGTCAACTCAGCAAGCCAGGGGCGCCCTTCAGTTTGGAGGCTCAAATTCAGTTGTTTCTAGTTGCAATTACATTAATTCTCTTCCGAATTTTGTCAGCTTTCCAGCAAGCTATCAAGCAAGTCCATCAGATTTGCAGAACTTTGGAAAATGAAGGCAGAAGCAGAAGGTACGAAGAATTTACATATCACAGAGTCAAATTTGCAGTTTCTACACCCCTATAGCCCAGGGGCGCCCTTGAATTAGACCTCTCATATGATAGAATTTGCAGAATCCATTTCTGAGGGATCTCTTCTGATTCAGCCCAGCTCTGCGATGCATCCATTCGCAAGTCTGTAAGATATGCTAAGTGACCATGAAAGTTGTTTCAGTGAGCATGTAAAACGGAGGGAAAATAAAAGTGAAAATATCAAAATGTACTTCTACAGGCCAGGGGCGCCTAGCCTTTTGGCCAGATAGATGAGGTTTTCGGCATCTATCGTCCTCACGAGATCTGTGCAGAATCCTCATAGCTATCCAATGAATCCAACCATCATCCCTCGGGATCAGTCAAATGTCTGTAGATGAAGACTCAGCGGAAGATATTGAAGGATGAAAACAAGCAAAAAAATGGCTCAAGTATGGAATTTAAATGCTTCCTTGAAAAGGGCGCCCTTCTATTGGAGCTCTTAGAAGTAGTTTTTGAGCTTCATCGCTTCTAGGAACATCTCTTCCAAGTTGTTCCATCTTCGCGATGAGATCGTCGGCGTGCACATCGAAGCAATCTTGCTCCCGACAAAGAGGGTCAAAGTGGAGCGTTCATGTGAAAGTTACAAATTGCAAAATCATTCTTGAAGATGTAATTGCGCCTTTGTAGTCCAAGGGCGCCTTGCATTTGAGGGCCTTAATTCAACTTTCAAACGCCCCGCATACAATCATTCTTTGCAGAATTCTTCCAGCTATGCGATGGATCCAACATCCAATCGATAGGAATCATCATTCACCAGCAGCGGTAGATTGAAGCACGGAGAGGCAAATCAGTAAAATGAGGCCCATTTGGGAAAAGGCACCCTTGTTTTTGAGGCATCAGATTCAGTTTTTAGCTCTTGCAACTCCCAACAACATGTCATCAGACTTATCCTAGCTATGCAGTGGATGTGTCAGCTTAGCTCCAGGATCAACCAAGCATCCGGAAATCAGAGTCCAACAAAGGCTGTGGTGACATTTTCAAACAACTAAAAAGTAGGAAGTTAGCTAAAAATCTAAGTTTTGAATAAGGGCGCCTAGAAAGTCAAAGTTTGACTTTTGGGAATCAGCGTGCATTTTCAAGCCGACCCAAAAAGGTGGAACTTAGTTAACTGAATAAAATAATATAAAAATCTTTAGTTTCACCAGTCAATTTTGCTTGCAAAAGGCGTATTTCTTCAATATTTTAAAGGTGGCACCTATTTTGAGACTCAATGTCAATTTTGCATGTTAAGTTAAATTGAACTGTAAAGAGGTGGCGCCCAATTTAGGGCTTAATTTTCATTTAGTTTAACAAAGTGAGGTCCAATAAGAATATTTCGTTCTAAATTTAGGATTATCTCCTAAATGTGACGCCTAAACCCTCAAAATTCTTTAAATATGCATAGAGGCGTCCATTATTCTCAAAGCAAGTTGAGTACAAATAGGTTTTCTCTCGTGCAAGCATGATTTGAAGGCGCCACAGGTGCTATTTTTCAGATTTCTTTGTAGATACAAGTTCAAATTATTTAGCAGAGTTCATTCAAGGATAGGCAGAGGCAGAATATAACTTTTTTCTCTCTCTTATTTCTTCTATCCTTGTCTTAGGTTTTCTCTCGCATACGGCGGCCTTTTTCACAATTTTGATCATCTAGGTATGTTGTGCACGACATTCTCTACAAAACCCATGTGTTAGAAATTTTCAAGAAAAATTGCCTCGTAGCTTCCATTTTCGAAGCTTTGCTTTTTTCTGGAAATTCCTTTGCATGGTAGAGGAAAAGTTAGTATTTTGAAAAACAAAGGATCTGGGTTGGCTTAGAATCCTTTTCTGCACAAAACCCATGTTTCAGTTTTTCTCAACAAAAATTACCCCTAGAAACCCTAAAACCATGTAGTTCTCGACTAAAAAGTCTTTGCATGTCAAGCTAAACGACATTTTTTTCGAAATTCTGACATTGAGGGTTTGCTTAGAATCATTTTCTGCACAAAACCCACGTCTCATAATTTTTTCGTAAAATTGCCCCTCGAAAGGTTATTTTTAGCCTCACCAGGAGTTGTTTTAGCTTTCCAGAGAAAGTTGTCAAAACATAGTCGTGTTTACAGTCAATAGGCGAGTTTTTCAAAATGTAGTTCACACAAACTAAATTCAAAACCAAGTCAATCTTAATTCATGATTTCATCAGAACGGCTGACACGGATTTGCATCAAGTGGATCCAGAGGTTGACTTGAATGTGCTAGAAATGAACCAGATTACACTTCAAAACATCAAAGAATCTAGGTTGCTAGAGGTGGCTTCACTTCCTATCTCAGTACAATGCATAGAATTTGTAATGTCTTGTGTAAAGCATTACAATTCTACTACTCGAGAAATTCAGTCAATAGATGGATGGGTGATTTGCAATCTCAAGCCCAAGGACATTGAGAAGTGCTTCGGTATTCCCCAACATCTGAATAGTTTGGTGATTACCATGGATCAATGTAGAAGGCATTCATTGTCGATAATGCCAACGTTAGAGTAAAATGGCAGAAAGGTGGCTAAAACAGAAGAAAGTTAACTTGCCAAAGAATGTGGGTTGCAGTGAGTTCGAAGATGAATACGTGATTTTGATTACCCTTCTTAATCGTGTTTCCGGTTATGCAAATGCTCATAAATTCCAGCCTTGGATGTATTACATCATGGCTCAGATCATTTATAGAAGGGAGCATTATGACTGGGCCTCTTTGATCAGCAATGTACTCCACAAACAGATGACCGGCTTCTTAGTTGCTCACGAGTTTCACATGTGTTTGTATCTCATGTATCTGATTTCCTTTCAAGGCCAGTTTAGAGGGTTGAACACTATGGGAATTCTCAATGTACAAAAAGTTCATCAATATTACGACTAGCTTGAGTTCACAAAATCCGAACGACACTACAAGCGTGTGTAGGGGGCATTTTTGATGTACACAATGAGGAACCTAGACCGTCAGCTACATATGTGTATCGAAGTGGAAGCCAGAGCAACAATGGTAGAATGGGCCGATTGGTTTATTCAATTCCCTACCTATACATACATTTGCGTCTACGAATATACAGGTCATCCAACCATGCTACCCCGTTATCCTTCAGATAGGGTGGTTTTCATGGAGTTTCTACGGCAGTTGTGCAATGTTCACTCACATCTGCACAACAAATGCAAGTCAGCTACCAATTTTCCATTACAAATGAACATTTATAGGTGCAAGACAGTAGTTGACACCAAGGCTATGGGCCATGAGTTAGAAAGACTTAATCTTAAGTACCTTGTTGAGAGACGCTCATATGACCCTTGGAGTTATTACTCAGCACGCCTTGGCAGTTGCTCTTATCACAAGCCTTCTATAGAGGACTATTGGGTCAATTGTGAGGATGAGTTCGAGGTGTGGAGGCGCAGCTACAGCAGGTTCACCCTTTCACAGATTTTTGTCTTCATGTCAGAGGATGTGGGAGGGTTGTCAGATGATGATAGGGATGTACTTCATTTTTCAGAGAACAAGTTGATACGTAGCCACTTCCAGCTGTCGATTGGTTTGCCAAGGAATACTCATCTGTTAAGGAAATATCAAGTAGGGTTATCCAAAACAGTATACTCTACTTGGTAGCAAGAAGACAAGGAGGGCAGTCATGCCAAATACAAAGCTGCCACCGGTGGATGTTTCACTGCCTTCCACGTCGAAGACAAAGCCCAAACAAAAGAAAAGGAGTAATCCTCCTAAGGGAAGCAAAGTATCTGGAAATTCAAAAGGAAAAACACTAGTTGTTTTGGACCAGCAAGAACGACATGTGGAAGTTGCCACAAATATAGTTGAGAATATGACAAGAGCAGAGGTAGAGCCTCCCATGCCATCACCAACACCACAGCAGTCTCCAATTCCAGTTCACATTGATTTGGGATTAGACTCGCCACCACGTAGCAGTACTTCCACACATTCACACTCATCAAGATTTCCTATGACTAGCACCGATCCTTCCAGTGAGATTAGTCGAGACTCGTCTTGGCTTGAGAGTCAGATGGGTAGGAAGAGGCAACCATCTTACAAACTGGACTTCTCAGATTTTGATCATGTCTACCAGGACACACCAGATAAAAGGATAAAGAAGCAAGTCCATGTAGAGAGGAACGCTGACAAGGAAATCATAATTGAGACCGCTGCACCACCGGACGACAAGAACTTGGACGAGGTAGAGGTTGAAGACTTTGCCTTGATAAAAGTCAATCTTGGTAAAAGCACACACCAAGCAGACGTTGATTTCTTTTACGTTGCAACAGAAAGCATAAAGGAGAGAGTCATAAAGGACGGAGAAGATAAAGCAACTCTCAAGGCTGAAATCCAACAACTTCGCTAGTATATCTCCAACCTTATGCACAACACTAAGAATGTCACCACCTTGCTCTCACAGATGTTAGAGTTACCAGTAGAGTAGAATCAGCTAAATCAGCTGGTTGTATACAGCAAGTGCCTGAAAGACTAGGAGGAGTTCGTCACAAGGGGTCGCTTCACATTTTCAGAATTGTACCAGTTGAGGTGCAACGCCCACAAACTTTGCACACAAATCCAGGATGAAAAGCGAGACTTGGCGGTTGACAAACCAAGGAATGAGCTTATGATTTCTCACCGAAGGACGACATATGACTCGGTCACAGACGAAGAAGATAAGGAAGTTATCTTTACTTGGAGAACACAATTAATCTTCAAGGAAAAAATACATGAGACAATTGTTGCAGAGTTGGCCGAGTGCAAAGAACAGGTGACTAGTGCTATCAAATTCGTGAGAACTTTCGTGTCACGAGTGCCATGCCAGTATCAACGTGACGGTGGTGAGTTCATCGAGCTCGCCGGCGTACAGTCAAAGTTGCAAGTGCTCATTCATGGTATTTTCAGTGGAGATTCTGTTGGTTGTAAGTTGGATCAACTTACAACTTACAGTCATGTCAGTGTTATTTGATGAGGCGGCCAAAACTGGAGGAGAGTTGCAGAGTCAAATCACGGGCAGTGAGGAGATGTTGCGTAGACAAGGAGTGCTTCAGAAGAGTATCAGTGCCCCAGATGGTGATGCAATCAACGACCTCATGGAGGGGTTAATTGCCTGAGATCAGGGCCAGTGAACTTCTGTAAAGTGCCTTCCAAGAAGGTACGGAAACTTTGGTGTTGTGACCTTTTCACACATCGCCCCATTCAAAATGGGGACCCCTAATTTTTGCTCCATTCTGGTCTTTTTGGCTTTGGTTTTTTGTCTCTCTCTCTCCGTCTGTCTCTTTTCTATGGTCTGCTTTCTGGGGACGTTCCCGTCTGCAAGCTTAAACGCGAATTTGGCCAAGTCTGAAAATTAGGGTTTCCATCCTTTTGGTCAATCTGAGGTCAAACGAGGTGAGTAAATTGAAAACGAAGATTAACGTTGCTGTCAGTGTGCTTCCAGCAGGCTCTCAACAAATTTTCATCAGATTCTGACAACTTACTATTTTTAGTAAGTGTGTAGTTTAGGGCATTTCATCAGCACTTTCGAAGTTTTAACAGTCACAATGCATTTAGGACACATCAAGTTGCTCGTATGCAAAATTTGAGCTGAAACAGACAACTTACTATTTTTAGCAGTTCAGCTTCCGGAGCAAATTTCAGGGCTTGGATGCAGAGTTTTTCAACGCATGTCTGCAGATTCCTTCTGGGTTTTCAGAGACCTTCGCGATGGTGTAACATGCAAAGTGAGACGACAGCTTTCAGAGTTCAGCCTTCAGAGGCTATTTTTAGGGTTTGCATGTCAGGGTTTTCTTTGCATGTCGGATGATTCCTTATGGGTTTTTCGAGAGCTACGCAGTGATGTGACATGCAAACAGAGATGATCGCTTATTAAGGAACTTGCTATTTTTAGCAGATGCATCCCGGCAGCCGCCTCCCAACACTTCAGGATCACGAGCTGAGCGCAATGCAACAAAAACGAGGACAAACGGAGGTCATTTGATACGCATGCAAGAACAAATTAGGGTTTTCAGCTTCGGGGCCTGAAAAGAGGGGTAAAAGGTCAGAATTTTCGAAAACCGGTGTAAACCACCGTGATCAGCATCTTTCAAGCTATCTGCTGGTAAAATTTGAAGACAAACGGAGCACTTACTATTTATAGTAAGTCATTTTGGAAACAGGCTAAAAATAGCAAGTCAGCCGCATGCACCAGTGTCAGCAGGCAATTCACGTGGTGAGGAGCGCCTCATTCAAATTTCAAAGCAAACAGAGTTGTGGAGGTACCAGAAACGAGCAGTTACTATTTATAGTAAAACACCTCCAGAAATGGGCTATTTTTAGCAGGTCAACTCAGAATAGCAGTGTCAACAGGTTGATGAAGTCGTGAGGAAACAGTGTTTAAAATTTCAAAACGATCTGAGCTTCTGAAGTGTGAAAATTGAGGGACTTACTATAAATAGTAAGGCATGGATAAGTTGGCGAAGAAGGAAAAATGGCTAAGTAATGAATTTCATCCTGCATCACCCAGGAAATGCGCCCAAGGTGGTAGAGGCATCAAGAAATTTTCTAAGTGTTGATCTCATCCTGTAGACCCCCCAAAATGCGCCCTCATCTCCAACATGTGATAAAAAATTACTAAGTCTGAGAAAATCCTCCTGCCATGGCAAAATGCGACCACTCTAGGAAGAGCTGGTGAAAGTTAGAAATTTTCTAAGTATGAAATATCCACCTCCTATGGCCAAATGCACCCATGCAAGGAGAAAGTCAAAAAGGGTCAACAAAAATTTCATCCTCCACCACATAAGAAATGCGCCTACCTCAAGCTTGTTGTTGAAAAAGTTTCTAAGGCATGGGATATGCTTCATCCTCCTCATGCCTCCAAATGCGCCCAGCTCAAGGTCTCATGATTGAAAATTTTCTAAGTATGAGCTTCGTCCTCCTCCTATGGCAAAATGCGCCCAAGTTCACAAGAGAAGTCAACAAGTCAAAACACGTTGGGAGTTTCATCCTCCACACATAGCAAAATGCGCCCAAATGGGGCCATGTCAAGACAAAAATAAAGAAGTTGAAGAGTCATCCTTCTCATATGCTAAAATGCGCCCATGACTCAAAGTAAGTTTGAAAAAAATTCAAAGTCAAAATTTTCATCCTTCATGAGGTGTAAAATGCGCCCAAACATGCTAAGAAGAGGACAAAAGGTTTGACTTTCTTCTCTCTCCTTTGAATGCGCCCATGCAAGAAGAGAAACCAAGGCGTGGTGAAGTTGTTATTCACCTTCAAGTGGGATATGCGCCAAGTACAAGATGATATTGCTAATATGCTAGGCGTTGAAAATGCCAAGGTGGGAGAGATGATAATTGCTAAGGCGTGGGAAAGTAAAGTATGCTAGGCATGGTAAAGTTAAATTTTCCCCTTCAAGTGAGAAGTGCGCCTAGACTTGAAAATTGATATTGCTAAGTGGTGAAGTGATGATTACTAAGGCGTGGGAATTTAAATCCTTGGTAATAAGCTAAATGCGCCTAAGATTCAAATGGAGAGTATTGCCAAGGGATGAATAATACATGCCTAGGCGTTAGAAATTGCCAAATGAAAAATAAAATATGTTAAGTGTGATGTGCTTTCAAGAAATATTTTCTAAGAGAAGTTGATGAATTTTCTCACCACAGGAAGGATGATTTGAGGATGAAATAAAATTTTCTAAGGAAAAATTTTCAAGAGTGCTGAGTGATTCAAAAATTTCTAAGGCAAAGAAATTTTCCTTAGGAGAAAAACGCCTAAGTTTGGTGAAGTGATGAATTTTCCTGAAGTCCGAGTGAATTTTGCCAGTGATGAAGTCAAAAGATGTTGGCAGTGCAGGAACAATAAAAGTTTTCCAAGTCAGAGCAACAAGAAATACTCACAAATGTGAAGAACAAGAATAAATTTGTTTTTTCCAAGGTTCAAAATTCAAGAAATTAAGTGAACCCGTTCGTTGTACACCCATGAGTTCGACGCGTTCTGAAGGAAATTTTCTTCTGGGTATTGAAGATTATCGATGAGGAATGGATTCTAAGGTCTTCCACAGCTCGCCAAGGATTCCGAGGTAAAGATTTTAAATGGGGACCAGGTTGATGAATTTCCTAAGGGAAATTTTAAAATTTTCTAAGGCAAGGAATAAGTGTGTTGTTGAGATAAAGTGTTGTGGCTGATGAATTTGAAGGTGATTGCCTAGACGATTTTTTATCAAATTCCTAATGAAAAGATTTTTTTTCTCGAGCCTGAGTTAGATAAAATGTCAGAGTGAAGTATACCCAGGCAGAATACAAGATAGGTTGGAAAATTGGCTAAGGCATGAAGAATTTGAAAGCAAAGTTGGCTATTGAAGACGATGAACCCTTGGAAGTTAGAACGTGAAAATCCTGGTAAGTAAGTTGAATTTATATTATGAAATGTTCTAATTATCTTCTCCTTGCTTGTTTTGCAGGAGAAATGTTGAGGCCAGAGCACGATGACTTGAAGTGGTGAAGCACGATGATATTACAACCTTCGGAGGAAGATAAAGTTATGAGTTTCACATGAAGGAAGAAAAGTTGTAAAAAGTGGCTAAGTATTGAGACTTAGTGATTGAAAAGAAACGTTTTCAAAACTCAAGATGGAGAAAAGAATGGAAGCTCAAGCAAAGTTGAAGAATAACGTCAAGAAGAAGATCGAGAACAGTGTGAACGCGTTTTAAAGTTGGAATCTTCTAAAAGGATGATGGACATTAATGGCTCATTTATTACCCCACTCCTCTTGGTGGCAGTTTTTAGGGTGAATCTTGTTTAGGGATGAGGTGGCACGATCTGGGCCATCCAGCCGATTGTAATCTGAGCCGTCCGTTGGACTTGGCCAACTATAAAAGGGGGAGTCCCCCTCATTTGTAATTCATTAGAATTAGAATTAGATCAGAGTTAGAATAGCAGAGAAGGAGTAGAGAGAAATTGATAGAGTAGAAAGTAGAGTAGTTTAGATTGAAAAGGAAGGAAAGTCTTCCCTTTGGATACTTTGTAAGAAGTTGTCATGAATGCTTTCATAATAAAAGAATTTTCATTGATGGTGATTTCCTCTTGTTATGAGTAGTTGTTGAGGCTTCTTCGTCCTTCCAATTCACGTAGCATCTTGAAGTAGCTTAAAGTAAAGTAGATTTCATTTCATGCAAGTACTTAGCAATTGTGGAATGTGGTGCTCGATTTGAACAAGACTTCGCTTGTCCATACCACTAGCGAGCTCGCTAACGGTGGGTTCGCCTTGCGTGGTCAACTGGAACTTTGTGAAACTTAACTTCGATTATGGTTTATATGTTGGCATGTGTCGTTGTGATGATGTCTTCATGCTAAATCGTGATCCGAACATCTTGAGTCACTCCTCTGAAGATTGCACCAGTTTTGTGGAAGCTATCCGAAGCGAGGTAAAGCAAAACTTGGTTGAAGTCTGTAAGAATTGATCGCCATGTCCCACGCCCTAGAGTAGAACATAAACTTCTTAGGCCCTACACTCATTTAATTTCAGTCCGTTTCTGGTTAGGATTAGGAAATTTGTGCTCACTTGCCCAAATCATTTCAATTACACGAAAGCCGTTAGTCCGATGTTTGCTGTCAACTGTCGAACAATTGTGTAAGTCCCCTTGAAATACCAGCAAAATCACATCAAGCCAACTGAGATTATTCGCACTTAAGGAACCTTGGAGTTAAATGTATGATCTATCTCGCAATCTTAGCATGCAGGAAACTTTGTTCAAGAGAGGATAGGGTATCCGTTGGGAAACTTTATTCTGTGTTGGTGCAGTCGTGAAAACCACGTCAACAGGTGTTTGTTTGATTTGAAGGGGGCTCGTTGTATGTCAATTCGGAGAAACCACATTACATATCCATTCCTGGCAATAGTACTCTCAGGAAGATCACCAAATGACTTCACTAACAACATAGTTCGTGCACAGCAGTAAATAAAGGATGTTATAGTAATCAGGAAATAGTTTATGTTCATGCATTTCTACCATAATCCCTGGGCAGCGTTTTATGCATCAAGCTAACACTACTCATAGCTGCAACGATGAGTTCATAGACAAGGTCACACTGATATCACCACTGGTAGTCTTGTATTAGGTAAGTGGCACACTTTGATCTTTTAGTTTTTATGAGGCCCAACATTTCAAATCAGATTTATCCACATAACTCACTAACTCATGAAAGCCATTGACTGAAATTAAAGTGCATTCTCAATACTAATGTTTCAGATTTATAGGTGGATCATTCTAGGTAAGTGTGAGAGCTGCTAGAAGAGAATACAGACCAGGAACTGCACTCAGATTTTATGCACTCAGAAGGACTGTTAGAAGGCAGTAGTACGCATTACCGAGGCCCTATCAGCTCACCTAACTTTAACAACCATGCAATACATGAATGCTCTTGACAGTGAACAGTATGACTGCAATTTAAGACATATTTCTCTATGCATTATATTGACTGAGTTTCATAACAGCAGCTATAAGAGCTACAGAAAATATAATATTAACTTCTAAGTATGATTCAGGGGATTCTACATGTGCAACAGTATATGTTTTCCATTTCTAATACCCTCAGTTTGTCACAAGTAATTCCTTGTCTCCTAACATGAGCACATTATGTTTGAATACAACCTAGATAAAATATGAATCCAGCTACACCATGAATGCCAATCCCAACAATGAAAACAGTGGCCAAACCTGAAACTCGTGACTTCTAATCTGAAGTAGAGTAACCTCTGGAAAATGGTAGTCGTTTCTGTCTTAGGAGTATTTCATCGACAGTCAAAACTTCAAGGGAGGTACGTGTTGATGTGTTTTTCGTGACTGCACCAACGCAGAATAAAGTTGCCAACGGCTACCCTATTCTCTCTTGATCAGAGTATCCAGCACGCTAAGATTGCGAGAGAGTTCGTGCGTTCAACTCCAAGGTTCTTTCAGTGCGAATAGGCTCAGTTTGGCTCGATGTGATTTGCTGGTATTTCAAGGGGACTTACGAAATTGTTCAACAGCAAAGGAAGGGCTTTTCACAGTTCAACAGATTTATCAATGAGGCACGGGTTTCCTATTCTAACCAGAAAGTACTAATTTAAAGTGGTTGCAGGGTTTAGAGAGTCTAAATCTATTCTAAGTGTGGGATATGGAGCTCAACTTCAGCAAACTTCAACCAAACTTCGCTTTGCCTCGCCTCAGACAGCTTCCACAGAGTTGGTGCAATCTTCAGGGGAGATGACTAAAGATGTTCAAACCACCACTTGACATGAAGATACCATCACAACGACGCATACCATCATTCAAACTGTGATTGAAGTTAGGCCCACAAAAATTCTAGTTGACCACACAAGGCGAACACACCATCAGTGAGCCCGCTATATTGGTATGGATAAGCGAAGCTTGCTTAGATCAAACACCACATTCCATTATTACTATCTACTTGCATAAAAATGAAATTACACTACTCTACGCTACTTGAAGTAGAAGGGATGAAGAAACCTCGCTAGCTATCCATAACAAAGACGAATTTCACCATCAATGAAAAGATCTTTTATTATGAAATTTTTACACAACAATCTCTTGCAAAAGTTTTCAAAGGAAAACTTTCCTTCTTCAACTACACTATCAATCTATACTAAACTACCTCTAAGCTATCACCTAGCTGTCTCTCTATTCTAATCTCTACTGTCTACTCTAAGCTAATGAGATACAAATGAGGGGGGATGCCCCTTTATAGCTGGCCAAGTCCAACGGACGGCTCAGATTACAATCGGTTGGATGGCCCAGATTGTGCCACCTCAGCCCTAAACAAGATTCACCCTAAAAACCGCCACTAAGAGTGGGGTAATAAATGAGCCATTAATGTCCATCATCCTTCTAGAAGATTCCTGTCTGCAAACGCGTTCACACTTTTCTTGTTCTTGACTGCAGACTTGATCAAACAGCTGAACAACTTCTGGCATGGCATGCACGTTCTTATTTTAAAATTCCAAGGCTGCAACCTCTAAACTTGATTGCATTTTGAGTTGTACGAAGCACGCTGGAGAACGTCTTTTGGGTCATTGAAGGACCTCATACTTGAGAATAATTCCTCTATTTCGTTCTTCAATCTGTCGTGTTGTCAGTCTTCAACGCCCAAGCCTTCATCTTTTCCTCTATCCTGGACTCGAAAGATTTTCTTGTCTTGAACTTAAGCATTTCTTCTCTGCCACTTGAGCTGGGCATATACTAGGTCTCAACACTTAGCCACTTTTGCAACTTTTCTTCCTTCGAGGTTGAAATGTAGTCTTGGAGTACTTGCTTCATTGCTTCAAGTTCGCGTGCTTTGGCCTCGACGTTCATCCCTACCCATAAATTCTTCTCCTGGGAGCATTCTCTTTGCCAGCTTCAGCATTTCCAACTCTGGCTGCAACCTTGCTTGTACTGGTAGCATCCTCCCTTCGAGCATCAGCCATCTACAAAATAAAATGTCAAGCATTATAATTCTAACTTTTTAAAATAAGAAATTTCGAGAGATGGCAGGCGAGTGGAGTTGGCTTTGAAAATAAAAGACTTCAGCATTAGAAACTTCAACTCCAAACTTCGAGAAATACAACACCGAGATTAAAGCCCTAAGCCCCAGCAACTTGCAGCAGTACTACTTTCCAAACTTCGAAAAGAAAATCGATCTCAGCACCTTTACTTCAGATTTTACTTCCATTCTTCAACTTCAGAAATTTATCAGCAACTCCCTTTACTTCAGAAATTTATCTTCAGCAACTCAGAAATTCTTCAACTTCAGAGCAACTTCAGCAACTTGAACTTCAGAAATTGCAGCCACAATGCAAATTGATTTGAGCCTCAGCACACAATGATTCTTCTCCTTCTTCAAGTTGAACTTCTTCAATAACCTTCAGCTTGCACTACAACTTCAAGCAAATTCGAACTTCTTCATTTGGTGGAGAAAAAAGAATAAACTTTCAGCTTATATAGGCAAGTCGTATTCTAGAAGAAAGCTAAGTTTAGCAAGAATTTGAATTTCCCTCTCTCTGGCAATTTTGACACTTGTCACTTGGCGGCTGGAATCTTAGAATTTGAAAAGATTGACTTTGACTGGCGTACTTTGCATTTAACTTTATTTTAAAAACATTTACTTTGAATCCACTCTTAAAGAAATTTGATTCACCAGCTGAAGCTCCAACATTTTAATTTTATTCACCTCTGACCCGGGAAGATTCATCTCAAGAAGAATTCGATCAAATTCATCTAGGCAATCCATTTTCAAATTCATCCGCCAAGGCATTTTTAACACATTTTATCCCTTTTGCCTTGGAAAATTTTAAATTTTCCTTAGGAAAATTTCACAATTCAAGTGTCAATTAAATTCTTCATCCTGAAGGCCTTGGCGAAGTACAGAAGACTTTAAAATCAACTCCTTGTCAAAGATCTTAAATACCCAGAAGAAAATTTTCTTCACAACTCGTCAGATTCATGGGTATACAACGAACGGGTTCATTTAATTTTTTTGATTTTCAAACCTTAGAAAAATAATTTTCATAAATTTAAACCCATTCTTCATTCTTGCAAAAATTTCTTTGCTCTGCCTTGACAATTTTCTTCAATCTCACGAAGCTGGCACATTTTGACTCCTTCCTGTCAATTTACCTATGCCTTAGCAAATTTCTTCATCCTTCAGCAAGCTTGGGCGTACTTCCCTCTAGAGGTGAAATTTTTTACGCCCTAGAAAATTTTAAGTCCTCTTTCAAGTTTGGGCGCATTTCACATGGCTTACTTCAAGTTTTGACACTTAGAAAAATTTCAAACTTCACCTCCATGACTTAGGCGCATGTGGAGGGTGGAGCTTCCAATTACCCATACTTAAAATATTTCTCTAAGTTCCCCATGCAAAGCAAGGCGCATTTGGACCCCTAAGGTTTCAATTTAAACACTTAGAAAAATTTAACTTTCCCCTCAACATCCCTCCTTGGGCTAAGGCGCCCCTGACAACATGAACTTCTAGTTCCAATGCCTTAGAAA
>VDFB02271358.1:848041812-848143465 GCA_007258455.2 Sequoia sempervirens | reverse complement strand
CTCCCACACTCTCTCCCACTCTCTCCCACTCCCACCCTCTCACCCTCTCTCCCACTCTCTCCCACAAGCATACATACATACATGACACACCAGCATACATATACATACAACCATATAAAAAAAAATTCAATAAAGTGGCATTTAACTAAAGGAAGATATAACATGAGTGCGTTATTTGTTGCTAGACATGTTCCCCAGAGAAGCAAAAAAATGTCAAAACTAAAACATAATGCGAGCGCATTATAACTCGCTCATGTTATTTTTTTCTTTGGGAATCCTCAAGCCTTAGCTTCGGTATTTTCCTTGGAATACCAACCCAAAGGCTTGAAGGGAATTCCCAATGACCAGAGACATGTTTTTGCAAATTCTACAATTTTTCACATAATCGGGTTCATGCTCACCATCAGGATTGCATCTGGTTCAATATCGAAAAAATCGAACACATGGTTAATGTTAGGTTCTCTCTTACCTTTCCAACGATGTAATTTTTTTCACTTTCTAACAATGTTAAGCCTTTCATCCATAATTTTTTTTTGTATGTTTATTTTTTGTCAAAAAGTAGTGTTTGGTGTTTTTTTCATTATAAATTAACTCTTCATTGAAATTTCAAATAAATTACATTTTTAGAAACTAGACTCCATTCTACAAATTTAAAAATTAATATATATATATATTACTTTCCAAAATTTGTAGGGGGAGCACGACCAAAATTCTGCTTTTTAGGAAGTGCCCACTTATAAAATTAGTAAAAAATCAAATATTCATTAAAAAATTATCAGAAAAATTGTGCATCAACTAGATACTATTAGCTAACTTCTGACCATAGCGATTTTAAAAATAGTACAAAAAATTTCACCATGCTAGGGTCGTACAAGAGTTGCTATGTTATGTTTTTCTGACAAAAACAAGAACTTGTGTACATCCCTCTTTTGAACCCCTTAATCTCAACCATTTTCAAAATAAATTAGTAGTTTAGAAAGTAGACTTAGAGCACTTCGATCCTTATTTTTGTTCCATCTCAAAATTTTGAGTGTAGCTATCCTCAATTTCATGTCCAAGGTCAGTATTTCCTGATTTCAGAAAAAAAGTGGCCACTTAAGCCCCCTTTTTTGGAACCATCTTGGTGCACTTACCCCATAATATTCCATAAGTACATTCATATAATCATGAAAAACAGTAATCATGGCTCTCTAATATGTAGCTCCAACATTTTCAAGTCCAAATGGCATAACGTTCCAACAAAAATTTCCCCAAGTGCATGTGAAGGTTGTCTTTGGTTGATCTTCAAGAGAAATTCTTATCTGATTGTAGCCTGAGAATTCATCCATAAGTGATAGCATTTCATATCCAAAAATGAGGTCAACTATGATGTCAATATTTGGTAAGGCGAAATCATCTTTAGGATAAGCCTTGTTAAGATCTCTAAAATCCGCGCATACTTTGATTTACCCATTCAGTTTTGTGACTAGAACAAGATTAGATATCCAATATACATAATCAATAGAACGTATGAATCTAATATCCAAGAGTTTATTTAGTTCAACCTTGACTGGTGCAGGAGCACCTACCTTAAAAACAAGCATATTTTGATGTTTTTCTTTTAAATCATTTCCTTTTTGTTGTGCAATGTCCTAATGCCTTTTAGGATGTGTAAGGGGACCTTTTTAGAGCTTAGATAAAATTAAAATAGATTGAGAACTTGTTTGTAGGCGTTTCCTTAAGTTTTTGGCTGAAATTCGAAAACACAGTGTGTTTTCAAACGCGTGTTATTTGGCCACTTTTGAGCTCGAATGTTAAACCTAACTATTTTTTTTCGGGTTGGAAAGAAGGAGCCTGACATTTTGAGCAGATTAATGGTCTTTTGATGATGGTAGTTGTGAAAAATAAAGAGGAAACAACATTTTTTTTGTGAGCAGATTTGTTTTTTTCTGTGCATTCTGGCGTAACAGCAATAGTTGTATAGCATGAGTCTTTTATTGGAATAAGAGCATGTACAACAACGTGTTATAGTTCTTTTTTTGGTATTTTTAAACTGTTTTTCTATCGCTCTTTCCTTTTTATAAAATCTGTCTTTTCTTTAAATCTGTTTTGGACTGGTAAAATAAACCAGAAACATGGAGTTTAGATGTTGTTTCTGAATGTGCCAGGCAGCATGGATGAAGAGGGAACAATGCTAAACTCCACCACTGTATATATTGTACATATGGTAAATATTAGAGGTTTTTCTTGCAAGTTGGAGGACTGTTTCTAGGCGAGTTGGGAACCCGGCTAGAAAATACAGTCAAGAGAGCAAAATCCCAACGTGGCAGGGGTGGTATCTTTAAAATCTGATTTGTATTGTGATTGCAGACAGTACTAAGGAGGTGTAGAACAGTAAACAAAAGATTCTTTAATGCTTTTGTGGTCAGAAAAGGCAGAATAGGCCAATGAAAAGCCTTAAGAAACCCTAGGTTACCCTAGGTTGGATTTTTCCCCTGTACGGGCAGAAAAAGGCATCAATCTCCAAAGAAGCTGACTGAGCTTGGAAAAAGAACCAGAGAAACAATAAAAAGATTGGCACAATTAGAGGGAATAGAAGAGTTCTAGCCTGTCCTTTGAGTTGAGAGGGCTAAAGATGGTTTGAGACTCGTAGCCTGCCCAAGAACCAAGAACTCTATTTTTCAAGAAACCAATGGAGAACAGAAGCTTGGTGATTGTTTAAGCATTGGAAAAGATGACTTTGGAGACTTTGGAAAGTGCCACACACCCCTGTAACAACATTGGTAGAGTGGAGGAGTGACTGGTCTTTTGAGGAATAAAAGGCTAAATAGTGCAAGTGGAAGAAAGAGTACCAAATAATGTTTTGTAGCAGCAGATTGCAATGATAGCAGGGTTGATAAAGTGAACCGGGGGTGCCTCAAAGGTAGAGGACCTATAGGTTGTAGGGTGAAAGACTTAACACCTTAGGATTTCTCAAATCAAGAACTCAAAGCAGTGAGATAGTATTTTCTCAATCAACCCTAGTTCTATCACATTGGTATCAGAGCAGTGAAAGATTTGGGAAGCAATAGCTTATATGTCAGAGGAAGTTGAATCAAGTGAACCACCAAAGATGGTGACAAATGTGCAGTTAGCCAAGATGGTTGAAGAGCAAGAAGAGGATAACAAATCTCTAAAGGAAAGAATAGAGCAGCTTGAAGCAACACTGAACAAGGTGAAACTAGAAGGCAAAGTGCCAAAAGAAGAAGAGGTTGCAGAGGAAGACAAAGTCCCTGAACCTGACCCTGTTCTCGAGGAGGATCCTTTCTTGGAGGCATTAAAAGCCCAGAGTGGAAAAGGACTTGAGGGTGTACCATTATTCCATGGAAAGATGGATCTCGATCTGGTCTTGGACTGGATAGATGGAATGGAGAATCACTTCGAATGTGATGGAGTTACAGAAGCACAAAAGGTGAAGGTTGCAAAATCAAGGTTGAGAGGATCAGCGTTAACTTGGTGGAAATTTGTCTAGAATGAAAGGGAGAAACAAGGCAAACAGCCCATATCAACCTGGAAAGGAATGGTTGCTAAAGTGAAAGAAGCCTATATGCCAGATGATTATGAAATTCAGCTCCACAAGAAGAGGCAGAGTTTAAGACAAAAAGACCAAGATGTAAACACCTACACGGAAGAGTTCCAGAAACTTTGTTTGAGATCAAATGTGGCAGAAGATGAGAGCCTAAAAGTGGCTAGATACCTCAACAGATTGAAGTGGAATATATAGGAAGAGATGGCTTTGCTCAGCCCCAAGACAGTCCACCAATGTTATCAGCTAGCTATCAAGATTGAAGAGAGGAACAAAAGGAAGCATGATCAGTCCTCTAAGGGTAGAGGAAGAGGCAGAGATCAAAAAGGACAGCGTGGAGGTTACCAAGGAAAAGGTAATGAACAAAGGAGCCAAGGTGAATCAAAGCTCACTGAGCATGGAGGTGAAACCTCATCAAGAGGAGGATTTAATAGAGGAGGATTTAATAGAGGAAGAGGACCTCAAGGGGGTTCAAACAGAGGTAGAGGAGCAGGTAGAAGTAACTCTTACTTTGCCACCATGAAGTGTTATAACTGCAATTAGCTAGGCCATCCAGCTTATAGATACCTGGAGAAAGCTTCATCTAGCAACGAGAAAAGAGTAGCTTATGCACAAGAGGACACCATGAGTGTAAAGACACCTGAGATCAGTCACATAGAATCAAAAGTAGGTGAAAATCTGATGTTTAATAGAGTGCTGATCAGACAACCGGTCAAGGAAGAACCCAAGCAAAGGAGAGCTTTGTTTAGAGCAAGGTGCAAGATATTGGGAAAGGTATGCAAGGTTATTGTAGATTCTGGTTCTACGGAAAATATCATCTCTGAGGAGGCAGTAAATATGTTAAAATTGCAGAAGGTACCTCATGCCAATCCCTATAAAGTCACATGGTTGAACAAAGGGCAAAGTGTCTTAGTGAATGAGCAGGTCATAGTGGAATTCTTGATTGGAGGCTACAAAGACAAGCTGATTTGTGATGTACTTCCCATGGATGCATGCCATCTTCTTCTTGGCAGGCCATGGCAATATGATAGAGGTGTTGTATATCATGGGAAGGAGAATACCATAGAATTCACGAAGGATGGAAAAACCTTCAAGTTGCAATCGTTGATTAAGGAAGACGAAGGGCAGTCCAAGGTTCCAAAAATTATGTTGAGCAGTGGTAAGGAGTTCATCAAGGATCTACACCAAGGGAATGAAGGGTATGTGATTATGATGCAGCCCAAAGAAGAGGAAAAGGCTGAAAGGACAGTGTTACCAGCAACAGTCCAAAACTTGCTTGACAAATACAAGAGCATAGTGAGTGATGGAACACCATCCACTCTACCACCCAAGAGAGCAATAAGTCATAAAATTGACTTCATACCTGGAGCCTCATTGCCTAACAAAGCAGCATACAAGCTTACCCCTGAGCAGAACCAAGAGGTGGCAAGGCAAGTGGAAGAGTTGCTGAATCAAGGTCTGATTCAAAAGAGTATTAGTCCATGTGTAGTCCCAGTTGTTTTGGCAACAAAAAAAGGAGGTAAATGGAGACTTTGTACTGATTCTAGAGCAATAAATAGAATCACAATTAGGTATAGATTTCCAATACCTAGGATTGAAGATTTATTGGATTGCCTTGGAGGTGCAAAATTTTACACTAAGCTAGATCTTAAGAGCGGTTATCACCAAATCAGAATTAAGGAGGGTGATGAATGGAAGACAACTTTTAAGACGAATGATGTCTTATATGAGTGGAAAGTGATGCCATTTGGCCTCTCAAATGCCCCTAGCACATTCATGAGACTAATGAATGAGGTGCTTAAAGATTTCACAGGGATTTTTGTGGTAGTTTACTTGGATGACATACTGATTTTCAGTAAGACAGCAGAAGAGCATTTGAAGCATGTAGAGATGGTACTCAAAAGGTTGCAAGAAGAACAGTTGGCAATCAACCTTGAGAAGTGTGAGTTCTTCAAACAAGAGCTTGTGTATCTAGGTTTTGTGGTATCCCAAGGAACGCTGAAGATGGATCCAAGTAAGGTAGAAGCTATCCTAAACTGGCCTACACCAACCACAGCAACTGAGGTAAGAAGTTTTCATGGTTTGGCTCAGTTTTATAGGAAGTTTATAAGGAATTTTAGTGGTATATGTGCACCAGTGTTAGATACAATCAAGGGTGGTCAGAAAAAAAAGTTTAAGTGGACTTTAGAGGCTGATAAAGGGTTTGAAAAGTTGAAAAAATAAGTGGCAACACAACCTATCTTGTTATTGCCTAGTTTTGATAAATTGTTTACAGTTGAGTGTGATGCAAGTGGAGTAGCAGTAGGAGGAGTCCTTAGTCAAGAAGGTAGACCTGTAGCCTTCTTTAGTGAAAAACTTAATGAAGCTAAGCAAAAATACTCCACCTATGATCTAGAACTTTATGCTTTAGTGTAGTCCCTTAGGAAATGGAGGCATTATTTGCTGCCCAAAGAGTTTGTGGTTTTCACGGATAACCAGGCACTCAGTTACATCAATACCCAAGAGAAGTTAAGCAATAGACACTTGAAATGGATGGAGTACATTCAAGCTTTCACATTTACCATTAAGCACAAGAAGGGACAGCAAAACAAAGTGGCAGATGCATTAAGTAGGAGGATGTTGACAGTCCAAGAGATACAGCTGAAAAGCATAGGATTGGAAAGTTTTAAGGATCTCTATGGTGATGACGAAGACTTTTCCGAAGCCTACAAGGTATGTTCAGACTTTGCAAATCATTTTCACAGTCAATATGCTGAGTATACATTGCAAAATGGGTTATTATTCAAGGGCAATCTGTTATGTGTCCCAAGAGGATCAATGAGAGAAAATCTGATCCAAGAAAAACACAATGGCAGTCTTAGTGGGCATTTTGGTATTAACAAAACTTTAGAGCTGGTACAAAGGTTTTACTATTGGCCTAAGTTAGCACGAGATGTCAGAAAGTATGTTGAACAGTGTGTTGTTTGCATGAGAGCCAAAGGGGGAGCTAGCAATGCTGGGTTATATCAGCCCTTGCCTATTCTGAATAGACCATGGGAATGTGTGAGCATGGATTTTGTGGTGGGTCTTCCCAAGACTAAATATGGTTTTGACAGTGTTTTTGTAGTTGTGGACAGATTTAGCAAGATGAGTCACTTTATTCCTTGCAAGACCACACACGATGCAAGCTATATTGCCCATCTATTCTTCAGGGAAGTTGTGAGAATCCATGGATTGCCATTGAGTATTGTTTCTGACAGGGATGTGAAGTTCATGAGCCATTTTTGGAAAACATTATGGAGCAGATTGGGAACTAATTTGTCATTTGGATCAGCTTACCATCCTCAGACTGATGGTCAAACCGAGGTGGTTAACAGAGTGTTAGGTAACCTATTGAGGTGCTTGACAAAGGAATATGGACAGACCTGGGATATGGTGATTTCCCAAGCGGAATATGCATATAATGATAGTGTGAACAGGACTACAGGAAAAAGCCCATTTGAAGTTGTGTATGGGATGCATCCAAGAGGAATTTGTGAGCTCAGAGACCTTGGAACAATGGAGAATAGGAGTGGACATGCAGAAGACTTCACTCAAACCATGAAGGAGATTCATGAGCAAGTTAAGAAAACAATCACAGCAGCAACACAAAAGTTGAAAGATAAAGTTGATGAGACAAGAAGAGATGTGCAGTTCCAGGTGGGTGATTATGTGATGGTTCACCTCAAAAAATCCAGATTGCAGAAGGGAATGTCCACCAAGTTGCAAATGAAACGGGTAGGACCATGCAAGGTGATAGCTAAGTATGGAAAGAATGCATACAAGGTGGAACTTCCATCGGATTTGGGTATATCTCCAGTCTTCAACGTTGCTGATTTGATTAGGTACAAGGGTACAGTCAATGATGACTTTCAGAACAGTCAGGAAATCTTTCAGGATATCAGTAATATACCCCTTCCAAGTCAAGAGAAAGCTCAGGCAGAGAAGGTCTTGGAGTCCAGGGTGAAGAAAGCAACAAGGAATAAGGTATACATGGAGCACCTTATCAAGTGGAAGAGAAAACCTGACTCAGAGGCTACATGGGTACAAGAGGATCAATTCAAGAAGCTTGGAATTTACCTAAAACTGATACCACCTTCCAGTTCTTTGTCTTTGTGCTGAGAGGGGGAGAATGGTGCAGGAGCACCTACCTTAAAAACAAGCATATTTTGATGTTTTGCTTTTAAATCATTTCCTTTTTGTTGTGCAAGGTCCTAATTCCTTTTAGGATGTGTAAGGGGACCTTTTTAGAGCTTAGCTAAAATTAAAATAGATTGGGAACTTGTTTGTAGGCGTTTCCTTAAGTTTTTGGCTGAAATTAGAAAACACAGTGTGTTTTCAAACGCGTGTTATTTGGCCACTTTTGAGCTCGAATGTTAAACCTAACTATTTTTTTTCGGGTTGGAAAGAAGGAGCCTGAAATTTTGAGCAGATTAGTGGTCTTTTGATGATGGCAATTGTGAAAAATAAAGAGGAAACAACATTTTTTTTGTGAGCAGATTTGTTTTTTTCTGTGCATTTTGGCGTAACAGCAATAGATGTATAGCATGAGTCTTTTATTGGAATAAGAGCATGTACAAAAACGTGTTATAGTTCTATTTTTGGTATTTTTAAACTGTTTTTCTATCGCTCTTTCCTTTTTATAAAATCTGTCTTTTCTTTAAATCTATTTTGGACTGGTAAAATAAACCAGAAACATGGAGTTTAGATGTTGTTTCTAAACGTCCCAGGCAGCATGGATGAAGAGGGAACAATGCTAAACTCCACCACTGTATATATTGTACATATGGTAAATATTAGAGGTTTTTCTTGCAAGTTGGAGGACTGTTTCTAGGCGAGTTGGGAACCCGGCTAGAAAATACAGTCAAGAGAGCAAAATCCCAACATGGCAGGGGTGGTATCTTTAAAATCTGATTTGTATTGTGATTGCAGATAGTACTAAGGAGGTGTAGAACAGTAAAAAAAAGATTCTTTAATGCTTTTGTGGTCAGAAAAGGCATAATAGGCCAATGAAAAGCCTTAAGAAACCCTAGGTTACCCTAGGTTGGATTTTTCCCCTGTACGGGCAGAAAAAGGCATCAATCTCCAAAGAAGATGACCGAGCTTGGAAAAAGAACCATAAAAACAATAAAAATATTGGCACAATTAGAGGGAATAGAAGAGTTCTAGCCTGTCCTTTGAGTTGAGAGGGCTAAAGAGGGTTTGAGACTCGTAGCCTGCCCAAGAACCAAGAACTCTGTTTTTCAGGAAACCAATGGAGAACAGAAGCTTGGTGATTGTTTAAGCATTGGAAAAGATGACTTTGGAGACTTTGGAAAGTGCCACACACCCCTGTAACAATGTTGGTAGAGTGGAGGAGTGACTGGTCTTTTGAGGAATAAAAGGCTAGATAGTGCAAGTGGAAGAAAGAGTACCAAATAATGTTTTGTAGTAGCGGATTGCAATGATAGGAGGGTTGATAAAGTGAACCGGGGGTGCCTCAAAGGTAGAGGACCTATAGGTTGTAGGGTGAAAGACTTAATGCCTTAGGAGTTCTCAGATCAAGAACTCAAAGCAGTGAGATAGTATTTTCTCAATCAACCCTGGTTCTATCATTGACCAAGACTACAATCTACGGGTGCATTTTCCTTAGCTTTTTTTTATATGGTTTGGCATTTGGTAATAGTGGCAAGTGATGTAAAACAAGTTTTGGGTCCAACCCAGGAATATCAACATATGACCATGTGAAATTAACTTGTATTTTTGAAAAGAATGTTCTAAACTCAGGATTTTCCTCAGTGGTTGAAGATGTTGCAAGCAATATGATTCTGGAGTTATCTTGTGTCCCAATGTTCACTTCTATTTCTTCTATAAGAAATGGTGATCTCTCTCGATCTATAGGGAGACTATCCAGTCCTCCATCCTCAGGAACCTCAGAGAGGTTTTCACCTTCAAATACATCCTTTATTTTTACTTTTTCAAGATCAACAGGCACCTTTTGGTTTTCATCTGAAGACCTAGATTCTTTTTATTTTGACTTTTTTCATTTTCACTTTTGCGACTAGAGGAGAGGACAGCCTCACCAAAATATGATACACTATTGAGTTCTATGACAAAACCAACCTTGTGATTTCCACTCAGTATTCCTTCACAAAGTCCCATGAACTCAGCAATTGTTTCATCGTTCTCAAATGTGTCTAAACTCAGTGGTTCTTGTTGATCCCAATCTATTAGCTACGGGTAAACAAGGGGTAAGCCATCATCAATATTGTTAAGGATCATGGTGTAGTTAGATAAGGTAAAGAAAGAGGTAGAGTCATTAGGTTCCTAGGAGGTTTCAATGTGAGCTTCGAGTTCCCAAAAATGTTTGATCCAAGATTCTCTTTTTAGGGGAACCTTTTGGTGGGGACTTGACGGGGGACCAATTTTAAACTTTTAGCTGAAGCTCTCTTCAAAAGCAGGCTCACTAGGTTCTCTAAATGTTTCCTCAAGGTTATAATTACTAATGGATATATTGGATTCCAAATCCCATTCCCATTCATTGGAATCAAAGTTGTATAATATTCCTCTGATGTCTCAATTTCATTTGAAGCATTAACAGTCTCACTCAAAGGTAACCCAACACCTCGAATAGTCACTTTTACTGGTACAAACCCTAACCCTTGATACTTTAGTAATTTAGGAGTTTTTAAGGGTTCCAACATTCCTTATTTGTTCAGACCAAGACTGTCATGTCCATCATATCCTTATTACTTCATCAATAGGAACCCTTTTGGATACTATTCAACTGGTAACTGCTTAGGTTCTACATCCTCTTCTTTATATAGCCATGTGTAAATATGGTGATCCAAAGATTCCTTGGCTAACTCCCCCCATTTAGTGAAGGTAGTAGGGGGATTATGGATGAACCTTAGGCTATACGGGATGCATTTTTCCATAAGACTTTGGTGATTTGGGTAGCTTTCCAATGCAAAAGCGACTCTTCATGTTGTATTCTCTGCATCCTTTTTCTTGAATCTGGATTATGGGTTTAGATGGTGGGGTGAATGGATTAGATGATTTGATGATGTCAGATGGATCAATGTTGTGGGATGGAGTGGAAGATGGGGCCTCTTGATTTATGGGCACTTGGTACTCAACAGTTCCATTTAGGTTTGTGTGATATTGAAAAGGATCAGGATCGCCCGGAATAGTAATTTCAATGCCATTATGTGGAAACTTGAGGCATTGATGGTATGTGGATGGTATAACATTCATGGCATGAATCCATGGGCATCCAAGGAGAAGGTTGTATTGTAAATCTAGATCCAAGACATGAAACATTTTGTTTTGTGTAGCTAGACCAACTTTTATGGGAAGTGAAATGACTCCTTTTGACGAAAGCTCACCATCATCATAAGCTTTCACAAAAAAATTCTTGGTTTGATCTATGTAATCCTTATAGTATCCCAATGCTTTTACCAATTTTAGGGAGCTCAAATGTTTAGACCTTCTCCAATGTCTACCAGGACTTGTTTGATCTTATATTTATTTACGTAAATTTCTAGGTGTAGGGATCATTATGATCAAACTTTTGTGCAGAAAATTATTGTTCATAGAAGGTGACAAGATGTGGAATAGATAGGTATCCAATCATGGCATGAAATTCATTGACATCTAGATTGGAAGGTACAAATACTTCTTGAAAGGCTTTATTAAGGATAGCTCTATGTTGAGGAGATACACAAAGGAGTTCCCGGATTGAAATTTGTGCAGGAGACTGCCCTAGTTGGTCTAGGAGATTGTACTAACTTTTTGGTTGTGGATTGGAAGTCCAGGTCCTAGAAGAGTTACCTCGGCTCTGCAAGTGGTGACAACACATTTTGAACTTTTCTTATTTATGGTAATGGTGGCAATGTGATCATCAAAGGGTCTTACATTAAGGATAATAGTGCTATAATCATGTTTGACGCCAGGGCATAATTGGCATTATTGTTGTTCCATGAACTAGAGGCATTGCATTTTTCATGATATTGCAAGGGCATTTTAAATATGGTTGATCAACATTTTTCTTTCCTTGTGAATTTTCTATGGAAATGATTCCTTGTTAAATGAAGTCTTGAATGACATTTTTGAGTTTCCAACATCTAGATGTCTTATGTCCTTTTCCACGGTGATATTCACAATATTCATCTTCTTTCCACTAGTCAGGTTTGATCAATGAGGGTTCATAGTTTTTGATGTTTGGTATTTGGATGGCATTGGATGACAGAAGTGTCTTTAGGACTAATTCAATGGGTTCACCCAATTGTGTGTATGTTCTCTTGGCACGTGGAGGACCTCTAGATTGTTGGTTATTTTGGACTGCATTCAATGTTTGACCTTGACCTTGTATTTGGGTACTTGATGTGTTTGATGTGGATGGACCTTTGAGGTCAATTATATGAGATTTGTTTATCACTTTATCATCAAAAAATCCATCATTATTGACATTCTTGTTTCGGGACCAATATTTACCTTTGTCATTATTGGGCTTTGGAGTCTCATTGTGTACTTTGACTAGTCCTTTTGCGACAAGACCTTTTTCAATGAGGGTGTGCTTTGGAATTGGAATGATGGACCTTGATTCATGTTTTGAGGTGTTGTCATGGGACCTTGGTTTGTATTGTGAAGTAAAGGTGTAGGACCTTGGTTTTTTTTTTGAAATATAGGTGTGGCACCTTGTGATGTAGGACCTTGGTTTGTGTTTTGAAAAAGAGGATTCATGAAGGTCTTACCCATGGAATTTGATGAGCTTCCAAATGTTAAATTTTGTCCTTGTGTTGTCACATGAGTCATCTTGTTTCCAAGTGTGGAGATACTAGGGATATGTGTGGTAGTTGTGGCCATATGTGTTGTTCCAAGTGGTATAGTTGACATTTTTGTGAAGATGGCATCCCTAATGCAAATGGATTTTGAGTATCTCTCTCCACAATTGTGGAGACATCAAAGCCTTGAGGGAGTTTACCACCATTTTTGGCTAGTGCATAGAAGAATATATTAGGATCAACACTAACAATCTCATCAACCATGCATAAGATTCTTGGATCTTGGTAAGCTCTTTCAATCTCTTTGGGATTCATTTTCTTGTTGAATTCATCTAGACTTAGATTGTCCAATGTGTTGGTTGGGTCTCTTTGTGGTGTCTCTCTTTGTGGAGTAGATTTATTTGAATTTGATCCAAAGTTTGTGTCATAATGTGGACTATAAAAGGGATCATTTGAGGCATCCATGTCCTTTCTTTTAGTTTCTGACCTTGTTTCAACCATGTAAGACTTGCAAGTTTTGAAGGAAATGCAAGGTGATATGAAGCTAAACTATGTTTTTGGGATTTTTTTGGTTAGAAGGATGTAAGGCGATCATGAAAGGATAATGATGACTAAAGGATGAACCTAAATGAAACTAATGGATGCCAAAGGATACCAAAGGTGGACTAATTAATGATCAAGGAAAATGATATGGAGACTAAATGATGTTAAGTTAATGATAAAGGGTAGTGATGCGACTAAGGCTAAGATGAAATCAAGTTATGTTTTTGTGTTTTTGGGATATAAGGATGCAAAGTGAAAGTGCAATTTAATTCCAAGACTAAGGATTGACAGGATGATAATGAAGCTATTGTTAAAGGGTATGATATGAATCTAAATGACACTAGAAAGATGACACTAAGGATATGAATCTTAATATTTAAGACAAAGGATGGTAACCAAGCTATTGTAGGTCCAAGATAGCAAACCCAAATGTCATTGACCTTTGTGATAATCAAGATGATAGTTTTGAAAAATTGAGTCTAAGCTAAGACACAAGTTTTAGACTTCAAGTATTGACCAAGATCACAATGAAAAAGGTTGCTAAAATAAAAGATAAAGGTCAATGAAAAGTTGGATAAGCAACCATGAAATATCCAATGGATTAGTAATCTTTCTATGTCTGAAATTTGAAAGGTAAATGTAACCTAAGGTCTAGGATTAATTTATGCAAGGAAAAAGGATGAGGAAAGCAACCTAGAATGCAATGAAATCCTAAATTGAAGTATTGGAATGGGCTGGTAAAGCTCTACAAGTCTCTAGTTTAGAAGTCAAGATCACTGTTATGATGAAATGATTCTATTTTGGACAAAGATTTTATAAATTTTTGGTGATCAGGAAATTGCGGCACTATTTTTCTCAGATACATCATTTTAGTTTGCAGGCTTATAATGAGTAGTTGTGGTTCAATTTAATAGTTGTGGTTTATAAATTCAATTACAGTTTTCTAGTAACAAATGCAGCACAAAATTGCATTTGTGGGCCTGTTTTGATCAATATTTATGGTTCACATAATGTTGATTTTGTAATTTGATGGTTTTGACTTGATTTTCGAATGGGTTTTTGATTGGTTTTGATGAGATTCTATCAAATGAAGTTTGGAAAAACACAGAAAATAGTCACAAACACTTGTTTTGGTCATATTTTGAGTGTGAAAATGTTTGATTTAAATGTAAATAAAGACACTCATAAACAACATGCACAACCTAGGCTCAAAAAAGATACCACCTGTTGAGTCCCTATTTGGATTTCTCCATCCACTTAAACAAGGCAGACAACTAGAGACTTGATGGCAATGGCTCCCCCTTACATGACATCGGCTCACACAATCTCATTCCCCAAAAAGGAATTTCTACCTCTACACTTGAATAGTGAAGACGTAGGGTGGCTTCATAATAACTGTTCCTACATGAGCGAGTGAATGGATTTTTGGATACTAAACAAGGGTTCTTAATCTGTGTATTGGGGAAATACTAGTGCCTATACATGTGGAAAGATTAGCTCAATCAAGAGGCCTCCCAATCCCTTCCTAAGAAAGGATTTTGATGTGCCATGTGGGAACTAGGGGTGGCACTTTTCGGTATAGGATATCCTCACCAAGTGAACCAAGACTTTAGTAATGGTCACGAAAATTTATATAGCGGATCAAAACATTGTTACTTGGGTTATTCCCTCTTTCGAGGTAGGCCCTCTAAGGGTACACAAAAGCAAGGAAGTACATTATTTTTTATCTCCTAGATCACATGAAGCACAAGGAGAGAGCATACACAACACCTTTGCCTCACACTCGCATGTGGTTCATTTTAATTATAAATCCAAATGTGTGGGTGGTTGTACTAGTGCCAAAGGAATGCTTTTGATCCTCAAGATCACCAAGTGGCATGAGAGGGGAGCATACACATCCAATGATGAAATGTAAACCACAAAACATGAAAAACACTAGTTAGTTTTAACGCTTGCTTATGATTTCAATCAAACGCTTGTGTAATTTTCAATCTAATGATGTGTGATGCATGTTCATTTTAGATCCCATGAGTGTAATATGAATTTTTTTGTACATTTTAAACCCTTATGAATGATAAATGCATGTTCATTTTATCCTTATGAATGTGATGCAAGTTGTAGTGGTAGCAAACAAAACAAAAAAAAATGATTTATCCTTAAAGTAAGTGATGAAAAGCTTGCTTTTTGTTTCTAAAGAAATAGTTTAAAGCTCCTTAAGTCCAATGCCACATGCTGAAAAGAGATGATTAGCACACCAAAAGTCCTATTCTAATGAAAACCCAAAAGGAAAATTTGAAGAAAACTGAAAACAAAAATATTTATAACTAATAGGCGATTGCGTCGTTCGGGTTGTCACTTGTGTCACTGCAATGCATCATTCTATATCAATTGTGTCATGATTTCAAATTTGGATCTCACCCTCAAATGCATCACTACATGTCATGGATGTGTCACCATTTCAAACTCGTATTCTCGCCTAACAACTGCATCGTTTTCTTAAGAGTTGCGTCGCTACGCATCTTAGTTGCATCACATAAACTTGTTACATGAAAAAAAAAATGCCGATTTTCTTGCAAAAACTTATACTTTGACGTCGGGTTCACCAATGTAAGATGGGGAAAACCAATTAGCAAAGATCAAGTGACAATCACAACACCATCTAAGCTAAAGACCCAATCTAAAATAATAGAAAACAAACAAAATGAGGGATAAAATGAAAACATTCAAATAAGAGCACTCCCCATATTGAAGCTGAATAACTTCTCTTGTCTCTCCTCAAGCTTCCTTTACAAGCTTTACCTCAGATCGTGAAGTGTGTTTGCAGATACCTATAAACAATAAGCATGAAAGTTGGAGATAAGTGGTTGTTAAATTGAAAATGGAGGAGGAAGGATTCTTTTATAGATAGCCATTCAAATGGATGGTCAAGATCGAGCTTATAGAAATATTCCAAGATCAATGAATGAGAAGAATTGCAACATAGAGGAGTGGAGGTTATGAAATGAAGGGTCAAGATTGAGAAGAGGCCAAAATCAATTGACAATTGAGATTCAAAAATGAGATAGTGAAGGGGGATAATAGAGAAAATAAATAATAAAATTATTTATTTCATGAGAAAGGAATATTTGGACAAGTGGAGCATAAATAATTCATTTCAATTATTTATTTGAGGAAAAGGCAAGTGGGCATTTTATTTAATGGGAAGAAATAGAAAAATGGAATTAATTAATTAATTTGGATTAATTATTTAATGGGGAAGGAATGCCAAAAGATAGCCAAATAATTTAAAATTTATTTGACAATAGAAGAATTAAAAGATTAATGAATAGACAAACAATTAATAATAATTATTTGACTATAGATGAATAATGAAAGATAAATAATTAAATAAATAATAATTTATTTAATTATTGAAGAAAAGGAGATTAGTGACACAGTTAATTTTATTTAATTGATCATAGTAGAATAAAGATCAAGAGATGAATTAATTAAATAATTAAAATTATTTAATTAATAGAGGAACATGATCAAATATAACTAGCAAAGAAGAAGACCAAGAAAAATGATGCTTGCAAAATAAGAAATTTTTTAGTGTCTACAGGAGGAAATGAAATAATGTGCAAAATATTTGTTGAAGAAATGCAAAAAGAGTTTGAGATGTCTATGTTTCGTGAGATGAATTTTTTTCTTGGGTTGCAAATCAATCAACCAGAAAAAAGGGATTTTTATTTCATAATCAAAATATTTAAAAGAGATGTTGAAGAAGTTTGGAATGGATAGTTCCAAACTAGTATGCACTCCTATGGTGACTGGTTGTAAATTGAGCAAAGATGATGATTCACCTAAGGTTGATTAGAGCAAGTATAGATCTATGATTGGAGGATTGTTGTATTTAACTACTACTAGACCGGATATTATGCATGCAGTTTGTCTTGTGGCTAGATTTCAAGAAGACCCTAAAGAAACACATGTTTGTGTTGTTAAGAGGATATTAAGATATTTGAATGGCACTCTAGATTATGGCTTGTGGTATCCTAGGGATACTGATTTTACACTAAGTGCTTATACAGATGCAGATTGGGAGGGTTGTGTTGATGACATAAAAAGTACAAGTGGTGGTGCATTCTTTCTTGGTTGCAGATTGGTGTCATGGTTAAGTAAAAAGAAAGATCTAGTTTCCTTATCCACTATAGAAACTGAGTATATTTCTACAACATCTTGCTATACACAAGTTTTGTGGATGAAATATACATCGAAAGATATCAAAATAATGTATGATGATCCCATTTCTACCCTCTATGATAATACAAGTGCAATTAAAATTTCAAAGAATCTAGTGATGCACTCAAGGACAAAGCATATATCTATCAGGTATCACTTTTTGAGAGAGAAGGTTGTGGAGAATGAAGTAAAACTTGAGTATGTGCCTACATAGGATTAGATTGCTAATATATTTACTAAGGCTCTTCCAAAAGATACTTTTGAGTATCTCTGAGAGAAGTTAGGGGTCATTTCCCCTCCTTTCTTGAACTAGATGCATATGGAGATGCATCAATCTGGTGGATCTATGGATCTATCTTTCTTTTGGACTGATGTTTGGTGGCTACCTCTCATGGGGAGCAAGTAGTATCTTGTGGTCATTGAAAATTGTTTGGGTATACTCCTAAGGGGAAGTATTCAGTATTCGTAAGGTCTTTAATGTCAAAGGGGAAAAAAATGTTAAATTTCTTTTTCCTTTGCCATTGATGTCAAAGGGGGAGAAGAGTATCATGTGAAAAAAAAGTTTATTTGGGGAGAGAGTATCATTTGAGGGGGAGAAAGTAAAATCATGAGAAAGTGTGTTCAAAGCTATTGTGTTGTTTTTTATGGTTTTTCACATCATGTTTTGCCATCAATGATCAAAAAGGGGGAGATTGTTGCAAGTATGAAGGTGTTGTCATTGATGTCAACTAGTTAATTGGTTAACTAGTTGTTGTTGTCATTGATGACATGTATGTTGGTTATTGACTGTATATGTCGAGGATATTGATAAAATTGTAATAAAGAAAGGTTGTAGATATTTAGTGTTTTCTCTAGGTTTTGCTCTATAATGTGATGCTATGCTAGTGAGGATCTGAGGTATTATTCATAATTGTTGGAATCTATTATATCGAGATTTTGGATTTTTGGATCATTGTACAATGCGAGTTATGTTTACTAGTTGTGAACCGTGCTTTTTTGTGTATCTAGCTAAGGTCTAATAGAAAGGTAGTTTCTCTAGATTTCTTCTTGTTTGAGATTTATGACTTGCAATTCTCAAGATAAGTTGAAGAGGTAGTGTTAAAGTTAATTTTGTTATTTGCAAGATTGGATTGTGTTAAGGTTGAGTGTGCTTAATTGATTTATGTGTTTTACATTGGTTTTGGCTGACCTTGTGTTAAACACTACTTACGAAGATCATGGAAGCATATTGAGGCGTGTTGGGACTTATTATGTATTCTTTAAGTATGTGTTTTGGTCATCCTCATTCTAATTCCATTGTAGAATGTTTTGGCACTGACCTAATTTAAATTTGTAAATACAAATGGTATGTGGCCAACTTTGGATGAGTTTGAAGGTTGAAGATGGTATAAATATAAGTCGAGATGTCAAGAGAAATGAATGAATGAATGCAAGAGCAAGATAGATGCAAAATAGATGTGAAATAGTGTGTGTATGATGTAAGATTCAGTAGATTAGTGAAAAATTCAAGTGGAAAATTTTTGGAGGTAGTGAGCTAAAGGTGTACTCTATCATTCAAGCATGTCTACAAGTGTGTGAGAGAATTGTGGTGGAAATCTCTGTTACATTGAGACTATTTTCTCTCTGTAACAAATCTCTTCTATCTTCTTTTGTAATTATGTGGTAGTGAGCCCTCTGGGTGGTTAACCCTTACTGGACAGTGAGTTCTATTTGGCAGTGAGCTTTTCTGGTAGTGAGCCTTTGTATTTGGTTTTGATATTCTCTATATTGTGAACTAATCCTCACTATGGTTTTTCCCTTATTGAGTTTTCCACATAAATTTGGTGTTATTGTGTGTATGGTTTTGCTTCATTCAATTTCTATTTTTACACTTAATGATTAATCATATTAGCAAAGTAAAGGATTTGTGAATGATAGTAGATCTAATTTATGGTGGAAGTTTTGAAGGTTAAATTTGCTACAACTGATTCACCCCCCCTCTAAATTGTCTTGTTCAACAATTAGTTTTGTAGTTCTATTTTTTTGCATGGATAGTGATTCCTTTGTTTTATCCAATAAAACTTCTATAATGGGAAATATTACTATTTCATATGTTTTATGCCATGGTCATGTTGAATTAATTTGGGCCCATGGCTATTCACACAGTTTCTTGTATTCGCTCCATTTTTTCTTTTCCTTTTTAATTCAGTCCATTGTCTAGGCTATGATCATATTCAACAAGAGTATTTGTGTGTTAACCCAAGTTATTTCTTTTCGTTCATAAACCTTAACAATTAAAAAAGATTCATTGCAAATAAAATCATTTTTCTATGGAGCTATTGATTGTTGCAACCTTCAGATTCTTTGTTTTCTTTAAATTTACTCTAGAATCTTAAACCCCGAACCCGACTTGGTGTCATAATTAGTTGTATGTTCAAAACTCCTAGAATTTTTTTTATTTACTGAAATCTATCATGGATGTATGATCAAGATTTGTAGAAAACTAAACAAAATGTGTGGAATTGGTTTGATTCTTTCTGGCATTCACATTGTTAGCTCATCCTCAAATCTTTTTAATGATATCGAGCATGCTGATTCTAGAAGTGCATTGCAAGAGAAAAAATGGGTATGCATATTATTCCCTTGACATAACTGTGTTCTTATGTTCAAAATTTCTCCATCTGATGTGTTCTCCAAAGCTTTGAATTTGATCATTGTTTTCATGTTTAGTTTTTAATTGCACTATTTCTAGGATAGGATTTAGTTGACTGCCTACCGATTTTCATGTTCAGACATTTATAAAGAGTGGTGTTGATTCATCTAAAGTTTTTAAGATAATTCAGTCATTAGATGTTGATGCATTCAATCTTGAGAGGTGAGATCCATTTCCATTGCTAGTTGATGTCTGAAAGTAGAATTGGAGAAACATACGTGAAGGCATGTAGCAGTTGCAGATGGTTTATGTATTAGTGTTGCTAAAGCCTACTCTAATTACAAAAGTAACAATTTATGTAATTTATTTTTAAGTATTAATTGGATGGCCACTTTTTCTACTTCTCTATTTCATATGCCTGTAGCTTTTCCAATGTAGCATTGCACAATTTGGTGTTCATTTCAAAATAGTTTTCTTAAATCTTTGTTGTCCAGGATTTTTAGGTGGTCTACCAATTAGTAAAATAGATATAGCTTTTGTTGCATACCTCTCTCAAGATGGATGCATGATTGTGTTCTTTCTAATTTTGTTATTCAAACCTTCTAGGTTTTCTCTATAAAAATTATTCATAACAAGATACTAGGCAGCCGAAGTTATGGTTTTGTTGAGTTTGTATCTCATGTAGCAATAGAGAGAATTCTACAAACATACAATGGCATGTAGATGCCCAAAATAGAACAAGTGTTTAGGATGAATTGGGTATCTTTTGGCATGGGGAAAGACGTACAAAATTTTTCTTAAAAGCTCAAATTCTAGAGTTCACAGTTCTAAATCTAAGAGAGTAGCTTAACTATCTCTTAACACTAACTTATTTTTGAGTGAGAATTTAGAATGCACGAATATGCAATGACTATGATTTATGGTCTCATGAGATAATGCACCATGTTCTAAGTAGATTTTAATGGTATAGATCTCTATATTGCTTAAGTTTCTAAAGAATAAAACAAGAAGGATGAAAACATATAAAATATTATAAGAACAAAGTGGATAGGATGACTATCAATTTGGGTATGTAAAGAACAAAACAAAAAGGATGAAAATATATAAATTTTTTTGTAGTAAATCAATGAGGAAGAAACAAAAGAATACAAAAGCACATAAATAATTTATTTTTTCCATATACATGTAAACTATTTAAGGTGTATATGAACAACAATTCTAATAGGGGTATCTAAACAATAAAAATTAGGAAATCAAAAATATATTTCATTATAGGTACAAATTATGATAAATAGTTAGTGAGTACATATCATATTTATATTTAAATGTGTTGTGCTTACTTAAGTGAAATCAAAGAGAAATAATGATTAAATAATAATAAGGTTGAGATTATGATATAATAAGGATTACAAGAGAAGGATATCTTTGGTACATGTAATTATGAGCACATTAAGCGGAGGCTCATTTTACTATACATGCAACTATGAGTGCATTAAGCAGAGGCTCATTTTACTGTACATGCAACTATGAGTGCATTAAGTGGAGGCTCATTTTACTATACATACAACTATGAGTGCATTAAGCGAAGGCTCATTTTATTGTACATGCAACTATGAGTGCATTAGGGGGAGGCTCATTTTACTGTACATGCAACTATGAGTGCATTAAGCAAAGGCTCATTTTACTGTACATACAATTATGAGTGCATTAAGCATAGACTCATTTGTGTTAGAGATCTGTAACAAATTGAATAACCCAAGGAACTTTTTAAGAGAAAATCAAAGCTACATAAACTGGAAAAGGACTCTGAGAGATTATGCAATGCCAATGTGACAATATTGCATTAAGAGATCCAAAGCTAAAAAGATACAAAGCAAGATGCTTGAATGGATGTAAGAGTATTGCAAGAATGGATGAAAGTACAAGCTAGGTAGCGAGTTTATATAAAACTTCTAGGAAAGGAGGTAGGTCAAAAATCCAATCAATAGGAATAAACCACAAAAACTGGAGATGGACCACCAAAAGTGGAGGATGCCACCAAATTGGAAAGTGGTTCCACCCTTTAAGGAAGGAACACCTCATCACTTATCTCCTAGTTATTAAATAATAAACTCACTTTATTATCCTAAGAAAGCTTAATTAAGTGTAGGAAAAACCTAGGACTAAGGGAAAATAAATTAACCCACTAGGAAAATAAAAAACTTACACCAACAATTTTACTATACATGCAGCTATGAGTGCATTAAGCGGAGGCTCAATTTACTGTACATGCAACTATGACTGCATTAAGTGGAGGCTCATTTTACTGTACATGCAACTACGAGTGCATTAAGCAGAGACTCATTTTACTGAACATGCAACTATGAGTACATTAAGAGGAGGATCATTTTACTGTACATGCAACTATGAGTGCATTAAGTGGAGACTCATTTTACTATACATGCAACTATGAGTGCATTAAGCGGAAGAGGTATGGAAGGTTAATTAGGGAAAAAATAGTTTACTTTTTTGCATACATTTGTGCAATACATAAGATCAAATTGGTTGGTCATTTAATAAATGATTTTGTTGATATATATTGTTATTAATATTTTTATTAGTATTATTATCAATATTATATTATTACTATTATTTTAGATTTGTATTATATAATATTATTATTATTATTATTATTATTTTTATGTATTTACTATTAAATTATTATTATATTAATATATAGAGTTTGGATTATGTTACATCATTATTATTATTATATTAATGATTGAATTAGGTATTATATTTATTTTATTATATTTAAATCATATTATATAATGTATTATATTGTATTATCATATTGCTAATTGAATGGGTTTGGATTATGGGTCAATTTTTAGGATAAGGGTTGAAATCAGATAAGTATTATATATTGTTAGTATTATTAATATTTTTTTATTATTGTTATATATATTTATTATATAATAGTATTATTATATTATTAATTTTTTATTATGTATTTACTATTATAGTGTTATATTGTTATTGATATATTATTATTAATATTTGTAATATATTATTAATATTTAAATTATTATATTATTACTTTGATATTACTATTATATTATTCTTATTATTAAATTATTTATATTATATTATTATTAGTATGATTTTTTAAATATTATATTTAGTAAATTATTATTATCCTTAATATTATTAATTTTAGTATTAAATTATTAAATTATTGTTTTATTATTATTATACTAATGTTATTATGTTATATTATATTAATATTATTATATATTTATTATTATTATATTATATTATACTATATTAATATTAATATTTAATATATAATATTTATATCATATTATTATTTGAATATTATACTATTATTTTTATATTATATTATACTAATATTTATTATATTCATTATATTATTATACTAACATTTTTATAAGATTGGTTTTTAACTTTTTTCTTGATGTGAAAATGTGATGTTTCAATTCAAAAGATGATAAATGAATGGTGACATTAACTCTAGTATTTGGCGTGACCTTGAACCTAGAGTCGACAAGAAAATAGAACCGTTGGTGGGATATTGCACGTTATGGTAGTTGACACAATTTAGGTGGCCTATTGTGCTAGGTAAGAAATTTATGGCCACATAAGCATGTGATTAATTAAGGAATGGGGTTAGTGGAGTATGAACGACATTACGGTCTCAGGAAACTCATACCCTAAAAGCCATATATTCAATGCCAACAACTTTGAATAACACAAATCTTTTGATGGTGGAGTGGAGGAAACCATTATCGCCTCACAAGCGCCCCAGAAGCCAAAAGAATGGTGAATGAAAAAAGAAAAAAACACAATGAATGATATTTAAATTGACGATAGAAAATGATAGAAAGTAATGAAGGATCAAGATTAATTTAACCATCTTGCATTGCTTTTAATGATCTTTTGACTGTTGATTTCACTAATTAGCTTGGCATTCTCAAATAGGACATGTCTTTGCCATAATTATTATTAATAAACAATAAAGAATATAATATTGTATAAATTTAATATTATTCAACCTAATTGTACTTAAATTAAAATTATAATATGAATAATATAATAGCATTATATTATAGTCACAATAAATACTTAATAGTTAATAATAAAAATAATATAAAACTTATTATTAGTAATAATTTTATCTCAAGGAGTTTAAATTATGTTAAACTGATTCCTTTTGGAGTTGGTTCCCTTCATTCATTGGGTTAGACATTGCCATTGATTTCAATTAAAACATATTGCATTTAAAATATTTACATCTTAAAAAACAAGATTATCATTAATGTTTTTGATTAGTGGAGAAATAGGTTTTAGAGGAAACCCGAAACCTTTAACAGTAAGAAAGCATAAGATAGAACATTAACAGAGCATAGACAAAAAAATAGGACACTGCCCACAAAGAGATACACAGAAATAAACCAGGGTAGTAATGACAAAAAACTGACAGAAAACCACAAAACAACCGGCCACTAGGCCAGGTTCCGAAGAATCTATGCCGCTTCTTGCTCTAGATTGTTCATGTTGAGCACAGACTTCTTGATCTCCTAGATGTTGACCAATGCTTGGTCAGCCTTCCTTTTCGAATTAGCTCTGGTCCTATTGCTTGGTCCCCCACTATCTAGTTGCCCTTCCTCATTGTCCAAATTGAGAAAAACAACAGTTTTAACCTGATGGGCTTTTTCCAGATTTTCCACCATGGTGTTCATGGTCTGTGCAGTTGATTTTAAAATTTTATGGTTCATGATCAACACTTTGTGGAGAAAACTTTTAATGTTCCTCAACTGTTCCTCCATATCTACCTGCTTACCATCATGATTGCCTTTAAAATCCTATAATTCCTCTGCCGCTTTCCTGAGGCATTCCACCATATACTTCTTCTCCTCTTTCGTCCACAACCTAGTAGCCCGACCACTTTCGTTGCCTCTGTTATTGTCCTCCATGGCTTTCTCCAGTTTTCTACTCATGGCTCTTTGATTTAACTTAATTTCTTTGTTTTCGAAAAATGCCCACCTCATGAGCCTAAAATTATCCACCGCCCCATTAATGTTATATATTTAATTAGTATGATATTTCTATAATATTATATTATTTAATATTTTATTTATATTAAATTATATTATACAATATTTTGTCACAATATATCACCAAATTTTATTTATAATACATTAGATTATATTATATAATATGATATAATATAAATATCATATAAAACTATATTGAGATTATGTATATTTATATTATGTATATTATTTATAGTTGAAAAGAAGAAAATTGTGGGCTCTCTTTCACCTTTAGGGTTTTGGACCTAAAAGGAGAGGCAATTTTCTTACTCTTCACTCAAGAACAAACCCTTGAGATTTCAATGCAAAGGAGATTGAAATCTTGAAAAGGGATTGTCTTAGGGGCTGAATGAGAGTTAATGAGGGGTTCATCACCAAGTTTAGACTTGGAAAAGACAATGAAATGCAAAACATAATGTAAAACCCTAATTGAATGCAAGACAATACTAAATGACCTAGAGAGATGAACAAAATGCAACAAAAAGATATAAAATAGAAAGTGTGCACCTGGGAGATTGAAGAAGGAAGAATGGAGGTTTGTATCATTAAAACATTTTCTATTGATGTTGACTAGGACTCATTCGCCAAGCTGGGTGAATTAGTCTAGTTTTTGGGAAAATGCACTAGAGCAAGTTTCAGCCAAAAGGGTATCCAAATCTGTAAAAATCTCTGTTAGGTTTGTATAGTGGGACTCATTCACCAATAGTTTCAAATTAGTTCACTTCTACTTTTTTGGAAATTTAGGACCTGATTATATTCCTCTCGATTTTCTCTGCCCTTTTTGACTGGTTTCCAGATCCAAAACTGCAAATTACCACTTGTAGAACTTCTCCAAGGCTTGATGACAACTTTGAAGGATGTGCAACTTTTCTCCAACTTTTCTCCTTGACAAATCTGCAACCTAGCCCTGCAAATCACACACAAGAAGAGGGAAAAATGTTGTGGGGTTAGTGAATATGGTTTTTCCTTGGTCAAACCCCTTGTTGGTAATTAAACCTTAAAATGAAAGTAAATATGAATGGAGAATGGTGAATGAACAAAAGACAATGTTGCAACTCTCTAAACCTAGCAATAAGGTATTGTAATAATGCTTGAAATGGTTGCAATTGATGTGGTTCTTGAGTCTTGCTTGAATGATGTTATCTTGAATGTAATGCTTGCTTGGATCATGAACTCTACATCATAATTGTTAGCACAATAAAAAACATGAATAATGCAATCTTTGATGATTCGCACTTGAAGAATGCTCTAAAATGCTTGATAATCTTCCCTTGAAAGCTCTTTAATGCTCTTGTGAATGCTCAAATTCTCTTGTGAACTCTTGAATGCTAGGTCACTTGATTTATTGATAGGATGAAATGAGTGAAAGAACCTTGTATTTATACTCAATTTTGCAAGAATTCCCAAAATTACAACACTACAAGCTGACATTAGATCTAGGAGAATAAAATACCACCAAAATTTTGAATTAAGTTTTAATTTTGGTCACACGAGACTCATTCTCCCAAGGTGGAGAATGGATTCCCATCATACATAATGTATGGGACCAAAAATGAAAAGTGCTTATAAATGTGTGAAACCTACATCGAGGCCAAAAAGACCTAGATGGGACTCATTTTCCCAAGGTGTTGAATGAGTCTCAGACACTAAATCTAGGCCACACAAGCCAGGAACACCTAAATTATGATTGGTTACTGATTGGTGCCACGATTATCCTAAAAAAGATGTAATAAATGAGGCTTGTGGATGCAAAATAGGACCAATTAAATCATAAGAAATCCCAATTTTGATTAAAATTATATTTATTATGCTTAGTTAATTGATAAAACCCTAGAAAAGTTTGAAAGTGTGTTACAAAACTTCACAACACTTTACCAAGGCACCATTAAGTTCCATTAGTTCACAAGGTCCCAAGACCTAATGTGAATGTGTTATCCACATTACAACACTAAATCAAGGCAACATTAAGCCAAAATCCATAAGAAGGACCCAAACGAGTGTGAAAATGTCAAGGGATCCATTTTACTACACTAAAATAGTATTTATATTTATATAATATTATGTTTATATTAGTTATACTGTATTGATTATTTATATGATTTATATTGATATTATATTATTTTAATCATTTTGATTATTTTTAGCATTTTATAATTAAATTTATTTAGTCTGAATGAGCAATGTTGTTGGTTAATGATGCAGGAGCATTATGAGGGTAGAGTGATCCTCATCACCCAAAAAAATAAATATAATTTTTGTTTTAGTTTGGTCATTTATTTTATTTTTGGTGTTGGTGCAATTTTGTGTGTAGGCAACAAGAAAGAGGCAAAAGTTGAGAAATTGAATTTTAATTCTCCTTTTATTCATTTATAATTGATTGCAATAAATTGTAATTCATTTATTTTCTTCTATTTCTCTAGCACATAGGTGTTGAATTGAAGAGGAATAATAAATTCAAAATAATTTTCCCCATTTTTACTTTATAATTTATTAGTTTCTTGTTGGGGAGATGAATGGATTTGGTTGTGACATGAAGAATATGAGAGTATGAGTTAAAAAAATAAAATTGGAGAATAAAATTCAATATGCAGCTAGGAGGTGATGGGACATAGAAAGAATGAAGAGACAATGAGAAAAATATATTACACTACCTTGAGGAAAAGAAGAAAAAAAAGGTGTTGGAGTCTGCACAATAAAAAAAAACAAGAGAAGAGAGTTTGGGAAATTAAGAGCAGAAATTTGAAGAGGTATCTCATCCTATGTTTGTAATGTTGTTGCATATTTTTGTAGTAAGTTTTTGGATGTAATTGTTTTGCAAGTTTATTATCAATAAAATGAATTTGTCACCATTGTTCCTGTGCAATTTTAAATTGTTCAATTAAGATTGTCTTGGCTGTGAATTTCTCCAGTCTGATAAGACTTTCAAAATTTGTTTTGCACCATTTGGTATCAGAGTGGGTAGCGCATTGGGAAAAGTGTGGAGAGGAAAGTGTTGATATTTTTGCAACTGCAAAGTTGAATTGTATGTGAAGTGGTTGGTTTTCCTCTAGTGAAGATAAAACTAGGTAGAAGGTGTGTAAACTTCCTCCATAGTGTGAAAGTGGGTAGAGGGGATTTTGAGATGAGCATCTTCCAGAGTCTTTATTGGGTAGAGGATAGTGTGTAATTGTGAATTTTTTCTGCAGGGAGTACTGCAATTGCAAAGAGCATTGGTTCTAGAAATTGTGTGTGTGTGTAGGTTGCAAAATTTGCAAATTTAGAGTGTGATAAATATGTCTTCAAGAAAGAGGAAAAGGATGGTCATGAAGAGGCCAGTGAAGATTTCATACATAGAATAGCGAGGAATAAGGTTTACAAAAAAAAATTATGGAGAGGTAGCAAGAATCCAAGCTAGATTGGATACCTTAGAAGCTAGGAAAAATAAGAAAGTTGAAGTAGATGAGAAAAAATATGTGAAGGTGGCTTGATAAAGAACAAAAAGGATGATGTTGAATGGAATATAGAGATGATAGATTGTTGTCCTAAAGAAAGAGGTAAAGATTGGAGTGAATGTGAAGAAGAGTCAAGTGAAACAAGAGGAGCAGAAATGAAGGTATTTGAAGGTCCCTCATTTGATTAAGAACTTGGTGAAGAAGATCTCTTATTGAAAGAAGAGATGAGAAAAATATATATTTTATTTCATGGAAAGATTCTTGTGCAAGAGGATAATGAAGAAGAACAAAGGGAGGTTACAATAGTAGTGAGTTCTTTGGAGGACATGAAGATAATGATGGAAATGGGTGGTGAAGATGGGATAGTTGCAACTGAGCATGCAAGAAGAAACAATACAAAAGCAAGTGAAGAAGATGAGGTAAAATTTGAATTTTCAAAATCTTAAAATTGTGAAGTATATGGTGATTTGCATCAATTTAATTTGAAGAGAATAAAGGAAGAAAACTTGTAAGAGCTGAAAGTTATTGTGCAACAATATATTGATGAAAATATTGAAATGCAAAAAGAAGAGTTTGAAGGAGCAGTAAGTTTCAATGAGAAGATGATGGGAATGTTTGATTTTTATAATATTAAGATGGATGTGTATACAAGAATAGTGGTGAGTAAGGAATTGGAAGAATATTTTGTAACGCCCAGCCACACAACCCTAGAGGAAGTTGCAATTTAGTACTCAAACATACTATTTTTTTTTTTAAAGTACAAATAACATGCATGATCACTATCCATTGCCAACAACATCTAAGATTACGAGACTGAGATTACTTAAAACCTAATCAAGAAACATGACTTAAAAACATAACATTTCATTACTTAACAAATTAAATACTCATACTTCCAAACATGATAAAATTTTACAATAAGATTACAAAACTCATTCCCCGAATGAGTAAATCCCAATATACAAGGTTACAAATTACATCTTCCACCTCGATACAAAGAGGGGTAATAAAATTACAATAATACCAGGAAAGAATAAAGCATGAAGCACTGGATCTCACGAGCTCTCCAACTAGAAATCTCGTCCACACGAACAAGAGAATGACCCAACGGATTAAGGTGCACATTCCACCCAACCATGTGATACCCAAAGGCTCACCCCCCGTGCTAGGAGATAGTAACAAGGAATTCCTAGGCAAGACCAACCACCACTAGACACAAGATAACTAACACTAACACAACCAATCACATGAATCATACAACCATAAGAATAACACAAGTACAACTCCAACATTACTGACATAGGTCACATTGCTTCCAGAAATAAAATAGATCGAGTATGATAAGAAGACCATACACATAAAACCAAATACCAACTGTTGTCGTAGAAAGAGTGTCATCACACATCTCGTCATGGGATCTCCTCTGGGAATCTTCCTAGGCTCCGACCCCCACTATGGGTTGTCCTGGTGGCCTCTACCGAATCCCGACACCCATACTCACTCATGTGGAATCAAATACCTCTCATAAGGAAAAGATAGATGATCTTGCCATTCCAGGCCTTCCCGACTCATCCAAGTCTATACAAGCCCTTGTGTCCATGAGCGAGGCTCAATTATCTTAATTAGTGTGAAATACTACCTAACTTCTAAGTACATTAATTTAGTTATCACTTGATTAAACCACTTCTGAAGGTTTCCCAGTTTACCTCTTTGGGCTCTAGCCCCTAACAGAAGCCACTCTTCTACCTGACAACAACCAACATGAAACCAATCACCAAGGATGCCAAAAGGCATACAAACAAGATAAATGATCACTCCAACTCTAGGAGGAACATATAATGAAAACCCACTCCAAACACTGGAGGCAACAAAAATCAAAACCCTCTCCAAACATTGGAGGCTACAAAGGTCAAAACCCTCTCCTAATTCAAAGGAGGCACAAAAAATCCCTGTTCGTGAAAACTGGGTGAAACAACGGGTACATTAAGATGCACTACCCAAGGAAAAAATGAAGGTTGACTAACACATTACGACATCCCTCAATTAAATGAAAATCCCAACTAGAAGACTTACATAATCAAATCACTCCAAATAGAACAAGCAACTCAATTAAAGAGTTCCCTAGCTTCTGGAAGCAAAACTTAGCACTACCAAGGTACACTCATAAATTTACAATCATAACAAAATTGCCCATACAATGCCAATATGAATACGCTTAAACCAACAATCATATAAATACACGTTCTTTAAAAAACTAAGGAGGTCTTTCGACATAACGATCTTTTCTCATAAACAGGAACCACAATCCATAAATGCATCATACACTTAATATTTTAACTATACATATACATTCTAGACATTATAATTTTTCATGAACCTTACCTATTCCTTGTAGTATAGAAAGCAACCATCATTCCCTATTCACCATTTAAGGCAATAGAATATAGGAACTTTTAAATAACATTCTACCCATTATAATAACATCATAATAAAATAACTATTTTCTTTACCCACATTAAATATAATCATTTTTGCTCCTAATTATAATCCATATAACTTAACTATGTACATAATCCTCACATTTAACAAATCATTTACAAGAACTTCATGATTCCATTAAATCAAACAAGTCGTTGAAAACACATTAACCATATTCATTTTGATTACAACCCTAACCTTTAACAATAATTTAATCATTGCACTAACCTTAATTCCCAAAGTACAATAGCACTAATTCTAAAATTGAAACTTGCATACGCCTTCCAACTCAAACAAAATTATATTAATTAATTTTCACGTGTTCCATAATACTAAAATATTATTCTTTATTCAAACCTGATAGAAATAAATATTATTTAAGGAATTCCAATAATAATTAAATTTAATATAAAAGCTTTAACTTTAGACAACACTTAGGAAGCATTTTAGGTAACTAAATAACTATGGTTAGGATTTCCCAAATCCAACTAGCTCAAGAACACATCATTGCAAATACTCCAAATAAATACAATTTCATTTGCAAAATTAAAGAATTTTAAAACTAAAAGTTTAATTCCATTTCCTTTAATTACACATAATGATCAAAATCCTTTTATTTTAAACAAAATCATTTTATTATAAAATATTCTTTGCACCTTCACAATAAAATCACCATCTTAGATTTAACTTATATTTAAATATAAATATATGTTAAATATATGTATATATATTACATACTCAACGTATATGCAAATATATATATATATTTAAATATATATATTTAAAATCAACCCATTAAAATTCCAAATCCCTTAATTTAAACAAATCCCAACTATTAAATAAGCTCCAATTATTAAAAATATCTAATATATATATTATATCTAATATATATATTATATATAATATATAATATCTATATTATATATATTAATAATATTTAAAAAAAACAAATATAACATATTATATATAATATAAATATTATATTTATATAATAAAAGAAATAAAGTTCATTGAAAAGGGCAAGCCCCAAACAGAGGAGGGGATGCAGCCAAAGTTGCGCCCAACCTCCCCTGTTGGAGGCAGCGCTGCCTGTGGCAGTGCTTCCCCCGTGGGGGATGCTACCACAACAGCGCCCTCCATGGGGTTGGTTGTGGCAACCCCACCTCCCGCGCCCCACCGCCCTCAAACTCACAAATTTTTTCATATTTTTATTTTTATTTTAAATCAAACAAAACCCCTATTTTTTGGGCGTTTTTTCTAGAATTTTGACAGAAATAACTTTGGCAGAGATCATGAAGTTTTATATGAATATATATAATATGTGTGTGTATATATATATATACATATTATATATAACTTTCTCATTTTACAGTTAAATTGAACAAATTCTTTCCATAAAAAACACAATAAAATATATTCTTTTAAGCACAATTCCAAAAACTCAATTTTCTGGAAGTTTTTAACTTCTAACAGAGATGTTTCAAGTTTTTTGTTTTGTTTCCTTTCAATTTCTATTGTTAGAATCCATCTTTGTTTTCTCTTTTTCCATAATCTCAATAGAGGTTTTCAATTCTGTTTACACACAAGTTTTAAATTGAAAATCTAATTTTCAAAACAAATAAATAGAAAGGAACCTGTGATTTTGAAGATTCAAGAAACAATCTACTGCTGAGCTTCTTTCCAATGCAACACTCCAGATCCCCTACCAAGTTTCCACCTTCAAATCCCAAATTGAATCCAACCAAGAACAAAGCCCTCTTTTCTTTCCTTTTTTTTTTTTTTTTAAGCCAATTTCCCCACACAATTGAAATTAAACCCCAAAATGAAAATATAATATCTTTCCCCCAAATTAAGTCAACTGTTCAAAAATATCTCATTTAGATATTTTGATTTTTTAAAATATCTTAAAACAAAATTGAAATTTCAAATAACTTTAAATTTATTTTACATAGGCACTTTTCAAAGCAACTTTAATCTTTAAAAACAAAACTTGAGTTTCCCAAATGAATTTAATTGTTTAATCTATTTCCAACAAAATAGATTTAGTTAATTTATTTATTTGCTCACAAAATAACATTTGGTTATTTAGTTTATTTAAATAATATAATAAATTTAACCATCAAAATTAAATTATTTCACCACAAGAATTTAAATTAAATGAATTAAATTAAATTAAAGTTTTTAACCACTTTAATCTAAAATTCATAACTAATCATTTAAACCTTTTTAAACATTGATTTTTCGCATAAAATTCCCATCGAAAACAACCTATCAAAACTTTAAAGATGACAAGACTTAACAACATACTAGACACCAACTAATGACACACTATGACCAGGGTGATGACTTGGCATGGAAAACCTAGCTACTATCTCCCAATTGATTACCGTTAGTCAATGGACACGCTCAGACCTGTGAAACCAGGTGGAGTCGATGTCATGTACCTGCAGTCCTGCAAGCAAAACGAGTGTCGAACATGCATATAACATAGTAGGCACACTGTGAAGGGGAAATCGCAGAATCATAGGCGCTCGCATGCGAGTGGTGTAATCCCGTCCCCTTCACCAATATAGTATTACTAACTGACGAATCTAACATCAATAATTTAATCAAAAGCATAGAGCATCGTTAATTTCAAATATCTGCTAAGCTAATCCAAAGCATGCCTTAATAATAACGTCGGAGTAAAATTCCATCACATCAAAATAGAACATTCACATCGCTTAACAGTCAGTGATCAAATAGCAACCAAACACCTTAATTAAAGTGTTAACAAAAACAAGGCATAACATAGAAAAACATTGTCTGATCAACAAAGCACAAAATGGAGGGGTGTTACATATTTTTGGTGGAGGTAGACGGATTATGGTGGGTTAACTCCCACAAAAGAAGAAGATGAACATGGAATTTTGTGGAGGTGGATGGTTTGTGGTGGGTTGAATCCCACAAGAGGAGGAATGAGAGGAAGGTATAATTGGAAAGAGAAGTCAGCTCATGGTGGAAGAAATTTCACACAAGGAGATGGAAATGAAGGGCAGATTTGGTAGAGGAATATGGCACATGTTCTAGCCAAGTGCTGGAAGAGAAGGAAGAAAGTTTGCAGGGTACCTATCTCAACATTGGAGTATGTTGCAAGTTGTTCATGACTTGGGAGAGTAGTCCTACTACTCTGCTCCATTTTGTGAGCCCAAACTCAGAAAAAAATTGTTACCTGGTGTGTCTGATGCAAGAGCATTTTGAGGGTAGGGCGATCCTCATCACCCAAAAATAAATTAATTTTGTTGTATTTTGGTCATTTATTTTAGTTTTGGTGCTGGTGTAAGTTTGTGTGCAGACAATAGGAAAGAGGCAAAAGTGGAGAAATTGAATTTTAATTCTCCTTTTATTCATTTTTAATTGATTACAATAAATTGCAATTCATTTATTTTCTTCTATTTGTCCAGCACATAGGCGTTGAATTAAAGAGGAATAATAAATTCAAAATAATTATTCCCCATTTACTTTATAATTTATTAGTTTCTTGTTGGGGAGATGAATGGATTTGGGTGTGACATGAAGAATATGAGAGTATGAGTTAAAAAAATAAAATTGGAGAATAAAATTCAATATGTAGCTGGGAGGTGATGGGACATAGAAAGAATGAAGAGACAATGATAAAAATATATTACACAACCTTGAGGAAAAGAAGAAAAAAAAAGGTGTTGGAGTCTACACAGTAAAAAAACAAGAGAAGAGAGTTTGGGAAATTAAGGGCAAGAATTTGAAGAGGGATCTCATCCCATGTTTGTAATGTTGTTGCAGATTTTTGTAGTAAGTTTTTGGATGTAATTGTTTTGCAAGTTTATTATCAATAAAATAAACTGTCACCAATGTTCCTGTGCAATTTTAAATTGTTCAATTAAGATTGTGTTAGCTACGAATTTCTCCAATCTAATAAGACTTTTGAAATTTGTTATGCACCAATTAAGGGCTTTGGGGTCATCCCATATATGTCCCAAGATCGATTCTCACCCCACTCAATCCCAACTCAACATAAATCTAAGCCTAGGACAAGGTTGGATGGGACTCTAAGGGTGTGGGGGTTGCAAGGTGTGTATGGGTCATGGCGATACCCTAGATTATAATATATATAAATATGAATATAAATTAAACTTGTTTATATTTAACTTATGTTAAATAATGTAATAAAAAGTAAACACCTCAACAAAGATATATCTTGATGTTATTTAGTCATAATTTTCCAATTGTGGACCAAGTGTTGATGGCAACCATGAATTATTCATATCAAGACATGATCTTTAAATATTGATCCCCATTAACAACCATGGGCAACCATACGCATTAAAATCCCAAAAGGAGAGGTAAAATTTTCAAACAAAAGTACACTATGAGATCAAAACTGAGTGAGGGTGGGGGTTGGTAGGTCAATCAACATGGATGAAAATACTGGATATATAAGTACTGAGCAATGAAAGGATTTCTGGGAAGGGATTGAAATGATTAAGTCTTAGAGATCAAGAAGTTCACTGTAAGGAAGGAGATAGGAATGAGGTGTCAGGAGGGTAGGAAGAGGAAAAAAGATGAGAGGAGATGGAAAATGAGACAAAAGAAATGATTTGCATTTAGAAGATAGGAGGGGTGTTGTAATAGAAAGTAATGATGGGAAAATACAAGCTAAGGGAGAACACATATTTTCTATTGTCAGAGTAACATAGTGAGCATGTGCTTAAGAAGGATTTTTAGACTCCCAAGAAAGTCATTAGTAAGATAAAAAATAGAAAAATTCCATGAAGAGACAATGCAATTTACTATGGGACGCATAGAGCTCAAAAGGTCACATTGAAAATCTTTGCAAGGATAGGGAATAACATAAGGTGAGGGGCAGCTAACAAAGGGGGATTAATTTGATTAATCCTTGATCCAGTTGGTTAGAATACTAAACTGTAGAGGTGCTATAAAAGTGTGGAATAAATAATATTGAGAGGATTATTTAAGTATCATTAACAACAACTGTGAATGCCAAAAACTTTAATAGATAGAATTTGGAATTGATACCTATAGATTGGATTACCCCGTTGGTACAAGAGCACCTTGTCCTCAAAATACATTTAAAAGGCAAAAAATTGCAAAATTTCAAATTTTCATTGTAAAGCATTGTAAAAGGTCATATGAGGTCATAAATGTTGTATTTGTAGTGTCAAATAGGTCATTAGAGGGTTGGTTAAGTCAAATTGCAAATAAAGTTGTTTTGTTGCACAAAATCGCAAAGTTGCCAAATATGTAAAAATAAAATAAAAATCAGAAGTTGAAGAGTCTTTTTGGGAAATTTGAAGAGATAGGTCAATGAAGGAATTTAAAGAGTCAGTTATTAGTTGGTAAACTTCTATTAAAGCATTTGTGGGATGAGCAAGAGATTAGATTTGTATTCTTGAAGATTTATTACCAATAAAAGTACCCTGCTTTATGAATTTATGTGTTCCTTTCAATTGTTCTTTAGTTTGTATGGTTTGCATAGGGGTTTGAGGCCCTAAATATTGTTGATTTAAGTAGTGTAGAGTAATATTTTTCATTTTAATCCTCCTAGAGGGAAATCCATTGAATACATCTTTAGTTTGACTGATTTTCTCATACTCGGGCTGAAACTCTAAAATTTGAGGTTTTGAGAATCATATAAAGTTGTAATGACTACTCCACTAATTTAGACATTTGGAATTGGTGGAGTAGGTTAGTTTTAGTTTGTATATGGTGTGTGTGAGTTGTTTTATACAAGGGAAAACAAGAATTCATTGTTGTGTTGTTGTCCTACAGAAAACTTTGAGTTTCCTTCAAAAAAATGAATGGCTCCATAATGAAATCTGTTGTAGAAGCTTGCAAATGGTTGAGAGATGGTTTTAACAGTTTGGGCAGACCAAATAGAAGATGTTTGGAGCTTTGGAATGAAGGTATGAAGCTGGTAAAGGGAATTTCTAATAAACCCTCACTTTTATGTGTTGAAAAGGCCTATAATTAAGGGTTTGATTTTTTAGCGTATATTTGAGCCTAACTACTCCTAAAAATGATTAAATCTTGAGTTTTGGAACATGGTTTTTGACTCTTTAAATTTAGTTAGTAGTTTGGTGTTGAAATGATGGTGGTTACTTTGGAAAATCAACCTAATTTGGTGCACTTAAACCATGGGACAGTCATGTTATTGATGTATTTTCTAAAGTAAGGATATCTAATGATGAGATATGTTTAAATTGGCATAAAAGGGTTCCCAAAACAGTATTTGGTTCATGGATTTTCAATGTGTACTGGTGGGTAAAACTGATTTAGCTATGTTGCAATGCTACTAGAAATGTGGCCTTTGAATGCAAGAAACTAATATTATGATGGAATAGTGATGTGAGTGTTGGAATTTCTCTTGAATCTATTAAAGAATTGATGTTTAAGATGAACCAATGGTTTGGAAGAAAACCTAAAACAAGGTCTGTCATTTTGATGTCTTGAATAATGTGGAAACATGGTGTTTTTGAGTAGGTAAAATGGATTTTTGACTGTAGAATTAGGAAAACTAATGGTACAGTGCTTGGAAAAGGTGTTATTGGTTTATTTCAGTCTAAAACATGATGTATGAAGTGTATTGGAGGTTTGATAAAAGGTTTGTAGCAAGAAATGCTTGGTTGCTGACATTTTGCCTTAAGAATCAAGTTGAAGACAAGTAATTTGATCAATAGTGTGAATGTGGATTGGCTTTGAGTTTCTAATTAGGTTATTGATTTTTTTCAATCATTTTTATGATGGGAAAGATGTTTTTGATTTTGATAATGATGTGGAATGATTTGGCCTAATAGGTGCCTTGTGATTCTTGAGAGAAAATATGTGATTTTAAGGAAAAGATAAAGGGATTTTGAGTGCTTGTTCAATTTGATCTCCAATTGTGTTTGTGAAACAAAAGTTCCCTAAATGAATTGATGTTGTTGATTGATGCTCTTGCATCACCGATGATCAAGCTAGCAACTGCTAGATAGGGTGGAAATGACTAAATTTTAGCCGAGGTTTAGTAAATAGAAACATGGTGCTTAGATGAGGATTCTTCAAATACCCAAAATAAAATTTTGTGTAAGTTCCTCATTTGAATTTCCATATGACCTAGATTCAATTTTTGGGTTATTTAAGTTTAAACAAGCATAAAATGGTAGAAAATTAGAAATGGTGGGAAGAATTCAAAATTATCATTATTTTAGATCAAATATTTAGATATGATAGATCAAACAATGAACAATAATTTTTTTTTCAACTTCTAATAAATATTAGAGATGCAAATCCTATAATATATGATTGGAATTTACTAATGACAAGATCTAATGGAAGGTAGATACACTAAAAAATGAAGACTTTGAAAACAATGTTTATTCATTTTCCACAAATGAAAATATTTACAGACACAACCAAAAAAATTAGTGACAACAAAAATTGGAAGTGTTAGTGCAACTAAAGGATATACAAATGATGAATTTGATATTGAATTATTGTTAAGAAAAAATGAAAGAGGGTTAAGCCACAATAGTGGTTTACAATTAAAAGAAGGAAGGAAATTTCTTTTTTTTTGGTTTCCACTATGTTAAGGGGTTCGTTCGAACTGATAGGTTCGCACGAACCATCCTAGAGGTTCGTTCGAACCTATGGGTTTAGTCGAACCCCCTATTCGACCGAACCCCCCAATGGACAAAAAAAATAAAAAAATTTATGGGGTTCGATCAAATGGGGGTTCAACCGAACCCCTTGAAATAGGGCATAGCTTTTTTTTTGTCATTGTCATACGCATGCAACAACATTCCTTTTTTGTTATGTGCATGCGGCGAACAACGAACATGAACAACAAACCGAATGTCGAACGAAACTCCCAAGGGAAAAACGTGCACCACCTCAAGCTATAATTCATCAACCTTGACCTCCATAGCAAGCAACAGGTTGGTAAACTTCAAATTGCATAGATTTGAAATTGCATTTGTTTGAAAAAAATTTAAACCCTAAATCTGAAATGTGAAATGTTTGAAATTTGTAGATTTGAAATTGCATTTGTTTGTTTGAAATTGCATTTGCTTGAAATTTTCTAAAGCCTTTCAACAAACTTAATTTCTATTATGCTTTGATGAATGTTCATACCCTATTCCAAAGCTCCAATTTTGGCATAGGCAAGGAGTGTTGAATTTGGCTTTGCAGTTGCTAATTCCATTTGCTTGAAAGATTTTACAAACCCATTTCTAAAATCTGTCAAACAATTAACGTGCATTGTCTATGCTTCCACATTTTGAAAACATTTCTACCAGGGCACCGTCCAATTGCATTTGCTTGAATGTTTCTAAAGCCTTACCTATTAATAGATTTATTTGAGGCATTATATCAAACAGTTCATGTTCCTTCCACATTTTGCATACATGTCTACTAGGGCACTTGCAACTACAACATCTGGTAAAATTCCCCCTTCCTTGATGATTTGATTGATGTCCATACCCTATCCAAAGCTCCCATTTTGGCACAAGCAGAGGGAAGGTTGTGGAATTTGACTTTACAACTACCAATTACATTTGCTTGAAAGTTTCTAAATCCTTTTCAACAAACCCATTTGTTGCATAGATTTTTTTTCATCACAATGTTTGATAAAATATAATGAAATTAAGATATTAGTAACCATTGATGTTTATTACATTGTAGAATTCTAAAATTTTGATGTATCCTTGAACTTATAAATTCAAATATTTTATTCTTGTAATAAATTTTCCATAATGTTTGTACATACAATAGGAAACTTGGTAACATTGAAGAAAATCATTGACACTTGCAATGTTATAAGGAAAATTGACTTGATCCCTTCTTGTGCATAGTCAAGCCTCATTGATCAATTCCTTGATTTTGATAACATTTAGAAAACAACGAGTAGAAAATGTGATTGGGATTATATGTATGTAATTATGCTTAGTGTTTGAAATTTAAGATTTTGTGTAATGGAATGTGATGCATTGTCCATGTTAAAGAGACCTAGTGTAAGAAAGTTAGGGTAACTTTAAGATTTTTTTGATACAAGGGTTGGTGTAGTTGATGTGACTAATGCAAGAGATTGTGTAGTGATAATTGACTAATTATTTGTAAAAGAAAGCCAAAGTTGGGTTTTCTTAAAAGTGGATCAAATTTATAGATATATTGAGGGTATAGATGACCTAGGGTGATGTCCTTTTACACATGTCCTAGGGAATAATTTGAAATTTTTGGCATAGAAATTGATGTGTAAAGACAAGTTGGAACTCAAAATTTGGGCAAATCCTCACCTACGAATTTGAACTAGGTCAAGGAACTTGCATCTTTGAATCTAGCAAAGAAAATTTAATGTTCTAAAAGCTTGAATTATTTTTAGCAAGGATAACATGATATTTTTTAAGTACAAGCTTAAGTTTAAATCTTGTAAGAAAGCTAAATTGAAATCAAAATTATATGTTTGAGGCAATGCATATAAGACACCCATACAAAATAGTACAAAAGAAAGAGAAAAAATGTAAAGAATGCACTTGTAACCTATACTTGAGAGCATTAAAATTTTGAAATTAAACATAAAGAATAATAGGATTTATAAATTAAATACATGAGGCTATTATATAATATCAAAACAGACTATTTTAAAGTTTAAATTTATATTTTAATTTTAGGGTAAATGCTTTTGGTTGAATTTATGAATTAGAAATAGAAATTTTGAAAGGGCCCCACCCTTTTACAAAGACCAATAAAGAGACAAAAAAGGATCAATCATATTGGCATGGAACAACAATAAGAAAAATATAGTTGTAAGTTAGAAAAATAACATCCAATTAGAAATACTCCACCAATAGTGGCAATGCATCTAATAAAGAGGGTCACTTTCCCAAAAACATTAGTAGATTTATCATTTCACAACAACTTGAATCCAAAATTCTTCAAGGAACTATATCTTATTGTCAACCTTATCCTTTTCCATGAATGAACCTAGTTCCTTTCTAATGGAGTTTTCATCTTTAGTTTCCAAACTTGAGACCAAAGTGAATAAAGGGTTCCTATAATCTTCTAAACTTTAACCTTCTTCATATTTTTAAATTATTAGAAGAAATACCAAGAGGTGAATGTTGCAATTCAAGAGAATGGTAGAGGCAATGAACTCCAACTAATCCATCTCTAACATGATTCTTTTTTTTCTGAGCCAAAAGTGGTAGACCACTTATGTTTTTATTTATATATATAAATATATTTTTTACATATAGTTAGTTCAGGTGGACATACTGGTGAGAAAGAACCAGCAAGAAAACCCCCAGTTGTGGTCCGAGTAACTGATTTTACAAAATATCAAAAAGACTAGTAAGGTCCCATAACAATTGACCAATTGTCTGATTACAACATTACATATGATCATTCCCTTTCTTTCCCAAAATACCCTAAAAGAGTGTGCATACTATATACACCTCTATCCCTTATTACATAACACTGATAATTACACATAATTTGCTTTACCATGAAAAATGATCAACTAAAATAGGTTAGCATTAAAATGATACAGATTTGCTCCATCTCGCTGAAAACCATTAATTGAACTTTCCTCTGTTTCCACATGTTTTCCTTTATGTTGACGATCATGGTCAAAGGAAGGGATTGTTTTGTTTATATCAGGTACATATCAATAACAAAACTTCCTTTTAGCATTTTTTGATGAGGATGGAAGTTGCGGGTCATGAATGCAAACATGGCTTCTCAAAAAAGAAATTGCATAATATTTTCTTTTAAAATCATCAACTCCTCCATAGAAATGGAAAACCTATATTTGTTTAGAACTTGGTATAGGTGTGCAGATGTATCATGCATTGTAGATAATAACATGCCTTGAAAAATCCTAGCATACCTCTTCTTGTGATACAAGAGGTGTCTTGGAAACAAACCTCCAATCAAGCAATCACCTGAAGTGAAATCATACTTTTGTATATTGTTTAACAAAGCATCATACTTATCTAACATGATTCTTGTCTCTACCAATCTCCTCTAAATTTCTCTTGACAATACCTTCTAAATTAGTCATGTCTACAAGAGGACCAACCACCCCTCAATTATGCCCAAAGGGAGCCTCAACCAAATCCTAAGGTAAACAAGGCTCCATTTCATCCTTATGCATTTTGTTCAACCTTTCCTTCTTCTAAAATTCCTACACCTATAAAATACATAGCTAGACACATGACAATGGTGAAAACACAAGAAAATCCTATAGCATAACATGTTGAACCTAAATAACCAAATTCAAAAATAATTTAATCTATAAGTATAAATAGTTTGATCGTAGAAACTTTCTACATATAAAAATATGATAAATGTGTGATTATTTTTCTTTCCAATCTATAAAATTTTTATGTGCTTGGCTATATAATTGAGATGATTCACTCATAATGTAATGATAAAAATTTAGTATGTATCAAAGAAATATTTCTGAGACATCAAGCTTCCATTCTACATAACTCTCATGGAAATAAGAATATTATTTTATTTTAACTAAAGAAATTGTGTGTACTCTATCTTGAATTACTAATTAATTTTGAATTATATACTTATAATTTAAAATAAAATCATCATTTGTAACATGGAATAGATAGGTTAATTAGTAAAATAAAATATGTTTTTATATTAAGAAAAATTTACAAATATATGGAACTCATACATTGAGAAATTGACTAAGACAACTCTATATGAGAATTAAGATGAGAATAATTTATATACCTTATTTCAATAATTAAAATTATAAATTAATACTTGGATCATATTGTATAATCACACTAGAAACCAACAATGGAAGATTGAGAGTCTCAACTAAGAATTCCACCTTATAGATAACATTCATACTAGAAGCCAACAACTAAAGACCAAATTTCATAAACAAAGTTCATGTGTTCTATATCATGCCTTTGAGGGGTCCACAAGTACCATGAGCCTTTTGAAATCCTTCTCCATCTAAATGCATCCATTCCAAGACCATTGGGAGGTGGGTATCCCAAGTTCCTTAATTTCTTGTAGGAATTTAATCAAGAGTAGGACATTGTGACTTTGGCATGTAAATTTAAATCTAAATGCACATCCAAAAAATAAAAATTCAATAACTAAATTTAATTCAAAAAGTGGGCCATCTATGGCCTTCTATAAACTTCTCGAAGATGTCATTCCCATAAATGATAAATTAAAAGTTAAGTTATGACTTCACCAAAATGACATGAAATTATCTTTCTAAGATTTCATATTTGCATAAATCCCTCAAAGAAATTTTTAACTAATTTTAAACACTCAAACAAATACATATATATGAATATATACTTCATTTATAAATTCTTGGAATATATCAATCCATCACAATTAAATTCTTAGACATCATGCATAATATTTTTGATGTATTCACAAAGCCACCTAGGGTCTCATAAGACTTGAGTAGGTGAATACCAATATGCATATCTAATGGTGGGGTAAATGGAGGGGATTAGGAGTAAGTTCATATATATCTATTACTTATTTTGCAATCCAATATATTGGTTGGAGAGGTTGCATTTGAATAGGAGTGAAGATAAGGTCTATTAAAATATGACTCACCATCTTCTCTATTCTTAGGATTTTGGAGTTTATCAAAATATCCTTTGTCGATCTCAACCAATCTTTGCTTCAACTTCCAAATCATCCACACAATCCTCCCTGAAATATTCAATATGTGAAACATAATTATGAGGAAGATACAAATAATCCTTGACATAGCTTTTTGTATCAAAGGATAATATGGTTCTATAATTTTAAACTATTTCCAATTTTGAAATCTAAATACAATCAATAATCTATTTAATCGAACAATAATCGTAATTTTAAGGCAAACATAAATTACTTGAATCATTTTAAGGTCTCTCATTAGATTCTACTTACTCTAACTTAAATTTAAAAAAAAAACATTAAAATCCACAAAACAAATTTCAAAGACATAATAAATTATTACAATATTATTTAAAAATCTAATTGTAATGAACATGTTATAGTAATAAATATTCAAATTTTAAATCTATGAAAATATATAACCAAATGATCCTAGTTTTCATAGATCATTTGTGATGAGAATGTTGAATATTATAATTTTTTAGGCCAATCTTTAGGCACTAATTCACCATTGTTAAAATGATCCTTAGTTTATTCATTGTTTTTTTCATGATTATAATTTTTTACAATTTCTACTAAACCAAACTCAAAATAATGGTATATATTAAGATTCTTGTCTTTATCCTACATTTGGGTCATGTTTGATTCTAGATTTATTATCATAATTAGAAGTTGTATAAATTGTTATTATTTATTTTTTAACATATATAAAATGTATGGTTGGATTAGTGAGATATTTATAACAAGTATGGAATATGAAGTCAAACTTTATTAGATTTGATTCTTAATAAATTTGTTTTAACGATTAAATTTATATCTTTATGCAATCTATAAGTTTAAATAGTTTTATGGTATCTAAACTTTATACATATAAAAATATGATAAATGTGTGATTATTTTGCTTTCCAATCTATAATTTTTTGATGTTCTTGGCTATATGATTGAGATGATTCACTCATAATGTAATGATAAAATTCATCCACATATGGAGGATTTTATATTATCTTCCATTAAATTCATCCTCTTTATGAGATTCTTATGGAATATTGATATTCTAGTGTGAATTCTTAATTTTAGACATCTTCACTAGATAAATTTAGGTTCAATTAAGGAAATAGAACTTCTTTTTCACTTACATAATCCTATTTTGAAGTTCATTTATGTTAACAACTATTAAATTAGATATTTTTAATCCCCAATTATTTTAAAATAATTTTACACTAATCTTTGTTTTCTTATTCTTTCTTTCATTGTTTCATTTAAAATTTGAAACAATTAAGGATGCTATGTTATAGATTATAGTTGTCTTCCAATTATTTTTAAATTGTTCAACCCTCTCATGGTCTAAATAATTTTACATTCAACAACCATGCTAAAGTACATTATATACCCAACCTCTTCCCCTATTTAACACACTCATAAACCTTGTTACTAATCTCATTCGAAGAGGTGGAACAACCAATCTTAGAGGGATCCTCATCCATAGGAGAGAGAAGGGAGCCATCAATCTAGGCTCTATTACTATTCTAGAAATAGTAGAACTAGAAGCTAGAATCCTAACAATGATAGCCAAGTTGGATAATACACAAGTTTTCCTTTTCAAGGGATTGGGGAATACTTATTGGATGTGTATTATTTCCCCTTGACCACATTTTGATTAGGATTAAGAATTGAAATAATTAAATTCTCAAATTGGTATAAGAAAAAAATAAGCCCTTAGTGGAGGGGAGCTCATTTTTTCCCATGTGCAACTCTAATAATAGATTTCTTAAATTACATGATTAAATGAAAAGGGAAGCTGACAACTCACATGCATCTAAGATTATTTATAAGATAAAAGTTATAGGATAAACAACATTTATAGTTTCCTTCTAGGATGAAATAAATAATCAAGTAGAAACATTTATATACTTGTGAGGAAATCATCTATATGTTCCTTCCTCTTGTATTTACTTTCTTTATGAGACTTCAAGCCCTTCATGGATAAACCACTTGTAGTAGCTCAATACCTTCCTCAATGGATTTAAAGGTTAACCTTCTTACTTTTTAACCAAAATTTTAATAACATTCAATTTTGTGTAATTTATGGAGCACTATTATCATTTTAATTCAAAATAATGTAAGAAATTTATATAAATTTAAAAATTTAAAAATTCTAAAATAATAGTTTTAAATTAATTGAAAACATGGTTGGACCCCTCTAATTTTGTGGAACTATTTCTTAAAAGCTATTTTAGTTGAATTTTATATAATAGCAAAGGAAGCCACATATGGCATTAAGACCTTCCTTGATGGTCTTTAAGTTAGGAAATTTTTAATTTCATTCATAGGTCTTGAGGTATTTTAAACAAAAGTTGTGTTTGGAAAAAGGTATTTGGTACAAACTCCCAGAAAAATTAATGTTATATGTTTATGCTATTAACACATGAGATTTTGGGCCTTAAAATAGCCACATCATCCCCATATTTTAATACAAATGAGACATTGAGGCTTTATGTCACTTATAATAGATCTACAATAATTTGATATAGCTCCATTTAGATCAATCCATATATCCTAATTTCTATCAAATCATAGGGTGTCAATTTCAATAATTACATAATGAAGCACATATGATTTTTCATTTACTAGTAGAGGGTTATCTTATTATGTCATTAAAATAAAATATAGGTCCTCAATAATTTTCATCTTTATTTTCCATCATTACATTGAACCTTATAAGGGACATTTTCATTGGTAATCATCTAATGCATAAAGACAAATAATGTCAAACAATAGCCAGGTTAATTTTATAAATAACTTAAAATAATTTATAACATGGGTAAACACTAGAGTCAATCGCATAATCTATCATATACTTATCAATCAAATTTCATATCATGTTTATTATTCTAATGACTAGCTTCCAAATAAAAGCATCCTTCTAAATAAATTAAAGTGCTCAATTATGGTTACATGTTACCAATTTTACTTCTTGTAAAATAATATAATCAATAGACTCATTAGAAATTATATTTACAAGCTTATCATATGTCTCATTTTCTTCTCTTATTTGTACCTTCAATAATGACTAGATTGATTTTACATGACCACCAATGTTAAGTAATGATGCTTTGTGTGCAATCTAGTAATTTAAATTTTAGAACTGTTTTAGATTATGTTTTGTGTGCAATCTAGTAATTTGAATGTTTTGAAATTATTAAAAACTATGATAGATGTTGAATGTTTTTTTGTTAATGGTATGAAAATATTATTGATGAGTAGATGAATTATTAGAACTGATTTAGATTTGTATTCCCTTTATCTAGATATATTAAATTTTCCAAGGTCTCATTGCTCCTTTAGGTGTACATACATATATATAACATAGAAAATGCAGATGTTCCACCTCTAGATTCTTTGTTTGAAAATACCACTAATGAGATTAAGAAATTGAGAGACTCATTAGCACAGGGTGCAAACCCAGGGATATATTCTAAACCATGCATGACAATATTACATAGTCTAGAAAAACTAAGAGATTAACTTGAGAGGACTAGTGCATTTTCCCCAGATAGAGTAGCTACTATTCTTTCTCGCATGTGGGTATAAGTACATGGTGATGTTCCCCTTAAACAAATACAGGATAGTGTGACCAAGAAATGATAAAAAACACTTGTTTTCCTTTTTATCAAAATGTACGTAAGGTTAGGGGATACCGGGTCACTAGATGCGTCGATTGTGCTATGGCTGAATTGATCTACCCATGATTTCTCACAGCACATGGTCAATACCCAAACAATGACCAGATTCTATTATGTTTTGTTCAGCAGTTGTATGTTGAGGTCCATTCGGGCCTCAAATTCAACTACTTGGACATTCCACCATATGTTGGTCAGGGGTGTGGCAGGATTGCCGATAGGCCCACCTATCGTCGAGAAGATAGACTAGCCCTAGTATTTAGGGCATTGGTTGGTGAGAGGTCTCTTACTCTCACCCCAACTCTAGCCCCCATAGCATATGAGGTTGTCATTTCTTCCCAAAAGGAAGCAATTGACATTGTAGGTGACATTGCCACTGCCACCACTAGGATATCTGTTGATTGTGTAGGTCAGTATTTGATGTCTAGAAATTCTTGATCTATGCCATTTTAAGCATAGATGACACTATGGATTATTTTACAACAGCCGACACCCCTACTCCCACAAAGCTTGATGCACTTATAGGAGATATGGCACGCAAGACTCTACATTGTTTGGCTAAGGACCTCCTGGAGGCATATGCCCACATTGCATCAAACTATGGGATCGGTGTAGAGCATGTCATAGATCATTTGGCACATGGATTCGGTTCACTTCTAGGATCCCATCACTCTCAGCTGAGCACTAGTGTGCATTAGGATCCACTACAATTCATTCGGCAGTTGCATGAACTATGGGTTTTACTAAGATGTTGATTGCTTCTGGTTCATCATCACCGATGCCATCTCACTTGCATAGTCCTCTACATTCATCATTTATGGAATGACATGGGATAGATCAGATGGATGTAGATGTTGATTCGTCGCTTGACCGTTTGGTGCATATGGTGGAGGCGATCGTTTCAAAAGACTTAGGTCATCTGATATCAGATGATGTGCATGTATGTGTGCATGTGCATGTTTTAATTCTTTTTTAATTATTTTTAAATTTTTGTTTTAACTAGATATTCATGTACTAATATATATGTATATATATTGTTACAAGTGGACATACCTCATGTCACTCCTATCCTTGGTCTAGATTGTGTACATGATCAATGTGACTCTATGGATGAATCTACTACTAGTGGACATGTGAGTTTTAAATTTTTATATATACACATGTATATGTACATGCATATGTATGCATAGATCTAGATAGATATTTAAAAATAACTTTCATAAAATTTATTTAATATAAATTATATGTATTTAACAGATTTTGTACACTATTTTATTTGCAGGGCTCAGCACATCCATCAGAGCAGGACCATTCTCATTCAGATGGTCCTTCGACTAGGAGTCAACATTCATATTAGGCCATGCACACTAGATTTATGATCTTTACTACATGTATTTGCTTATATATGATGATCTTTAGTATTCAATATTTGATGATCTCTAACTTACATTTGCTTATATGATATACATACATTTGCTTATTTGATGATTTTTAGTATTCGACATTTGATGATCTCTAATTTACATTTTCTTATACGATATGTACATACATTTTCTTATATGATATATACATACATTTTCCTCTTTGCTTATAACATGTTTTATGTTTATACATTGAATCTCTTTACATGTATGTACATGTGTTTGCTTATGGTTACATGTTTATATGATATATGTATACATTTGCTTTAAATTTTCAATATACATACATTTTATTATTTGATGATCTCTTACAACTTACATTTCCTTATATGATATACATTTGATCTCTAGTAGAATTTTAGGAAATCAATGCCACTTTATAATTAAGTTCATTCATGTTGATCACAATAAATACTTTGCACACACACGCATTGAATTTTATAGTAAGCAATAAAAAATTATAAAATAAATGACTCCCAAGCTCAAGTAAACTAATGATACTTTATAAATGAGTGTATTTACAAGCCTATTTATTAATGCAGATGTTCTTCTAGTTTTAAAATTTGATAAAAATGATGAAATTAAAATCTTGATGGAAAATAAAAACAAATAAAGTGCATCACTTTGTGGTACAAAAAACTCCTATTTTTTAAAAATGACTTAAGCAACATGAACCATTGAGGAGTTGAGAGAAAAATATAATCTTTTTGACAAGTAACTTGAAATTCAATTCAAATATAATTAAGAAAATTCAATTCAAATTATACCTCTATTATAGATTTTTGACAAGTAACAAAATTCTAAAATTACTAGATATGTTGTGCATACCTATGCATTAAATAACAACAAAATCCACAATGAAATAACTTGTTTGATTACCACTTGATTCATTTAAACTAGGATCTAGTTATTCCATGTACACTAGAATAATTTTTTTCCCATATGCTTATAAATACAAGCTAATTTTTCATTATTCTAGATATCAAATTGCAAGATTAATTCACATTTATATCACTTGGAGCACAAATTTTGGAGAAGAGGTTTTTGCACATTTATCAAGGAGGCAAATATTGGAGAGACAACTTTTCATTTTTATCAATTAAGGAAAAATTTGGAGGAGAATGTTGCAAAAAGAATTTTGAAGTATGTTGCTGGCACATTAGATTTTGGCTTGTGGTACCCTAAGCATAGTGATTTCACTCTGGTTGCTTACACTGATGTTGACTGGGCTGGAAATATTGATGACAGGAGAAGCACTTCAGGTGGTGCTTTCTATCTTGGAGGTAGATTAGTAGCCTAGCATAGCAAAAAGCAAGATTCAATATCCTTGTTCAACTGCTGAGGCTGAATATATAGCGGCTGCTACTTGTTGTACGCAAGTGCTTTGGATGGTTCAGACCTTGAAGGACATATAGGTTGATGTTGTTAGACCTGTTCACATTTTATGTGATAATACTAGTACCATTAATATCTCCAAAAACCCTGTGCAACATTCTAGAACTAAACATATTGATATAAGGTATCATTTTCTACGTAAAAGGGTGTTGGAAAATGACATTATACTAGATTTTGTGGCATCTAATGATCAAGTGGCTGATATCTTTACCAAACCTCTTCCTAAAGCTTAGTTTGAAACTCTAAGAGACAAACTTGGAGTTGTCTCTATCAGTTCTCTTCCATATTAACTCCAGTGCATGTAGTTCGGGGGAGCAGTTCTTGTATATTGTTTATCCCTTAGTATCTATTTGGCATTTCAGAGTACATTTCATGTTTGGCTCATTTTTTTGTCTTTGGCATTGTGTCAAAAGGGGGAGAATTTATCTGATGATGTTGATAGAGATTTTTGGCAGTGCTATGTTTCACAGTTCTATGCAGTTGATCAGATTTCATGTGTTTCAACAGTGAATATGCAGTGTGTTTAGTGATTTTCTCTGTTTATACAATTTTTAGTTGTATCTGATGGTTTCTTTGATATGTGGCAGGATGGCTATGCACTTCATGCAGCTTATCATGCTCAGAACAGGTATATTGATCACCTTTTTTGGTTTGACATCAATGCCAAAGGGGGAGTTTGTTATCCCTCTGTATTATTTGGCATTAATGTCATAACACCAAGGTTGAGGTATCAGGTTATATTCATGGTGATTTCTAGTTCAGTCTCTTTGCATGATCTCCATGCTCATTTCTCTTGGCATCATCACTTGCATATGATATATGTTCAGTGTTTAGTTTGAGGTGATAATATTCATCTGCATTTTTTGTGTTCTAACATGTTCAGACTTCATGATAGTGTTGATCAAGTGCTATAATAAGTTGATTATCCAAAGTAAGTTAAAAAAAAAAAAGAAACACATTGCATTTTTTATGAGGCACCACATTCCTATAGTACATCTACAATTAAGTTTTGGTGAGTGCAAGTGTAATATGGACATTATTATTATGAAATCATTTGTTGGTGACAAAGTTTATTTTCACAATGATATAATTCAATGCACAAGGTTGCAATGATTTTTGTTAAAAAATAAAGTCAAAATGTAAAGTGATTATTGCATTGTTAGGTGGAGACTTTTTTTTTTGTGAATGGGAATATTTCCCATCATAATACCCGGACTTCAAAATCATTATGTCGAAATGCAGAAACTTGTATGTGACTTCGATGAGCATAGTTATTCAGTTCATTTCTTGAATGGTAGGGTTTGTTACCATAATCATGACGACAGTTTGTAAGCAAAGCCTATTCCAGAAGTCAATTGCATGGTTTGCAAGGAGTCAAGAACTTCCAGTAAAGAGAAATAGTGAATTCTTTTGGTTGCACCGACATCAGGTGTATTCCTTTCTTGTGTTTTTATGTCTTTATTGATTCATGTTCTGGTCAATCTTTCTCTTAGTATTGTTTACTTGTGTTAGGATTCTTGTGTTTATTGAGTTTGGTGTTTTCTTGTTAAGAGGAGAAAGTTTGTTTGTTTAACTTGAGCACATCTTAACAATGGGTCTGTTTTGATAATGTTTTCTCCTTCAAGTCTTCAAGTTTTTTTTTCTTTTTTTCTTTTTTCTGATAGTGTTTAAAAGTTTCTTTTATATCACATTTAGTTTTAGAAGAAGTGAAAAGAGAAACCGTTTTTTCTCTTATTTTGTGATAGGGTTGTGTAAATTCAAGTTTTTGTTTGTTAAAAAGTTTTGAAACAAAGAAAAAAAATTTCGAGCCTATTGTTGAGAGTTAAGGGTTTTTTTGTAAATGTAAAAATGTTTCTTTTTGTTAAGAAAACCTGCTTTAGGTCTGTCATTGAGAATTGGGGTTTTTGTTTTATAAAATTTCAATTTTTTTTTCTTTTGTTAAGAAAACCTTGTCATTATATTTGGGGGTTTAGCCGCGTGTTTATCATTTGGGGATTTCTTGTATATTGTCGTCCCTACAGATTTTATGGCAGTTATCTGTTGATTATTCTCAATACTTTCTTGACAAGATTATTGTGATGGATTATAGTTGAAGACTTGCATAAAAAATGTGTTTGTGTAATTGGCAAAGGCAGTTGCTGGTTTAGTTTCATGTGGAAGTTGCTCATACAGTTTTCAAAAAGATTCTTTATTCCACAATAGAGAACATATATATATGATTTGTAATGCTCATTTGATGGATTTGATGAGAGGGTATTTGAAAATCATAGAATATATCATTCAGAAAGAAGTATATATATATATATATATATATATATATATATATATATATATATATATATATATATATATATATATATATATATATATATATATATATATATATATATATATATATATATATATATATATATATATATATATATATTGTTTTGAAATTTGACACATTGGAACTCTGATTCTGAAGTCATGACAGAACAGAGTTTGTAATTATAGAAACATAGATCAACTCTATATTCAAACTGCTTCATATTTGTATATTTTTCAATAATACTATTAGTGAGATAGCTTTATAAGACTATTAGTGAGAGCACCATTTTCAGTGAGACAAATCAGCCAGTGAGGCTTTGTACAAAGAATATTTTTTAGATAAGGCCAGTGAGGCCAAATTCGAGTGGTTTTATTCCCCAGGAGGGTTTCCACTCAAGAAAAATTTTGTGTCAATGTTTTAAATGTGTTTGCTTCATTATCTGTTCATTTATATTTTAGCATAAGTACATTCATGATCAAATTATTGTTAAGAGATTTAAAAAGAATTGATTAGTTTGTTAACACTGATTCACCCCCCCCTCTCAGTGTTAACTGCACTCCAACACCAATTGCTTTTGTTCCATAGAATTCTTAAGTTCAAGAATCTTTGATTTTATTTGTTTCAACTCCACTTAAATAACTCATAGTCTCCCACTTTCTTTGCTTGCCTATAAATTCAAACAACAAGCAGGAATTTCTCAAGCTAGAGTTGAGCCAAATCTAGATATTGGATCAAACGAATTCGCTGAAGAACGCATGGACCTTGAAGTTAGGGAGGAGACCCAAGTTCAAACAATCCTTGTTGGAGAGGGGTCAAGATCACTTCCTTCTACTAGTATGGATGAGCGTATAAAACTAGAGCTGAAACTTCTCTCACTTATAGCATCATGTCTTATCACTTTGTTTGCTTGTATACATAAACTTCACTTATATAGCATAATCTCTCACTTTTGTTTGTAAAATATTTTGTGACATGTAGGAAGGGCTCAACAAGCAAAAAGTTCTCATGCTCAAGTCGAGCCAAATCTAGACATTGGATCAAATGAATCTGTTGAAGAACATATGGACCTTCAAGATAGGGAGGAGGCCCAAGTTCAAACAATGCATGTTGGAGAGGGGTTAGGATCACTTCCTCCTACTGGTATGGATGAGCATATAAAACTAGCTGAAAAGGTGAGGAAACAATTTTTTTATAGAAATTTGGATCATTTACTTGAAATGGATATGAAGAAACTGAAATGTTATGCCAACCAGCCTTATAATAAGAGAAAAGGTCAATGACTAAATCTATAAATGGAATAATTAATCATCATTTCAATCATCTTGATACACTTGAAAAAACCCAATTGTTATCATGTTTACTTCTTCGTAATGAGCTGACAGAGTCATTACAATTGTTGGGTGTACATTCAACATCAAATAAGAAGAAACACATGGGATTACAAAAGGATATTGCTCAAAATGTTAAAAAGGGTTTAGATTCCATTGGGAAAGGATCTCGATCAGTGGATAAGGCCACTACAAGAAGGGTGATGTTGACATCTATTGTACATCAAGATATAGCAAGAAAAAGAAAAATGTCTGCACTTTTCGCTGAAATTGGTTATAGTAGAACCACATTAATAAAATATGAGAAATAGAGAAAGTTTTTGGATGAGAGTTTAGAAGGAAATTGGGCAATTATGTGTAGAGTTCCCCATTCTAACAGGATTGAAGATGTTAGGAACTTGATCTCAGGTTTTTGGCATGATCAGACTCGTCCATCATCAAATACTAGAGATGTTATGAGACACAGGATTCAGCCTAGTATTTATGAAAATCATATCAAACATTGGCTAGACATAACACAATTTGAGATGTATATGAAATTTTGTAATACATATCATCATATAAAGATTGGGTAAATAATGTTTCAAAGGTTAAAGCCATATTATGTGAAGATAAACAAGTTTTTTGAAACTTATTTTTGCTGTTATCATATTGAATTTGATCTCTACTATCAGGTGTTTCGAAAGATGAGAGAAGAAAGTTGTGGTTTTCAAAATGCACCTCCTAAACAGGAAAGTTTGTTCATAAAGTCTATATTATGTGATCATGAAAATGGACCTCAAATAAACCACATAAAAGGAATTTGTGAGACGTGGAAATTTGGCTAAATTCCTTCAAGAAGTGAGGATACTGACCTAACAAAGACAATAATTTGCAAGAGGTAAGTACTATTTTTAGAGAGTTTATTTGTTTCAATTTGATTAGATTGTTATTTGAATTCTCTTTAATGTAATATTTCATTGATTTTGTGGTTTATTACTTATTCACATAGTTTACTCACACAGGTACAAGTATGTAAAGTTGCAAATAAATTTTGGGAAAGAATCCACAAGGTTGAACTATGCAGAAGAGGAGATTCCCATTGGAAAATTAATGGAAGATTTTTGAAAATTGATATGACCATACATACAACATTCCTTTTTTGCTAAGTGGCAAGCACAACAATTCTAGACATTGAGAGATACTTTCCCACATGGAACAGTTCTATCAGTAGTCGACTATGCAGAGAATTACTCCTTTGTACATCAAAAGGAGATTCAATCAAATTATTACTTTTCAAAGCAGATCACTATTATGGTTCATGTGTGTTATCGACATGCACAATCAAAATTGGATGGTGTTGAGAGTATAGATGAAGAATGAGCCATTAAGAAATAATATCACTTTTCTATTAGTGATGATAAAGAGCATGGCATGATTTTTGTTCAACATTGCTTTACAATGTTTTTTGAGAATTTGAGAAGCAGGGGTGTAAAATTTGAAAATCATTTTGTATGGTTAGATGGATGTGCAGTACAATTCAAATCTTCACGACCATTATATGCACTTTGTAGATATCACAAAATCTACAAAATACGACATGTTTGGAGTTTTTTTGAGAGTGGGCATGGAAAGGGTGAGCATGATGGAGCATGAGCTTGCATCAAACGAGCTTTAAGAAAGCATCAAATGAGTTATCCAAAAGATCGTATAGACAATGCACATGATGTTGTTGAATTGTGCAAGAAATACTTTGCATCAAATGTGGTCGACACATCTTCAAGAACAAACCGAAACATTCCACATAGAGTGTTTTGGGAGATATCAGGTATGTATAAATTGCATTAAGTCAAAAATTTGAATTTATTTAAATTAAAATATATATATATATATATATACATGTTTATTCACATAAGTTTGTTGTTGTACATGTATCTGGGTGTGGATAGAAAATCGATGCATGGATGCAAGAGGGTAGAAAAAACAAGATCTTTGCATTGTGTTAGGAGTTCAGATAGTCACCATGGATGGACATTAGACACAAGGGATTACTATTTTTTTTTGCTAAGTGCATTGTGGGAAACTTTGATCATGCATGCAACAACCAAGAACTTGGATATGTTGGTAAATGGAATATGGTGCCACTAGTTGTTTCAAAAACATATGATGAAAACGAGGAAGAAAGATTTGAAGACATTCCTTTTATTTCAATTGATTATGACCTTATTTCAGGATTGGTTAGAAAAAGTACATGTGTAAGTTTTCAATAATTTAAATATTATATACATCTAGTTAATGATCTTTAGAGACATTTCTAATATTTTTAGAAATTTTTTGTGTAAATTTGGTGTACATGAGATGTATATGTAGTCATAATAGAGCCTGGAAACATCGAAGGTGTTAGCTATTATTTATTGTGTTACACCGAAGAGAGGAATAAGCTAACACAACTTGAAACAAGTGATGGAATGTCATTTCCCATAGGTGAGTTTGAATTTAAAATCTTATATACACTGTGTTCACATGTGCACATTACATTATAGACATTAAATATATATTGTACAAACCTTGAGCACAAAAATGTTGCACATGTTCATATGTCTTACCTTAGGTTCATGTTTACCATGCAAGTTTTGTTGTAGTGCAAGGGACATATCTAAAACAAGTCAAATTTGTTCAGCATGGGATTCATTTTGTTGGCTATCAACCTAATAACAAGGTATATCAATATAGTCACTTAATAATTGCTACCGCCCTACATCTTCATGTAGTTCCACATGCACGTGGCCGAAGAAAATGGAGACTAGATAGTGATGATCATCAAAAAAATCTACATGTTATTGAATAGCGGGCTGAACTAGAGTCTTTGACTTAGATTATATCCATGGTTTTCAAGTTCACTTGTAACCCTATACATGTTCAAGTGATAACCTATAGTAACTTGTACATAGTTGTAAATCGTTTTGTGTAAATTACAATTATATGTACATATTTGTTCCATGGAAAATTCTTAAGTTCAAGAATCTTTGATAGCATCATCTCTCACTTTTTTTTCTTGCATGTAAACCCATATATATGCTTTCAATCCTTATTTGAAACCTAGTGAACTTTTTTAAAATCATTTTGCTTAAATTATAATTATATACAACTTATATTTGTTTCATGGAATTCTTAAGTTCAAGAATCTTATATACAAATATATACAACTTATATAATTTGTTCCATTGAATTGTTCCATGGGAAATTATGTAAATTTTAAAATTAAGTATTATCTAATTATAAAATTATTGTACACATATATAAAACATAAATCAATGCAAATAAAAAAATAAAGTTTCCATCAATTTAATTCACAAAAAATACCGCAAATGGAAATAGAAATTTCCCCTCTACCCTTTCTCAATATTTCCCCTTTATCCTCTCCACTCTCTCTTGTCTCCTGTTTCCCATCCCTCTCCACCTACTCATTTCCATCTTCATTACATTTTTACCAGCGACGTCATGCATATGTTGGGGTTATATCGCATCCCCGTCCTCTGCCCGTAGGCCCGTGATCTTGAGATGCGTAGTGCCCTTCTTAATGTTTTAAAAATCCCCCTCTCTCTTCCAGGTTATCTCCCTCAGCCTCTCTCATCTTCCCGTTCCATTCCCTCACTATTTATAGCTCTCCCCTCTTCATCCTCTCTCCCCATCTTCCTTCCTTCGTGTTCCCCCGTATCTCTCTCCACTCCCTCTCTGTGTCTCCCTCCTCTCTACCTTTATCTTAACCTCTCCTAAACTCATTCATCCTTCCTCACATGTCTCCTCCAACCCTACCATTCATTTGTCTCTCTCACTCCAGGTCTCTCCTCCTGCCCCTCTCCTCTCTCTCCTGGAGCTCCTCTCTTTCCACTTCCCTCTCAGGTCTCCATCCTCCTCCACCCTCTCTCTGGTCTCCCTCTGCCCCCTGCCTTGTGTGCCTCTGCCATCTCTCTCCCCAATCCCTCTCTCTGTCTCTCCTCTTATCCTCTCCTCCTCCTCTGTCCCTTGGCCTGTACATGGGGCCTTGGCCTACCATTTGTCTCTCTCCACTCCCCTCTCTCATGTCTCTCCTCCTGCCCCTCTTGCCTCTCTTTCTGTCTGCCAGGTGGCTTCCTTGAGACCTTGTGCCCTGCCTCCTCCCAATCCCCTCTCTCTCCAGGTCTCTCCTCCATGCCCCATCTCCTCTCCTCTCTCCTCTCTCCTCTGCCTTGACCATGTAGGCCTAGGCAGATTGTGCCCCTTGTCTCTCTCCCTCCCCTCTCTCTCAGGTTCTTCCTCCCTGCCCTCTCCTCTCCCCCTCTGCCCTTGCCAGCCAAGCCAGTTGACCTAGCCCGTGCCCCTATTTGTCTCTCTCCCACTCCCCTTTATCTCTCTCAGGTCTCCTCCTCCTACCCTCTCCCTCTCCCCCTCTGCCATGAAGCCCTAGCCCTTGGCCTTGTGCCTTGTCTCTCCCCACCCCCTCTCTCTCAAGGTCTCTCCCTCCTACCCCTCTCCTCTCTCCCCTACCGTTGTATATGTCTCTCTCCCAGTCCCCCATGGTCTCCTCCTGCCTCTCTTCCTCTCTCACCTATAGCGGCCCATGATGTAGCATCCCTGCCTTGTCTCTCCCACTCCCCCTCTCTCTCTCTCTCAAGGTCTCCTCTATCCTCTCCTCCTCTCCCTCTGCCATAACCTTAGGCCCTAAAGGCCATGTGCCCACCTATCCCACTCCCCCCTCTCTCTCTCTCAAGTCTCTCCCTCCTACCCCCACGCTCCCTTTCTCTCCCACTCCCTCCATATCTCTCTCAATTCAATGATATGGGCCTTTCGTAAAATTTTCTACCCATACCTATCATTCTCTCCAATTGAAAGAATTCATGCAAGCCCATTAAAAAACATAAGAATAGTTAAAGAATACCCATAAGCATAAAGCTAATGAATCTTCAACTTCATTGCTTAGGTGATTTAAAGCATGAGAATAAAATAGCCTTCTAGGTATCTAAATATTATATAGTATATGATATGAAGCAATTTCATCATTGTGGGAAAATCATTACACTAAAAGGATTTCTAGAGAGAATAAAATCTAGGAGGTTCGTAGGGTTGTAAATACATTAGAATCAGAATAGGTACAACTAAAAAAGGAGTGACTCATAATCCTTTTAACCATAGTTTGCATTTGAGAATACACAAATATGGAATATGCATCATCAAATTAGTTAGGCTATGCAAACATACCTCATCTTTCAACTAAATATTCTCAATATGCAGTTGTTGCTCTTGAAGACAGACTTTTGCAATAACAACAGGTCCTCCGCAATTGGTGCATATGGGATTTCTCATGGCTTCTTTAATTTCCATGTTCTCCAAGCGAAGCTTCTCATTATCCTGCCTAAGGAGAGTGTTTTTATGACACTCGTGTTGAGCCTACAAATCCAAGATTTGAAAATCCATGATTAGAAAAAAGTAAGTAATAAAGCATAAACCCTAAAGTTCATCAATTTTGCAAGATTACTACAAATTTTCAATCATTTTCTTAATCCCTAGACATACTTTCATCTGGGTTTGCTGATTCTGGAACCAGAACTTAATCTAGCGTGGTGCAAGCCCCAATTGCTTACTCAGAAGATGCCTTTGCTTCTCATCGAGGTGAGGACACTCTTTGAAAAGCCTATAGCAAACCCAAAATAGCAATAAAGTAAAAAACAACAATTCTCAATGGATGACAAGTATTGAATTGTTTAGTGGAAAAAGGGCATACGCTTCAATCTTTTGAATTTGCTGAGGAGTATGCATGTGATAGCGCTTCTTTTTGGGATAGTTATCTTCTTTCTCATCACCAGATTCATTCCCTTCCATGTTGTCACTACCTCTGGACCTACTCTCATACTCTTCATCTCTTTGTAGATCCCAAGCTGAGACTCTCCACCATTGTTGCCAAACATGACTCCTTTTCCTTCCAAGCTACTTGTCTATCTAACAATTTCCAACATAAATATATAATTACTTATATCTATAAACAAACAAAATTCCCCTAAGAAAATTAAATTAATACACATTTCCACATCAATACCCATGTTTTTATGATTTTTGGTTGAAGAGAACACCTACTAGCATCAAGGAGAGCTTGGGTGCGGAGCTGTAGATGTTCATGTTCATATTAGACTTTGGCTGAGGGGCAACGAAACAAGGTTGTGCCATTCCAATATTGTTATATGAGATCTCAAAGAAAAACCTTTCGTTTGAATCGTTCTTGCCCTCAAGTAAACTACCCAATCCAAAACTTATCCCAAAAAGCTTTTCAGCTATTTCTAATATATATAGTTTTTAATTATATACTTTTAATATTATAATAATAATAATATATAATTATTATAATATATTATAATCAAAATAATATATAATTATTATAATATATTGTAATAATAAGTATATTATATATTATAATTTAAAAAGAATATAATTTAGATTTACATTAATATTAAATATTATAACTATTAAAAAAGCGGGCAAAACAAAAAAATGGGAAATAACAAAAAACAAATGAATATTTAATAGAGGGAGTTCGACCGAACCTATTTAGTAGGTTCGACCGAACCCCCTCAAAATCAATTTTTTTATTATATTTGAATGGGGTTTGGTGAACCCCAATTCGGTCGAACTAGGATTCAACCAAACATTAGTTTGACCGAACCCCCTAATTTTTACTTCCACCCTCTCAGGCCAAAATTGTTTATAATTTTACACTTCAAAGCTTGATTTGAGAATGAAAATGGAGGAGACTTCACAAACCCAACTGGCATTAGGTTTCCCTCAGAACAAGTTATCCAACGAATATAATTTTAATATGTTTTGATTTTATTATCTATTTGTTTTTTAAGTTTTATTAAATATAGGTTTTTCACTGAAAATGAAACTCTTTGTTCTGCACATGTGGAAAAATAGAAGATTATCAAAAAAATTTTTTGAAAAATATGAGTGCACCAGATATTGGAGTCCTTGATCCAACAAAAAAAATAAAATTCAATACATACAGTAAAAGTTATGCATTATACGGTCGTGTTATGTCTAAATTGTAATTGGTTTGACTTTGAAACTTGATTAAAGAAAAAATATTTGAACCATAAAAAACTATCTAACCAAGTGGAAGCACTAGATATCGAGTTACAAATCTAAATTCAAAAGAATTAGAATTTTATCCTTCAAGGAAAAAAAATTATGCTATACGTGTGTGTGTCACTTTTTAAAAATGTTGTTTTCTGAAAAAAAACCAATTTTCATGGGAGATGGAAAAAGAAGTGCAATCTGATTCCAAAAAAATTGAAAAAAATATTTTTAGAATCTATAGACAAAATGTGACGAGACTCTAGTCTGCATCATCTTCAAATTCCTCATGGTTTAGCCGCTATAGGTGCCCGAATGTGAAGATTTAGTTAAAAATAATAATTTTAGTGTCCAGTTTGGCCAAAAATTGTAAACCACTATTGTGGGATCACCTAAGAGTTATGTTAAAATCCAACTTGTGGATAGAAGCAAGGCTTTTTAATGGAGCTTTGGGATCTATTCAAAAAATTATATATTAACCTGTAACAACACTGCTTGAACCACCAACCTATGTATTGGTGCAATTCGACAGTTATAAATACCAATAAGATTGGCATGGGCTTTAACAATACACAAATTACAAAGCCCAACTCTTCAAAAATCCACAATTGATATCAGACCAAAAGAAATAATAGGAGTAACATTCATGGCAACGTCTCATGTCAAGTCTTTAAGTGGTCTATGAATTAAGCTACCATTCACGTATGATAGATATGAAAAATTAAAGAAAGGAAAGAAAATTGCAAACAAAAAAGCAGAACATAGGCTCCAAGCTTTAGAATACAACTAATTTAAGTAATATACTTTTTCATTCAATACAATTTCCTTATGTATAGGCAATATTTATTCTCCTTAGTTACATTCAATATCATACACATGTGGTTGTACTCTATATTCCTATAAGATAATCCAATGATATTAGATTATGATGTAACTAATGAATATATTATTAAAAATGCATGCAACAAAAAAAATTGTAAAATGGATTCTTGCAAATTGATATATCTCAACCTTTCCTATATACATTATGTAATAAGATAAATAAGCTAGTAGAACTATCGAAGTGTTAGCAAAAATGTGGCTCAACTTTTGTTTTTTATTTACATGTAAAATATTTTATAATTTATGAGTTTTATTTGTTGAAGATAACTCAAGAAAGATTTGGAAGTGGAAATTTTCTATTATAAGTGGAGTTGTGCATGAATGAAATTTCTATTTCATGTTGAGTTTGCATGAAATGTGAGATTTTTGGAGGTGAGGTTATATTTTGTCTAGTTTTTTCATGTGCAAGATTAGTGATAATTGAAAGTTGCAATATTGCATGTGTTGAGAAATGGAAACTTACCATTATGCTGATGTATAGTGGTTTTGTTATTTCTAATGTTGCATCTTCAATCTTGGATTTTAGAAAAGTCTAATTAATGTATTGTAAGCTCTTGTATCTAGAGCACTTGTATTTTGGAGCTTTAGGTTTTTTTTGTTGTTGAAGTATTGTTATGCTACCGAAATTGCTCCAAAATTGAGAAGTGTGAAGACTCCTACAAGAGCATAGCTTTGTAGTTATATTATAACTTTTTTGTTGTTGTTGAATAATATAATTGAGTTGTGTTTTGGAGTGTGGGATTTTTCTCCCAAAAGGGTTTTCCCCATGCAAATTTTTTGTTATGTTTTCATTGTTTACCTAATTATGATATGTATGTGCATCTAAATTTGTAATTGTTAAGGTGTTTAAGAATTTTTTGTAACTCTCTCCTTTTTAGATTGATGTAGGAAGCATCTTCCACAAACCCTACTTCCTTTCAAGAAAATCAATGAAGTTGAAGATTCTCAAACACATACAATTGCGATCAATAGTTTCTAATGGTGGGAATTTCCTTCAAAGTGACATGTATTGATGTTTGATGGCAAGAAATTTTTAAAAACCAAAAACCCTAAATTTTTCATAAGGCAAGAAATATTAATAGAAAGAATTGCAAAGTTCATCCTTGAAGAGCAGGGGAGTTAATTTGGTAATACTAATTTGGTAACGAGGTCTTCATTAAGGCATTTGGATTTTTAACCTTGGATTACATAATTCAAGAGGATAAAAGTGATATATAATATTCTAATATTTAATGAATAAGTTTATTTAACTATTAATTAAATAAAAGATAATAGTATAATATTAAAAAAAATTGGATGGTTAAAAGGTACATTCATAAACTCTAAACATGATCAAGTTCGTACAAAAGATAATAATTCAAAAAACCAAGTCTAAACATAAAATTAAAAACACTAGGTGGTTAATAGAATTCCAAAAGGAGGGGGTCTTTATTATAATGTTAGTGTATAGAGAGAAATGAGAATCAATAAAATTATAACTTTAGTGTATAGAGATAAATGAGAATCAATAAAATATCTTGAAAAATAACAACATTTTTATCTTTCCAAATGCTAAAGAAAATCTCCACACTAAAAGCATGCCAATTTTGGGTATAATTGAAAGGAAGACAAGGTTAATCCCCTAACACAACCATACTCTATAAAAAAGGGGGTAGGTCTAAAATACCTAAAACATCATAAATCTAATTCTAAGCTTCTTGATCTATGGTGTAGAACCAACAAAGATGCTAGAGAGTTTGTAATTGTTCACAAAATGGATATTGAGGATTAGGAATTCCCAAATGCATTAAGTGAGAACCAAGTGAAGGAATTTTATAAAGGATACCCCAAGCAAAGAACCAATTTAGGCTCAAGAATAATTGATGAGATAACTTAGAATCTATGATACAAAGTTCCTAGAGAAGGGTCAAGTAGTCAATGATGGTTTAACTAGAAAACCATAGGAAAATTGGAAGAAAGCTACAAATATCCTTTGCATGTTTTATAATGATTTGAAATGGTGTATTAGGGTACCATTTTAATCCTTTTATCAAGGCTTGAATGACTTGATCTTTATTTTATGAATCAATTGGGGAGGAATGACATCAATAATAGCCTAAAAGGTCTCTTTATTTTGTTTAGATAACCTAAATTTTCTTTTAACCTTAGGTAAAAAAAGGAAATTCATTGTAGCTCTATGAATGGGATTTGGAAGAGTTCTAATGCCTCAATTAAAAAATTTCAAGATGTGAATCCATTACACTTTAACCAATGGAGGGTCTTGATGAGAAAGAGTAGCACACCACTAAAAAGATTGCTATTTGATTGAAAAGCCATTGTAGAAACCATTTTGTGCCTAGAGAAGACAAAGCTAAATAGATTGCTAGGATTTCCAAATGCTTTTAATGAAAAAGTTCCTTTGATTTGAGTTGGATCCCTCATAGTGAGGAGAGTACCAAGATTCTATCCTTTCTATGTTGGCCAACCAAAAGGCACACCTAAACTAATACAATTCCTAATGAAAAATTTTAGGCTTCATTTCCCTCAAGATCCTTGAGAATTCATTTAGCATATAGCAAAATACCTTGCTAACAAATCAAGAGAAAACCCAAGCCACCAAAATTATGGGTAAGAAAATATATTAAACCTGAATTGGACGCAGAATTGTGAACTCGAGAGACCAGCGTCATGCTCAGAAAAAATGAGTGCATTGGGCAAACGATGCAGAATGGCCTCCTCTACCACCGTACAACCCAAACCTGCCTCCATGGTACAATTGCGGTATTATGAAAACCCCAAGTCACAACTCCAAGAGTTACACTAGAGACTCATGGGTTCAAGATAACATTCCTAACCCTAACTGTTGGCACTCAATGGGCTCCAACCAAGCGGATGCACATCTAAAGGATGTCTATCAACGTTTGGCTAGGGGTGAATCTAGGGATAGAGATTTTGTTTGGCGGGGTCAACAACACCCTAAATATCAAAGTAACATTTATCATTCTCCCCATAACCACCCCAAACATTACTCCTTAGGTCATAATCATCCTAACCATTCCTCCTCCTCCCATAGTAACCCCTTGTCTTGAAATCTACGTAATGCAAATAAGGAGAATGAAATCCCTCTGCATCACAAGACCCCACAAAAACAAATCCACAGAGGAGAAATGAGATTAAAAGTTACTCTCACCCTAAATATGGAGTCTCAAACTCTAAGGACTTCTGGTGAGATTTGTTGGACTATGGTTCAACATCTCAAAACAGCTCCATGGGTGACAAACCCTTTGTCAAGAATGGAGCTAAGAAAAGGGGAAACAAAGAATGGAGGCTATTTCTGATGATTCATGTATTTGGACGCTCAATATGCAGAATATGAACAAAATGTGCTCTTCGTGCAAATTTGGGGTGCCAACAAATAGCTTTCAAAAATTCGTACGTGGATGAAGGAAAACTAGTATGAGCATTTTGACATAATAATGGTTTGTGCATCTTCACTCTTTATTTTATTTAAAAATGCCACTATCAAGGATAACAATTTATGAAAAGGGTCTTTCTGTTGCGGGGAAACCTTTATAGGAATTCTTGACTGGAAATTTAACACATCTTTAGAAGCCCTAAATTTGTTTCCTCATCTAGTCTATTTTTCTTTGTCTTTCCTTCTTGTGGAATTCTTAGATACCTGTTCCATCAAACAAATTGTATCTCATTTTGGAAATTTTCTAAAAAGTGAATTTTTAATTGCACATGTAAAGCCCACCATTAGGATTTGGGCTCTGATCAGAAAAATCTCAACTTCAATTCCTTTGAGGATATGCTTATCTACTAGCAAGGGAATTGGATTCAGCCGATTTCATGGGAATCCTCATTATGGAAGGAAGCAACATTTTCGTCGATTCAAACATTTTTTCTTGTGTCGAACCAATGGATTTTTCAGCCACATCTAGGGCCTTGGGTTCAAACCAATAGTCTAATAGCAACCAACCCAGCCGTGTTTCACTAGTTTCTTCACTTCAACAAGAATCTTCTACAAAGAAGAACTTGGTTATTGAGATCATAAACAAAAAATTTGAGCAAACCTCTCAAGATATTTCTTGGGAACTTGGGGATAAATCCAATGAGCCTCCCCTCATTAACCATCCCTCTTCTCCATCTCACCCAGCTTTTCACTCTAAAAAAGATATAACAAGTTTTGAATATCTTCTTAATAGCTTGAAAGATGACCTCATGAAATTTGTAAATGATGCAATGATTAAGGCCACAAAAGATCTCATAGAGGAAATAGCTGATGAGGTCCTTGAGAAACTTGAGTCAAAAGTAAAATCTCCTCCTATTTCACAATCTGCCTCTAAAAGAATTTACTCAACTTTTCTGAAAATGCTCTTCCATCCATGACTAATTCTAACACAACTCCACTTGACCTCCTCTCATCCCCACCCATCTCAAAATCTAACTCTGACCTCAAGGCCCTCATTAATCCTAAAAGAAAACATGGACATAAATCTAAAAAGGAGAAAACCAACATTTAGATTGCAGCAAGGCTTCAATCCACACAAGAAATGAATCTTTGATCAGCTTCTAAGATGGGTGAAGGGATTAACTCCCCTCCCCAACTTGAATAGTGTGATCCTTCTGTGGGGAGAAAATCCTCATAAAGAATCAAGAGAACGAGGGGAGACAGTATGTATCCTCGAGAACAATGAGGATCCTCTCATGGAATGTTAGGGGCTTAAATTCCCCTAAAAAATGATGCATCATAAAGCATCGGCTTCTCAGATCTCTTTCAAAAATAATTCTCCTACAAGAAACAAAATTGTCTTGTCAATCAACTTTAGAATTTTTTGATCCTTGGATGGATTGGGGCTTTATTTCCTCACTTGCTCAAGGGGCTTCAGGAGGCCTAGCTCTCTTGTGGGATAAGCAATATGTCATAATAGATCAATTTGAATCAAAAGATAACTGGATTAGAGCATTGGTTATGTGCTTAAGATTTTTTTTTTTTTGGCTCTATAATATTTATAGTCTATGCACTATCTCTAGCAAGAGACAAATTTTGAGGAAAATTTCTCTCAGTATTGCTTCCTGCATTAAAGAATATAAGATCCTAGCTGGGGATTTCAATGTGGTTAGAAATCTCTCCAAAAAAAAATGGTGGCATAATACCCCTGAAAGCAGTAATGGATTTTAACAATTTCCTCATGTCCAAAAATCTTTATGACTGTCTTATGAAAAATGGAACATTTACTTGGACAAAAAAAGAGGGAAATTTTTTCCCAGATTGTGGAAAAACTTGATCATTTCTTACTTTCAGATAACTGGTTATCAACTTCATGGGATTTCCCCTCAATAATTCATACCCTATCATGCTTAGATCACTTTCTAATCTCTCTCTCGATCTTTGAAGACAGGGGTATCACCAAAATCTCATTTAAACTTGAAGCCATGTGGCTTCGTGATATAAATTTCATCAGTTTAGTAAAAGAGTGGTGGCAGAATTATCCTTTCTTCAAAGGAACTAGGATGTTTCAGTTAAGCAAAAAGCTTCAATACTTGAAAAGTAAAATTAAGGATTGGAACAAAAGTCATTTCAAAAATATTTTCTCAGAAAAGTAGCGTATCGAATTAGAACTTTATAATCTTTATGAGGAAGTAATTAAAAGGGGTATGGGAAATGAACACTATCAAAGAGAAGTTGTTAATGGATGCACTTGATGAAGTTCTCACCCATGAAGAATGTTACTGGAGACAGAAGTCTAGAGAGATTTGGCTAAAAGAGGGAGACAAAAACACGAAATTTTTTCATGCCTCGACGAAAATTTGTCGTCAATCAAACAAGATCTTTTCAATTCATTCTTCTTCTAGGGATTCCCTTTATTCGAAGAAGGATATTGGATTGGAAGCAATTTACTTTTCTGAAAACTTATTGGCTCCATAAACAATCCACAAATATCTAGAAAATAACTTGATAATTGATAATATTCCATCATTAATTTCAACTGGACAAAAAAAAAATTTAATGGCTAAATTCTCCTTGGAAGAAATTAAAACATTGGTATTCTCGATGGAAGCAGAGAAAGCCCTAGGTCCAGATGGTTTCACAATTTTTTTTTCAAAAATGTTGGGACTTTGTGGGGAAAGATATTCTTTTATCTTTGGAGGAATCAAGAAGGTACAAAAACATGCTCAAGGAATTGAATTCCACCTTTCTTGCTATCATTCTAAAAAAATCAGATCCTTCATCATTTAATGATTTTAAACCGATAGCACTATGCAACTCTTTTTACAATATTTTCACCGAAGCTATCACTTCTAGAATTACAAAGTTGCTTCCCTTAATCATCTCTCAAGAACAAGGCGGTTTTGTTCATGGGAAGAATACTCTTCAAGGGGAAATCTTGGCACATGAAGTACTTCACTCAATCATGTAAGATTAATCTCCAATAGTGGTTCTTAAACTAGACATGTCAAAGGCATATGATCGAGTGAATTGGGACTTCCTAATGACAATTCTAAAAGAAATTGGCTTTAGTAACAGCTGGTGTAAATGGATATACTCCTGTATTTTAGGTGATAGATTCTTAGTAATAATAAATGGAACCCCCTATGGATTTTTTGCACCCTCACAAGGAGTGAGACAAGGAGGTCCTCTATCTCTGTTTCTTTTTATCTTAATGGCTAAGAGGTTGAGCAGATCCATAATCTAAGCATGAGAATCTAGACAGTGAAAAGGAATTCATGCCCATCTATTCCCCACTCCAATTTCTCACTCCCTTTTTGTTGATGATACCCTTCTCATGGGAAAAACCACAATGGAAGAGGCCAAGGTGATGAAAAGAATAGTTTTAGACTACTATTCATATTTGGGTCAACTATGTAATTTTGAAAAATAAAAAAAAATCTTTTTAAATGTCAATCATGTTGTACAATCCAAAATAATAAATTTTGGGGCTTCCAATGTGGTTCAATCCCCTGCAAATACTTGGGCATTACCTTCTTCTCAAGAAAGGAGAAACATGAATTTTGGGATAGTTTAATTTCCTCAATCACTAGCAGGATTTCACTTTGGAAATCAAAGTGGTTAACTTTAGCTAGGAAATTGGTGATGCTTAAATCAGTCTTTTGTTCTCTCCCAATCTATCTCATGACAGTATTGAATCTTCTGAAAGGTAAGGGAAAGGGAATACAAAATATTTATAGAGACTTTTTATGGACAAAAAATTTAACTTCTAAGAAGAAACTATTGCTTGTTGCATGGGAAACTATTTGTGACCCCAAGTCCAAGGGTGGAGCAGGTGTAAGAGACATCTTCCTACAAAATAAAGCCCTTGGTGCAAAACTGATATAGAAAATATACTCTACACCTGAAGTAAGATGGTGCAAAATAATGAAATACAAATACTTAGAATCTCAAGAAAGGGAAAGGATTTTTACTCAAAGGGATCTTCCTAAGGGATCAAAAATTTAGAATTTCATTTCATTTTGTAGAACATTAATTCTTCCTCATCTCTCATGAATTATCAATAATGAGGAAAAATCTCTCTTCTGGGAAGATGCTTGAAATAGCCATAAACCTCTCTAGACACTTGGAGACTAGAAACAAATAGAATTTCCACTCAAAGCCAAATGGGGTAACAAAGTTTGAGATTATATAGAAGTTGATCCTTTGGATCCTTATCAAATTAAGTGGAAAAACTTTGATTTTCTCCAAGTTCCTTCTACTTTAAAGACCTCTCTAAAAGTCGAACTTACTCAAAGACATATTTTTATCCAATAAACATGATGAAATCATTTGGAAAAAATCCAAGCCGGGGCAATATAATGTTAAAGATGGATATAACTCTTTAGCCTTGAGTAAACTTGAGAACCCATAGCCTTGCAGACTCTATTGGGCCCCAAATGTTCTACCAAAAGCATGAACTTTTGCATGGTTAGCTATTAAAGACATAATCTTAACAAGGTTGAGATTGGATAGGTTGGCAATCACCCCTCTGTTTTCTTGTGTCATTTGTGGTAATGCTATTGAAACAACAGATTACCTTCTTCTAGGTCGTGACTTTTGTCATTAATGTTGGATGTGGGTAATGAATAAATTGGGATGGTCAAGCCCTCTCCAAAATTCTATCCTCCAATAGTTCATCTCATGGCCCTTCCTATTTAATTCCTCATCATTTTCTTGTTTATGGGAGATCTACCCCTCCATAATAATTTAGAATATTTGTTTGGAAAGAAACAATAGAATTTTCAGAAAAAAGCATTCCTCTTTATCTCAAGTATTGCAAAAATTTGAGGTTTCAATTTATAAAGTGTCTTCGACTTGTTTAAAAATGCACATCAATGTAAACACTTCTCTTCATGGGATGCTCTCATCCTGAAAAATTGGAAGCTTTTGAAGCTTCCAAGAGCTATCTCTAATTCTAATAAAACCCAAAAGGTCAAAAAAGACACCTTGAAGTGGTCCCCTCCACTTAGAGACTTTGTCAAATTAAATTTTAACAAAGCCTCGAGAGGCAATCTAGGAAAATCAAGTATAGTAGCTATCTTAAGGGATTGGAAAGGTGATTTCATTGGAGTTGTTTGTGAATTTATTCTAGATGGTACAAATAATGTGGCCAAACTAAAAGCTTTGAGCTTAGGACTAAAATTTGCAAGGAAACTTTCAATCTCCCAAATTTACATTGAAGGAGATTCAATGGTAATAATTTCGGCTCTAAACAATAGAGGATTAGATTCCTGGCACCTAGATTATATCTTGTCCCATACTCTGAAACAACCTAAAAACTTTTTCACTTTTCAAATTTCTCATTGCTATAAAGAGATAAACTCATTTTTAGATTTCCTTGCTAAGACAAATTTTTTTGCATAGGATTGTGTTCATCTTTTCTTGAAGTCTTGATTGCCTACCTTTAGTCCTGGGGTACTTTTTATCAATCATCTAAGGTTTCAGTGAAAAAAGCTAGTCGTTGTCTTCAAAATTATTTTAAAAGCGAGGTCCCTAAATGCTTGTAAAATGTTAGTCTTATTCCATCTTTCAAGGACATGCTTAGTGGACTTTCATCATTCCACAGTTCTAATTGTTGTTGGCCCCACATTTCATAAAATCTGGGCTATGAAATTTGCAACTTATTTTTGCTAGTACATTATTCCTCCATGGGTATTTTTTGGTTAAAGGTTTGACGACGGGTTATTAAAAGAAGAGAGTCAAAAGTTATATTTTTATGAAAATACATTTTTTATGATATTAATGCAGCTTGCTACCATTTGCATTCTCTTGCACGTTAGCTTGTTCTAACACACAGATGTTGCCTCGTCACTCACTTGTGTCTCCTAACATGAACTTGTTGTGCTTTGAGAATACATTCTTGTTGTTTCCAATATTCCTCCTTGGATTTGGAAATTAAATCTTCTGCATAATTTATTTCTTGATCAACCATCGTACTTCTGAAAAATTTAACTATATTGCAGATAGAAATTTTCTTCCCTCTGCTTCCAATTTTGGAAAGAGGTAACTTTTTCTTTGATAATCACCAAAGAATATTTTTAATTTAGCATATTTTTGGCACAATTTGTGAATTTTGAAACTATACTGGTGGGGTGAACATTCCCGAGGATCCAAGCCTTATTAGTAGATTGGCATTAAATGTGAAAACAACATTTTGTACTTCATGCCTAACATGGTGGTTGCTTATGTCGAAAGCCAATTTTGGCTCTAGATGCATCCATTATTTTCTCCCCACTTTGTGGGTGTTCACCAACCAGATATTTATCTTGTTGATGTACATCTCAAGATTTTTTAGTAGTAATTATTGGAGAATTGCTAAATTTTACGGCTCCTAGAGTCACGAATTATTTCCAACGCAGGTGAAATACCTGGCACTTGGAAGAACTTGAATGCCTATATGTACTTGTTCAGCCTGCTCATTTAATTCAATTATATTGGCAAGCATGTGTATGGTCTCTTTGGTGGCACTTGGGTGGCAAAGTTTCTTTAAATGGATTACTAGTTATTCATAACTCATAATGTTTTTCTGGTTATTGGCTCTTCTTCTGGTGGTAACTATGGAAAATTTGTTTAGGGTGCTAATTCCCCCCAGAATTCATGAGATTAATGAAAACACCCCACTTTCAAAAGAGAAATTAAAGACCTTTTGGTTTAAATGCAAACAAGTTCTTGATGCTATTCAAGTGGTTCTGGGTTTCAATTGGATGGAGTTGAATTGCATGGGTTTACCTTACAAGTTCGCCTCAAGGTTTGTCTCAAACCTAATGGAAATTCTCTGGTGTGCTGAAATGGTTAAATTTTTGGTGGGTACCTACCTTCTCCCACATGTTTTCCCCCTTTCAACATTGCAACCCGCTTTGGAGAGCTATGACATTCTACACGGCTCGAATTCAGTGGGGGTGTCTTATGCAAGCAACATCTCTTATTAGATAGGAACCTTTCATGACTTCTTTATGTTATGGCACATGGTTTATTAAATGACTACCCTCAAGATTTTAATATTCAACTCTCAATTTTGAGAAATCATTATGGTAACTCGGCTTGTGATCCCATCAACGAGCTATTCAAAGTAGTTTGTCTACTAATTAGACATTGTCTTATAGAGCCTCATGTGGAGCCATTCTTCCCACCACCTTTAGATATTGCATCTTCAAAAGAAAGCACCCCATAAAATCCTCTTTAAATCAGGGCTTTTTGGGAAACCGCCTTGCGCTCAGTTTATCTTTTAAGTTTACTTTCTACATTTCAAATTTTTGGTTCAATTTCAATTCTTATTACTAAGCATGTATGCCAGTTTTTTATTTTTTTTGCTTAAAAGTGTAGGTTGTGACGGCCTCCTCTTGACATGTCATATTGTCTTCTCCCTTTGGGGTTTTTCTATTGCTTCATTCTAGTACTCTGTGTGTTCTTGGCTTTTCTATGTGGGTTCCCCGTTCCATGATATATTCAGGAGCCTGGTGCTTTCATTAGTCTTTCTATGTGAGCTTTGTTCTTGCACACCTTTCTATAGGGCTTGTTTCCTCATCGTTTGATCTTTGGAAAATTACTTCTCTTCTAGATTCGGTCTCTTTGTTGTTTTGGTAATCTACAATATGCTTATTGTATATCTTGTTGGATTGCACCCCCATTATGGAATTCTCTCAATTGGGGTGCAAATTTTCTTGATGTATATTTTCCCAATTTTTTATCTCTCAAGAGGGACTTATAAATTATTTTTGAGTAATTCCTGAGGACTTTGACTGCTTCATGTAACCTATTTTCTACTTAATAAAAAAATTTGTGGCTTTGACATCTTTAAAAAAAAAAACATTATGGGTAAGACAATAATATTAATGAGAAACTTGATAAAATCTTTGGCTCCCATCATATTAGGTCCAAAAAAAGTCTCTAAGAAATTTTTCATTTTTAAGAGGCTTTCAAGGGCACCCAACAAGGGAAGTAGTACCATGTGTGGAAACCAACACTTTAGAATAAATCTAGAATTTTTAGCCAAAGAAAGAGGTTTGGTAATCTAGTAATTAAGTTTTTCTCAATCCTAGCAACAACTTGCCAAAGGGCAATAGGAGAAGCATGACAAGCAAAGGGAATTCCAAGAAAGTGAAATACTTCCTCATGATCAATTATTTCTAGCTATTTTTTTATAAAATAGTATGGATTAATAAGAAAACATTTCCCTTAGCATGAGAAACTTTTTTCCATTGGATTACTTAAGCTAGAGACCTAGCAAAAAGTATCAAGGTATTGACTAATCTGCTTAATATTATCTGTAGACACTTAAAAATGACCTAGGCCTGCAAGCTCTATTTTTACCACTTTCATCTTAGCATAATTATGATATTTAATTATGTCCTCAGTCCACATTCAGCTATTAATTAAATAATACATTATTATTTAATTAATTCATGTCTCTTGTATTCTTCATGGTTATTAAATAAATAAATTTTATTTATTTATTCAATACGCCACTAAGGGTCTATTATCTTCTTACAATTAAATAAATTTATTAATTTATTTAATTACCTTTATTCATTTATTCTTCCTGATTATTAAATAAATGAATTTCATTTATTTATTTAATGTCACTAATTCTCATAATTAAATGAATTTATTATTTTATTTAATTATTAAATCATATCTTCTAAATTAAATAATTATTTTTAATTATTTAATTGTCAAAATTAACATTTCTCTCATTTTAAATAAGTTAATTATTTAAAACGATATCACATTCTTGACTGACAGTTCATTTTAGTAAATAATATAAAAATCGATTATTTATTCTCTCACAAAATCCATATTTTGAGTTGATTTAATTCAAATTGGTAACTTTCTTCCAAAAATCAAGTAATTGAGCAAATTATTGATTTTCCAAATCTGATCTTTAGTTCAACTCTTATCTTCCTGATTTTTCGAATCTCACAAATCAGGCAGTCTTTATCTTCTTGATTTTTGAAAATCTTGATTTTTCTAATTAATTATCTTATTTATTCTCCATCGCCGATTTGATTTTCTTAGATGACATCTCGACTACTCACTTAATGATTTTTCCCTAACCCTGATTAGGGATTGTCAGATTAAATCTTGTCCTCTGATTTTAGGTTTCTATAGAAAGTCGATCTCATTCATCCATTCAAAATGGAATTTTCTATAAAATGCTATTTTGCTCACATTTTGAGATTACACACATGAATTTCGTTATTCTTGCTCATAAATACTTAGAGTTTACTTGGCATTTTAGAATCATATTGTCATAGGCATAGGCATAGTTTTATTTAAATCCTTCAAATCTTGTGTAGGACATAGGTATAGTCAAATAATTGCCCGTACGTTCGATCTGAGGGCAACATTTGCAGCAAGTTAGGAGGTGCTACAAAGAGGAATCATGGAAGCTTCAACGATCATCTGGTATAAACATTTCTTCTCTTAGTTTTCAATGTACTTCAGAGTTCTTTGGGTTTATATGCATTGTTTATTTGCTAACATCTAACATACCTAAAATTTAACCTTTGATACATTGGTGAACCCGATGTTTTTGTAGAGAAATTTGTGTGTTTTCTTGTTTATTTTCGTTGTTTTGCAGGTTACAGCCAAGAATTCATATGAAATCCCATCATCTTCTTTTGAGCACAAAAAAATGGGAGAATAAAATATTTTAAAACCATTATCTAGGTTTTGTAGGTCTCGTTCTCAGCTTTCTGGAACTTCAAACAGTTTAAAATTTTGTTAAGATTTGAGAAAGTTATGGCCATTTTAGTGATCACAATTTTTAAGCTTTAGCTATTAAAACTTGAATTTTCTTTTGTTTATAACACTTTTGTCTTGTAGGACTTTGCAAAACCTTTTTTGGGTTTTGAAGGTCTATGTCTTAGCTTTCCATAGATATCTACGGTTTAAAATTTTGTTTAGTTTTGAGAAATTTATCACTATTTTAGTTTGTTGTTTTCATTTAAGTTTTTTTACTAATCTTTGTTTGCAGCGTGTGGCGGTTACATTTCGTAGGTCCAAGACTGGTGGATAAAACTCCTAACTTGTGGTCTTGCAGGTTCGAATGTCGAAGACTCACTACTAAACAATGTGCTTGTTTTTTTTAGATTAAAACACATTTACTTTTAGTGCACTTAAAATGAACATGTTTTTGTACTTTGTTTGACTGTGTTTGCAAAATGGTAGGTGATTATGCTCTCACCTTGTGAAAACTTGTGATAAAAAAAATAGACCCATTTTTTTTATTTTTTTATACACCCTTTACGACTTAGTAATCGAAGTATCCTCTCCCCTTGCGCTTTCGAGTGATCCTGGGTGTAAGATAAATGGTTACTAACTCTAGAACTTGGGCTTGTTCTAGTGGGAAAAAGTACTCACCCCAGGACGACTTAGATCGATAGCACCCTGAACTCGAGGGACTTCCAACCGGTATATAAAAGTGGATTCTTGGGGAAAGCCCAAGAATCACGCGTATGGTTCCGACGAGATGGATCTGAAAGGGGACTCTCTCTGCATGGATCATGCCCTATGAACGAAATGCCCTTACTAAACACCCACTGTTTTAGAGGCCAGCCATTTTTCAGCTGTTGCTTGGTATAGTGCAGGGTACAATATCATGCCCGAAGACACTCACTACTGATCCCCTTGAGTAGAGATAGCAGTTCTTGGGAATTCATTACCCAAGAATTCGAAGTTGGTGTGCTCGAATGATGTTAATGAGTCGTGGAGGGGAGCCAATTCCACAAAACTTCTAAGCTATCCACTCTCGAGAAGGAAAGGTGTTTAGCACCAATCTGGGGTATATCGGTGGGTTATATCAAGTATACAAACCCTTGGCCTATTGGCCTATTAGGATTGTGCTTGTCTCATATGCGTTTGCATACACCAAAATATCATGATTTCCAAGTGTTTGTTGGATACTAAAATGAAACAAACAACACTCAAACATCTCAAAACAAACAGTCAAACTTTAAACAATTCGGGTTTTTTACCACAAATATTATAAAATTTGACTTTTTAATAGTCTGCACCACATCTGTTAAATTGCAATCAACCTTTTGCAATGCATTTGTCACATCTTGAGATGCATCTATCTGTCATAATAAAATCCCTATCAAAACTCGATCCTAGACACTGTTCGACTCTTGCAATGCATTTGTCACATCTTGAGACGCATCTGTCTGTCATAATAGAATCCATGTCAAAACTTGAGCCCAGACACTGTCTGACTCTTGCAATGCATTTGCATTCCTGAAACATAATTGATACTTGAAACGATGCATTTGACATATTGAAACACAATTGATACCTTAAACGACGCATCTAACAAATTGCAACGCAATTGACACCTGAAACGCCGCAATTGCCTGTGACCTCAGAAAACATTATTACTATCAAAAATCCTGAGGCTAAACAATTGCAAACATATTTTATGCATCTTTGTCTATAGTCTTTGTCAACAACCAGGTCATCCATCATTGCACCTTAGAATTGATTGCACCTTAGAGTTCCCTTGGCCCTTGCATTTGACATTTTGCACTTTAGTCGTCTGTCATTCATTTTGGTCGTCATTATCACTTTGCATTTAACAACATCATGACATCCACCACATTTTCTTCCCTTCAAAAAAATATTGATAGGCTTGCTAGTAAAGTTGAATACCAGTTATTCTGTAGAGGTCAATACCAACAAGCCTTAGACTTTAGGAGACAATTCCTCCAAACCGAAAATCAATGTCCTTCGTACCAACAATCCATGAGTCCTAGTCCTCCGTTTGTCTACCCTCACTACCAAAAGTCACTTAACACCATCCATGACATTAGTCCACAACAAACATCCATTAATCAGCCTTATCCTAACTTTGACAAGGGAAACCAACTGTCCACTAGTCCATTTCAAGTCTCCACGTCATATGCTAGTCCTTCACCTATCAATACCGTCCAAGTCTACATGCCTTATCAACCATCTACCAACTCATTTCATGTCCCCACATCATACCATATCGATCCGGTCCAAGTCTCCACGACCCATTTTAGTCAACCTTACACCAATATAGTCCAAATCCCCATGTCATATCCTATGATGTCACGAACTAATCCAGTCCAAGTCCCCATGTCATATCCTATGATGTCTCAAACTAATCCAGTCCAAGTCCCCATGTCATATCCTATGTCGTCACCAACCAATCCAGTCCAAGTCTTTATGTCATATCCTATGTTGTCACATACTGGTCCAGTACAAGTCTCCATGTCCTATCCTAGTCCTTCACACACCAATCCAGTCCAAGTCTCCATGTCATATCCTAGTCCTTCACATACTAGTCTAGTCCAAGTCTCCACGTCCTATCCTAGTCCTTCATCCATTAATCATTTTCAAGTCACTCCCTCCCAAGCCACATTTAGTCATGAAAATTCTATCATTACTCAAAGCCACATCCCATTGTCTAAACTTGAGGATACATGTCAAAACGAAAGCCCAAAGCATGACCTTATAATGTCACCCTCATGTTAAGAACAAGGTAGCCCATCCCATGACCCTATCTTAAAGTCCATTCAAGAAGTCCTTCAAGATAATCATGACATCCAAAACACACCTACCCTTGACAATGATTCTATTTCCAATTATATAATGCATGACAACCCCATCTTTGACTAAGACCCTACCATTGACCAAGAAGTCCAAGACAATCCACTCCTTGACCTTTACGCCATTCATGATCAAACACTTGCCGACCCTATACAGGTCTCAACTATTGATAGTTTCCAAAATGAGACACTTGCTTCCATGACACACATATATGATATTCCTCAAGAACAAGAGTATTTCATTATGGACATATTTGCAAATGATCAAGCTATAGCTGAATTTACTGGACTCTATAACACTAACCATAACGATGGCTTCAACATCGACTTGGAAGCACCAATAGAATCATCTGAACCTGGCATGACACAAGATCAGACCAAAGATATCAGTCAAAAATATGTCCAACATGACAATGAAGCTAAGACACTTTATCAACTAGGGTCATCTATCTTTATCAAAGCAGGCTTCCTCACAGACAAAAGTATTCCAAGTAATAGTGTCCACATACATCATGATGGGTTAGCATCTTGTTTTCGAAACAATAAATACCCCATTGCAAACAAAATTTGTCAAAGCATGCAATATCAAGGCAAAGGACTAGGCATACATGAGCAAGGCATTCAAGAACCAATACAACTTCAAGAAAATTACAGACATCAAGGTCTTGGATATTCTTCAGTTATCAAATAAAACGATGTCAGTGGAACCTCCTCGATACTGGGGGAAACCTTGTCAGATACAGATGTCAAAATGGAGTCCATGAGTGATCCTTGTCATAAGATTTCTGCCAACACCTCTTCCATCCACACCAGAAACCGTCATTCTCAACATCTTAAACCTTCCCTTTGGAGCCAACAAAAACAAAAGTCATACAACTCAAAAGGTCAAAATCAAATGTCAAAGGCCATTGAATTAGATAAAAAGACAACTGGGAAAATGGAATTAAAATGGATCCCAAAGAAAGATGGATCAAACAAGGAAAATATTCCAAATTCAAAAGTCAATCAAAATGTGGAGCCACAAGCAAAGAGGACTCCCACATATAAAAAATGTCCACCTCCTTCAAAATGGTCATCAAGCAAGGCATATAAAAGTGTTGGTTCCAAACACCGTCCCAATCAAAATTTCAAAATCCGTCATCCACCATCCCAAGTTTGGAAAATAAAAAGTGATTCGTCCAAATGTCCAAACAACCTTTCCACATCTAACATCATTCGTCATAATCCTACATCTCGTCTAAAGTCCAAAAATCTCACGTCACACATCCATCACATCTTGTGAGCAACTCTTTACCATAAGGACTCTCATGGCACTCTATCGCGATGTGTGTATTCTGATAAGGCCAACTCTAGTATCAGAAAGGATCACAATGACATCGATCAGTTGTATGCAAGCGCTATGATCCTGACAAAACAACTCCTTCAGCAAGGTCATTATTGGCATATCATGGCACCAGTATCTACATTGGCACCATCAGTGGATTCAGAATAGTCAGTGGTCATCTAAAGCATCCAGGCTATCCACAAAATCAGAAATACAAAAAACTTGAAAAATGTAAAACATCATCACCCTGATGAAAACCTAGCAAACAGGCGTCTTGATGACACCAAAAAAATAAAAAAGTCAAGAAAATAGTAAAGAGAAAAATTTCATCCAATGGTGAAAACCTAGCAAACAGGCGCCCTGGATAAGTACCATGATGAAAACCTGGCAAATAGGCGTCATGTGTAAAATAAATCATCTATGTGGACTTTTACACTTGGGGGCAAGTCGTCTCATTTCCCATGCCTTCCTCATGACATTTACGTCCATCTAAGCCCTATCATTTCCGCACATTTTTCCCATCTACCTTGGTCTTGACATAAAACTGGCACACATAAATCATGTTTTGGGAAAACTTTTGACATGCCTATCCTTTGGTCATACATTATCTATGAAATGTCATGTCATTACTGACATAACCTCATTATCCTTATGTGACATAGTCCTTAAAAATCATATGAAAATTCCCTTAGTCTCATGTCTCTCGTCCTTTACCAAGGCCACCTCTCATCCTTTCATTTATGTCACCTATCTTGGCTTTCCCTTGTCAAATGGTCTAAAGATACTCCATCATCCCTTTTAGTCCTAACCAAGTCATTCCAAATGCAACGATTCTAATCTATACAAGAAAATTATCCAAAACATTACTTGTCTTTGTTCCTGGCCCGGTTGTAGACCTCAATACTTTCGTCACATTATCGTCATCCTCACGTTGTTTCGGGATGCATCCTTCCCATGTCAAACAACGTTGTCATCACCTATCAATTGGTATTCAGCTTGACTAGGGGCACAATCATGTTTGTCCATGGATTCTCATGTGTAGGCATCAGTCACATGCATTTTTCGTGATCCACTTAAAGCATTCAAAAAGACAAAAACATCATAAAGTGTCTTGAAAAAAGACAAAAACATGATAAAATGTCCTAAAAAAAAGACCAAAAACATCACAAAATGTCCGGAAGAAAGACCTAAAAATTAAAAAATGTCCTAAAGAAACCACAACAAATGTCAAACTACTCAAAGAACGCAAAACAAAGCCACATTTCTGCATGTCTGTCACATTAGTCAAGTCTTTGTCATTTGTCTAAACTACGTTGTCTGCGTATTTGCTACGTAGGCAAGACTCATTTTTGAGTCCCCGAGACATTAGGTCAGTCCTTTTAGGTTTGTCAAAACAAAATCATGATGCAATCTTTGGTCATCAAGACAAAGTCATTGGTCATGTCAAACTACAAGGTCTCTAAGTGTATGATGTAGGCAAGGCCATCTATTGATGAGCCCTCGAGGCCGCACTAGGTCAGTCCATTAGGGTTCATGGAATTACACTGGCACACATGTCAAAAGTCTTCAAGCCAAGACAAATCATTTTCCAAATAGGAAAACCCCTAAAACAAAGTATGGCAATCATTTATTCAAACATGACAATCACATCAGCATGTCAAAAAAATAGACATATGGTCAACACAAGTCAAACTTGGTCAAAACAAGTCAAATGATCATAACCTATCAAACTGTCAACTCTTGGTTATCTTTCAGATGTGTCCTTCTAAAGAATAGCTTCTATCATTCATGCCTTAGGATGTGTCCTTCCTAGGAATCATCACTGTCATTCAACATTTTGAGGGATCCTTTTGACATCTAAGCATCACTCCTCTCGACATCAGTATTCTTCAGATGTGTCCTTCTAAAGAAAAAACTCTGTCATTTATGCCTTAGGATGTGTCCTTCCTAGGCATCGTCACCATCCATGTCACTGACATTTCAAGGGATCCCTTTTGACATTTAGGGATCAATCCTCTCGACATTGACATTATTTAGGATGTGTCCTTCCTGAATTTGACAATCTTCGACATTCGTCATCTTGGCATCACCAAAACTTTGACACCTTGACATCTCAACAACATCAAACCTCACATCTTGAAATCAAAACACTTAGAATCCAGACACACTTGGAAAACACTTGGCACTTTTCTTTTGGCTTTCATCATGTTACTAGTTTTTTAGCAAGATCCTAACAATAGGATTTAGAAAAGCAGCAACGTATCATGATTGTCTTATCTTGTCTTTTGGCTTTCATCATGTTACTAGCTTTTTAGCGAGATCCTGACAATGGGATTTAGAAAAGCAGTGACGTATCATGATTGTCTTATCTTGTCTTCTGGCTTTCATCATGTTACTACCTTTTCAGCGAGATCTTGATAACAGGATTTAGAAAAGCAACGACGTATCATGATTGTTTTATCTTATCTTTTGGATTTCATCATGTTACTAGCTTTTCAGCGAGATCCTAACAACATAATTTAGAAAAATAGTGACGTATCATGATTGTCTTATCTAGTCTTTTGGCTTTCATCATGTTACTAGTTTTTCAGCGAGATCCTGACAACATAATTTAGAAAAGCAGTGACGTATCATGATTGTCTTATCTTGTCTTTTGGCTTTCATCATGTTACTAGCTTTTCAGTGAGATCCTGACAATAGGATTTAGAAAAGCAGCGACGTATCATGATTTTCTTATCTTGTCTTTTGGCTTTCATCATGTTACTAGCTTTTCAACAAGATCCTGACAACAGGATTTAGGAAAGCAACGACGTATCATGATTGTCTTATCTTGTATTTAGATCTTTTATCATGTTACTAGTTTTTCAGCGAGATCCCAACAACAATATTTAGAGAAGCAACGACGTATCATGATGTTTGTCCTATCTCTTGACACGCATGTTACTAGTTTCTCAGCGAGGTCCTGATTAAGGGATTTAGAAAAACAACAACGTATCATGATAATGGCTTTATTGTTGTATTTTGGAAATCATGCTGCTAGTTTTTCAAGGATGTCCTAGAAATAGGATTTAGAGAAGCAATGGCATTTCATGAATTGTCCTTGTCTTTTTCTTCTTGTGGTTGATTATGACAAAAAGACGGGAAATTGCACTCTTCGTGTGAGTCATGATCATCCTTGTCTGTGACTTCTTGTCTTATGTGATGGTACGACCTTGTACACCTTGATCTATGTCATATCATGGTGTTTGTTGGCCATTACAACAGTCTGCCCAATGATAATTAAGAACAGTAATAATTAAAGTCCTATGCTAAATTTTTGAAGGATTTGGTCTAGGAACTAACATGCATCTCTTTATGTCTTGTCATCTTCTCTCACTCATCTCATATAGGCATTCCATCCATATCTTTTTCACTAACATTTCTTTGTCTCTTCATATTCTAGTCTTCTCATCCATTTCGAGAGCACACCCGTGTTCTTGGAACCCATCTATCCTCTTGAGGGGGCATACCATAACCCTCGTCATTTTTCCTCATCGTGTTTTGCACTGGGGCATGACTTTAGCTTATTTTCTTTGTCACAATGTGACATGCTACATTATGACAAAGAGGGGAAAAACGTAAATGACCTAGGCTTGCAAGCTCTATTTTTACCACTTTCATCCTAGCATTTAATTATGAGATTTAATTATGTCCTTGGTCCACATTCAGCTATTAATTAAATAATACATTATTATTTAATTAATTCATGTCTCTTGTATTCTTCATGATTATTAAATAAATAAATTATATTTATTTATTCAATACGTCACTAAGGGTCTATTATCTTCTTACAATTAAATAAATTTATTAATTTATTTAATTGCCTTTATTCATTTATTCTTCTTGATTATTAAATAAATCAATTTCATTTATTTATTTAATGTCACTAATTCTCATAATTAAATGAATTTATTATTTTATTTAATTATTAAATCACATCTTCTAAATTAAATAATTATTTTTAATTATTTAATTGTCAAAATTAACATTTCTCTCATTTTAAATAAGTTAATTATTTAAAATGATATCACATTCTTGACTGATAGTTCATTTTAGTAAATAATCTAAAAAACGATTATTTATTATCTCACAAAATCCATATTTTGAGTTGATTTAATTCAAATTGGTAACTTTCTTCCAAAAATCAAGTAATTGAGCAAATTATTGATTTTCCAAATCTGATCTTCAGTTCAACTCGTATCTTCTTGATTTTTTGAATCTCACAAATCAGGCAGTCTTTATCTTCTTGATTTTTGAAAATCTTGATTTTTCTAATTAATTATCTCATTTATTCTCCACCGCTGATTTGATTTTCTCATATGACATCTCGACCACTCACTTAATGATTTTTCCCTAACCCTGATTAAGGATTGTTAGATTAAATCTTGTCCTCTAATTTTAGGTCTCTATCGAAAGTCGATCTCGTCCGTCCAAACAAAATGGCATTTTCTATAAAATGCTATTTTGCTCACATTTTGAGATTACACACATGAATTTCGTTATTCTTGTGCATAAATACTTAGAGTTTACTTGGAATTTTAGAATCATATTGTCATAGGTAGAGGAATAGTTTTATTTAAATCCTTCAAAGCTTGTGTAGGACATAGGCATAGTCGAAGAATTGCTCGTACGTTCAATCTAAGGGAAACATTTGCAACAAGTTAGGAGGTGCTACGAAGAGGAATCATGAAAGCTTCAACAATCATCTGGTATAAACGTTTCTTCTCTTAGTTTTCAATGTACTTCGTAGTTCTTTGGGTTTATATGCATTGTTGATTTGCTAACATCTAACATACCTAAAATTTACCCTTAGATACATTATCTTCATCTTCAATGAGGGCAAGTGTAGACACTTAAAATTGTCCTAAATGGTATTACACATTTGAATCCGATATACTAACATCGTTTCATCCTAAATTTCATCCTTTCTTCACCTATTTGATTAAATCAGCCTAATTATTTAATTAAATGCATCATTTTCATCTATTAATCTAATTGACCTAATTGGGTTAATTCACCCCCTCTTGCACTAACATTTCACCCTGTTTAATTAAATAATGTCTATTATTTAATTTAAACCATAAGTCCTCTTATTTAATTAAATAACCATAAGTTATTTAATTAAATATCATATTTGCATCCTGTTTTCATTAAGTAAATCAATAATTTAATGAAGATCATATTATTCTCCATCTTGCACATTCAAATTTAGTTTTAGCTAAACTAAATTGATAATTTCCCCCCATCCACTTACATAGGGAATATTCCAAAGGAATATTCTCCTATTTGGCTCCAAAATTAGAATGATTTCTTTCAAACAAACTTTGTAAAAAACTTTCGAAGTTGTTACAAAGTGTGTTTGTTGAAATCATTCTCAACCCTTGATCTTTTCTTGATCCATGTGATCTTTGATTCTCATCCATTGATGAAAATCCTTGATCCATGTTTCACCCTCCTTTTCATCTTGACCATTGGTAGATCAAATCAATCTAAGCCCTTAATTTTTCATTTTCTTTCCTATAAATACATCATTATTTGGAGAGAAATGGATCCACCTTTTTAGAGAAAACTTATGTTGTTGAAAATCACACTCATTTGCATCCATTTTTTATGTTTAAGAGAATTTTAGATTAATTTTCATGCATAATTAGCTTAAACCTCAATTAATGGCTTCCATGGTAACTTAGTTTGCATCCATTTAGGATATTTTGAATCTAGGGATTTCATCTTTGAATCTTGTATGCATTTAGCATAGATTGCATACATTTACATCAAACATCTTAGATGTTATCATGTTAAACTAGCTTTCATCATGTTTTTGTTCATCTATTTCATTAGTTTCTATCGATTTTAATCAATAAAATCGATTGGAAAAGGTCATATTATCCAAGGGATTGGGAAAGGGTCACCATTCCACATCAATGCAACACCACTCCCCCAATAACATAAGATTCAATGTCTTAGAATAGGTGTTTATCAAGCTTTCTTGTTTTAGCATGTTAGTTTTAATGGCCTCTTCGCTTTGTTGATATTGAATATCTTATTGGGATCATAACTTAGTTAATTAAATAGGATTTGAATTCGTTTATATCTAGCATGTTTAGTTAACACTATGATTTTGGTCACATTTTGGCACTAGAAGGAGGGAAGTACTTATCAAATCTGATAAATTTCTCTTTAGATTCTCATTTTCTTTTGTTTGTAGGTTCAACGACACAATTAATTTAGCGACACATGATTTAATTTTGTCACCACATGTCTTAAATAGTGACTAACTAATTTCTATTCACGTGATGAATTTTGTTATAGCGACACATTTGATATGGTGACACTATTGATGTCACTATTTACTGCAGAGCGACACATCTAATTTTTTAATATAGCGACACACTTGCTATATGGCAACACATCTGAGGAAATTTAGTGTTGGAATTGATTTCAGCATCAGTTTTTACTAGTAAACAAAATAGAGGATGAATTTTGACATGTGCTTTAAATTTTTGATTTCATCTAATTTCTAACATGTCACTAACTTTTGGTTTTTGTTTTTGAGGCTAACTCGTTTTGCAGATTTGGGCAATAAAATTTGAAGTGAAGGATCATATCATCATTTGACTATATATTGTAACAAGTGTTTTTATGCTTATGGGGAAATTATAACCCATTTTTATGATGATTTACTTCACATTTTAGGACCAACTAAATTTCCTTTTGGGTTTAAAATTAAAATTCAAAGTTGGTTAAAATTGAACCCACATATCCATATTTTGTAATGTTGGTTTAAAATTGAACAAAAAAATCAAACACTTCAATTTGGTGCTTAAAATGAACTCATTATGCTTGTCAAGGTTAAAATGAATGCTTGTTTGATTTTCTTGTGTGTACTTGTTGTGCATATCCTCTTCCCTTGTGCTTCGTGCGATCTTGGGTGAAGAGAAACACACAAGTATACTTTTCTTCTTGGAAGCACCTATCCTCTCCCCTTGCACCTTTTGGAAATCTTGGGTGATGAAATAATTTTAAGCTTCACAATCTATGTTACCTTTAGTGGGCCTGCCTCCCAACTTGTGAGAGGGAACGACCCAAGCAGTACTTTCATTTTGGTATGCTATATAAATATTTGGTGTGACGAAATTCATTAGCCAACTGGTGTTCATGTCTTATACCGACAAATGTCTCCCTTATTATCTACATGATACGTAATAATCCTTAGATTTTTCTAAGGATTGAGAGGCCTCTTAATTGAGTGAATCGTGACATGTATAGACACCAATTTATCTCAAAAATCCTTATTAAGAACCTTTTTTAGTCATGGCTCACCAATTTTATCTATGAAGCATATTTTAAGGTAGTGCATTAGAATAGCATTGTTCCAAGAAATTACTTACCATGTTCAGTTTTTGGTTGAGGAAATAAAGAAAATAGGGAAGGAACTTTTTTACTTGGCTTGTCAAGATGGTACATTTCCTTGACATGGCCTATTTTTCCATTCCATCTTCATGGATTAATAATCTCTTAGGGGATGATGGTAAGCCTACTAAGAAATACACACCCACTTGAGCTAGGGTCGTAATTGCTTGTGATTCAGTTTAATACTTTGCTCGGTTCCAAAATATCTCAAACACACATCAACAAGTTTCTCAAAATTTCAAACCCTTTGGTTTAAACATGGATACCCTTTGAAAACTCTTGATATTTATGCTTTTCTTAAGGATTCTATCCTTAGATACTTCTAGAATTTTGGCTTAGATCTAAATCCACACTTTCCAAAGTTAACATAGGTAACTATGCACCTAACTTCATGATTTTCACATAATGGACTTTGTGAAATGAAGCATGTTTTTGACATAGACATCTTAGTTTGAAATTTGAGCAAGACATTGCATGTGGTAAAAATAACTTCATTAATCCAAGATTAAATCAAATAAACACCCCACATTGATGTATGTTCAAACTTTGACTCCCCAAAAAACTAGCAAATTGAGACAAGGAAAGTATTGCAAAACATTGAGTCCAAGTTCCATTTTACCAAAAAAAAATGAGTTCCATGGTCCAAATCATTGAGTTCTATTGTAAAAATAATTTGAGTCCTATTTTACCAAAATCATTGAGTTCTTGAACTATTATAACTTTAGAGGTATACCATTTTTCTCACTACCTTTGTCTTGCAAAATAAAGGTCCATTCTAGGTTAACATTTTGGGTCAAGCATTTCATCCACACTTCATCATATTTCACACTTCACTTCACCAAACTTTGTGAACTTTTGAAATACACTAACACTGTGGACCTAGACATCTATCAACCCAAACCCTAACTCAGCTACTTTGTGTGTGAAATGGATCCTTTTCCATGCATTTAGTTAAGTTAGTTATCACCTTTGTGGACTAGTTTATCTTGAAAGGTCATAAGTCTACCTTGAAATATTTACAAGTTCATTTTCATCTTTATCCATGATACCAAAACAATCAAAATTGTTGTCCCAAAAGTTTGCAAAGATCACTATCCATATCATTCACCTTTTTCATCTCCCATTCACATCATTGGTCCAAATGACTTAGAGGGTCCCTTCTACCAAAATTTGAGTCAATTAGAGAGTTTCAAAACTATAAATCTCAAACACACCTCTCCCATCGTTGACCCACAATCTATGGTTACAACAAGATCACAACACAAGAGAATCAAGGAAGAAACCAAAGTCCCATCCACCACAAGTGATCCAAACTCACAATAATTTGATCCAAGGAGTCATTCTACCCCCTCACAAAAATCCCAAGATTCATTGGGACAATATGAGGTAGAAGATGTCACAAACAACCCATTTGAGCTTATTAAAGAAGAAATCCTTGAGTATAAACAAGAACATAAAGCCTTAGATAAAGTGGCTCCAATTCCCCCATATTTTATTGCAAAAACCTTGGCACAAGGCTTGAATCTATCCATGATTCAACCAACTCCATCGCTTATGCCAAGTCAACCCTTAACATATAGTCTTGCAACTATACTAGGAACCAACCTTTTTCTCACTTCATGTCTAGGAACAAACAAAAATTTAGGTATTCACATCATGACCATTCCATTAACCACCAACTTTCCCCAAAACACAAGCTGGACATCAACATTTATCAAACCATATACATTCCATGATGCCACAATTACCTCAACATTTCGAGCACAACCATCTTCATCCATCACCACAAATACTTCAAGTGTGCCTAACGTTACACAAGGTAATGTGAACCAAGTGCCTCAAGTATGAAAACAAGGGCAAGTTAACACTCTCACACAAATTCAACCCTTGACAAATGCTTCCAACAACCCCATTCACACATCAAAACAAGTGCTTACCCAAAATACTCAAGTCAATCCACCATCCACATCAAACCCATCTATCATCAATCCAAATCAAAGAAACACATTTATCACAAACCCCATCAACAAAGGTAATGCCTTGGTCCCTCATCAAACAAAATAAGAGAACCCTCAACACATCGGTCAAGGGAACCCTTCAAGTCAATTTATCATAGGTTAGAATGTGCCATTAACATCGCAATACCAAATGGCACCATCATCTTTACCATTGGTTCCCAAAATCGTGCAAAATCAAATGGGGTCCCAAATCTACATTCCTCCCTCCCAATCGATAATCTTACAATGAATTATAGCACAAAAAAACTGCAACCATCTCAAATCAATCAACAACTCATGATCACCCAAAATTCATCCCAACAACAAAAAACTTTCATGTCACTAGAACAACGAGCTCACTCTCTAGCTTTGCAATAGGTGTAATAATCTTATCAACAAGCCTTACAACAACAACAACAAGCTCAACAACAAGCCTTAATCACACAACAACAACATCAAGCTCAACAAAAAGCCTTATTCACACAACAAAAACATCAAGCTCAATAGCAAGCCTTAGTTGCACAACAAAAACAACAAGCCCAACAAAAAGACTTAGTTGCACAACAACAAGCACTCCTAGCACAACAACAACAAGTTCTTGCACAACAAAAACAGGTCTATACTATAATCCTCAAAAAAACATCATCAATCCAAATACGTTAGGAGCATATACACCTCTACCACCATCACCCCGATAGTATCAAACTCCACCCTACACACCATACAACACCCCATCATATCAAAATCCCACTTACACTTCATGCACCATCCCACTATACACACCTTTTTCTCCTCCATCAAAACCACAAGATGATATGGCATCACAACTCAAGGCACTAACACAACAAATGCAAGACATTCAAATGGGAAAAACGAAGAAGCCCCATACAAAATAATAGAAACATCGCAATGATACCTTTCCCTCCCAGTTTTGAGGTTCCTAAATTTGATAAATAAAAAGGGAGAGGAAATCCTATGGATCACATCAAAGAATTCAATGTCATGTGTATGGAGGTTTCCTACAATAATTCCTATTTTATGCACCTCTTTCCACAAAGTTTGATAGGTCCAGCCATCGATTGGTTTTCACAGTTACCTTGAGGTATCCAAAACTTTCAAGAAATCATCGATAGATTCATAGATATCTTATCCTTCAATATTGACATGGATGTAAGCTTAGAAGAGTTATACACAATCAAGAAAAACAAAGGAGACCAATTTCTTGCAAATATGGAGACAAAGAGCTAGTAAGAGCAAGTGGCCCATTCCTGACGAACAACAAGTGGGTATTATCATAGAAAATGTTGATCCAGATCTATCCTTCCACTTAAAGATGCAACATATCACCATTTATGATGAGATTTTCCCTAGGGCCCTCAAAATTGAGAGATCCTTAATCTCACAGGGAAACACACAAGTGTATAAAGACAATCGCCCATCCACTAGTTCTAACGACAAGCCTCGATTTTGGTCCAAGAACAAGAATGTTACTAATGATGGTGTTGTTGATGCAAAGGTGATCTTAACTACTCCTAGACCATAAAACACCCAAATGATAAACACACAACATGAACCACAAAGAACAAAAAATTCTCCTAAGCAACAATTCACTCCCTTAGGGGAACCTATGGAAGATGTGTTGAAGAGGTTGATACAATCTAATATTATCTCACTCCTAGATTTCTCAAACTATCAAGAACCACAAGTCAAACCTCATAGCTATAGTGACAATATTTTTTATGAATTTCACCGATACAAAGGTCACAATACACAAAATTATTTTAGACTCTAACATCTAATAGAAGATCTTATTGAACAAGGAGACATTGATGTCGATCAAAATTTTGGGAATGAAAATATGAAAATTTACACAAACCCTATGCCTAATGATGGAAAAATAAAAGATTCAGGAAAGGAATAAACTTAAAACAATGTAAACCATTCCCATGATACCACAGTGGGACATATTTATGTTATTCCTTCATCACCACATGAGGAATCAAACACATATCAAGATGCAGTTTTAAAACAAAGTTCAAATTCATCAACAATGTCTAACATTATTTCATATCGTAATAGCATCAAGTATGTATTATATTACAATATCTCTCCCACATATGACTTCATGATTGGGCATGTTGAAGAAGTTCCAAATGAGCAAGAAATATCCCTTATTGCACCCATACCCACAAACTGATGCAAAGAGTCTTTTATCGATGATATATCATCCACCCAAGGATCATGTCAAGAAGAGGCTCTTGAGGATAACGAAAGTTACTCCAAATCGATTCAGGATCAAGAACCCCATCCCCAGAGTTTCACCAAGAGCTAAGGGACATCTTCCAAACCATTTCAAACTCCAAAGATGTCCCTGATATCACCCTTGAGATGTTTCTTTCCAATGGACTTATAAACGTTCTTCATCCAAAACAAGAATCTCCCACTCTTGATATTCCCACACAAGAGCAAGCAACAATCAAGATTCTTGATTCTTACAGTGATTGTGCATCATCTTTTGAAGCAGTATCAATAGACAAATATGTCTTAGAATTACAACAAACAATTCATATTCTTGAACAATAGGAACCCATAGCAATATCATGTGTTCATGACAAGTCATATTCAATGGCTATGGATCAGAGAATACATTATCAGGGCAAAGGATTAAGTATTGTTAATACCTTCACAACACTAAGGGAAATCTTGTCTACAACAAACATCAACATATGGGCATGAAGGATCCTTATGATGAAAGTAATATCAACACTACAACTAGTCATATCATGAATCATCATCCACCCATCATCTCATACTCAAATTGGGACTAACGTAAAAGGAAAGATTCTTATCAAAACAAGGAGAAGATCATCAAAGAAAATGAAGCAGTAAAGAAAAAGGGACATGTCAAGTACAAATGGATACCAAAGAAAAATAAAGAAATTTATCCCACCAAAACTCCATTAGTCAAAGAAACTATAGGGAAAAATAAAAAAGGGAAATGTATCCATCAAAAGCATCCTAAAAAAAAGCATGTTTCTCAAGCAAGGAACGAAGTATATCTAGTGGTTGGTCCTAATTCCGTGAAAACCTCCATTCCCACCCATAATTTCTCATCTTTCCAAGTTGGAGAGTCAAAGGTTCCAAACCATCAACCAATCCATATCATATTCCTTCATACATATCATCATCCACTCCATTTATGATATCCAATTCTTGCATCGATCATGTGTTGGCAGCTACTCTTCATCCTAAGGATTCAGAAGGTACCATATCATGATGTGTACACATAGACAAGGTTAATTTTGATATCCACAAGGAATATCAGAGTTCTTCAAGGTTACATTCAAGTGCTCTATCTTAGCAAAGAAACTTCTTCAAGTAGGATATTTCTTGCATGTTATGACAATGACCTCTACATTAGTTCCACCAGGTGGTTCAACATGAGGGTAAAACTTCCAAAAACTCAAAAAATTAAGAAAATAGTAAAAATAAAAATCATCCTCCAGTGAAAACCAGTACAGTGGCGCTTTGGGAAAGTACTATGATGAAAACCTAGCAAACAAGTGTCATGAGTAGAATTGAGCATCTATATGATCCTTCTCAAACAAAATCATCTCATCCTTGTCATGATAAATCCAATGTTCCCTCCCTCCATCCAATCCAGATTTATTCAGATATTCTTGTTTATCTTGATCTTGACAAAGATTCAGTGTATACTTCAACTCTACTCTTGGAAAATTTTTGACAGGCTCTTTACCATTTTATCTCATGAAGTCCCATAGCCCATATCTAGCATGATAAAACTTTGTTGAAACTCTTCACATATACATTACCTATCTCAGTTTGTACATTGAACTATGAAGCATTACTAGACACTGGGGGTGGGTTATTGCACTCTTGTTTTCAAATAACTCTCGATCCATGTCTTATATCTCATAGCATGACATCGACATCATGATCTAGGTATCATTTATCCTCAAAATTGCATTGAAAATCCTAAAAACATCCATAAAACCTCATCAAAATTCCAAACACACTTGCAAAATCAAAAAATATAAAAACAACAAAACCCTATACAGATAAAATCCAAAACGTTCAAAACACATCAAAAATTCAAAAATAGCACCATGTTGAACTACATTGTCTTTGAGCTTGAACGTAGGCACTAAGGCCATCACTGATGTGCCCCCAAGACACTTTAGGTTAGCAGTCCATCATAGTAAACTTGCAATCCATCAATTTTTCATCTCTCATCAATAAACAAGTCAGCATCGGTCGAACTACATGGTCTCTATGTGTATAACATAGGCAAGGCTCATCTTTGATGTGCACTCGAGGCCCCTAGGATAGTCTGTTAGGTTAGGTTCTTTTTCAAAACTTGAAAAATCCCAAAACATTTAAAATTTTGAAAACCCCTAAAACATTTGAAAATGTAGAATACACAAAAACATTTGAAAACTCAGAAAACCCCAAAACATTTGAAAATATTTGAAAATCCCAAAATATTTGAAAATTGAAAACCCAAAACATTGGAAAACATTAAGAAAACCCTAAACAACCTCCATTAATTGAAAATAAAAACATTCACATAAACTTTCAAAAAGACCAAAAATAGCCTCAAAACATTATTTAAAATATCCAAAAACATTGAAATATTCCAAAAAATCCAAAACCACCCATCCCATTTCACTTTCACTCACAATAAACTTCCATCCATAATAAATAGATCATCACACTCAACCTTTGGTAACACAAACGGAAAACAAGTACAACAATCAACAAAAGTAGAACATTTAAATTCAAAAATCAAACTCTTGTTCATTATCAAACATGTCAATCGAACTTTATATCAACGATCTTTCAAACAACTTATCAAACTTCCAACATCTGATAATACATCCTAGGATGCATCCTTCCTACAATGGGCATTATCATTGGCAATCACTTTGGATATTTATCTTAAAACAAAACACACCTTTGGCAAGAGATATAGATAAAATAGACTATTGGTTTTTTATCTTGTCTTATGATTTATCTTATTGAACCATTCTGAGGACCTCTCGATGATGTCTAAATTATTTAGAGAGAAAGGAATGGGGCATTGATTGTTCTCTTTTGTTTGTTTTTCTTGTGGGATATTCTTGTAAAATAACTTTGGTGAATACTTGCTTAGTTGTGTGTAGGGAGGTCATTTGGAGTAGGTTGTTGACTATTACATATGCTTTGGTCCAAAATATTCTAAACTTCTAAACTACATTCCAATGAGGTTTTTCGTAGGTCAAGGTGTGAACAAGGCTTATCCTATCTGTTTGCAGATTCAAATACCATCACACTAGATACAACACCATCCTAGTTATCAATACCTTGATGCATCGTGTCTATGTGCTATATCAAAAATAAGGAATGATGGAGAGTCCCAATCCCAGATATGAGAAAATCATCACTCTCATCACCATATCTAATAAAGTCTCGATGCATCATGGACTTTTTGGACTTCTGAATCAATCTCAAAATCAATGGTCAATCCATCCATCTTATTCTTCTCATTCTTTTTTCTTTACTAACATTTCTATCCAAGTATCAAGTGTGTGTGATATATCAAAATATACATGAGACTACCCATGGCCGATGACTGTCTATACATCATCAAAACTATCTACATCAGGCATCAGAGCTTTCTAGTCCTCTTTAAGCCAAACTGATCTTACACCTTTGTTGAGAGATCAACCTAAAATTCTAAATTTCTGCCTAATCTCTCGAGGGGGTAGGGTACTACCTTATTTTCTCTTCCACTAGGGCAATAGTGGGGAATCTAAAAAATAAAATTAAAGATAATTCTTTATTGGAGCAGTAGTTTTAATCCAAAAAGTGTCAATCTTTGAACCAATGTAACAAGTACCTCTCTTCAAAGAGGGGAAAAATGTAGAAACTTTAAATTGTCCTAAATGGTATTCCACACTTGAATCTAATATACTAACATCGTTTCATTTGGAATTTCATCTTATTTTTGCCTATTTGATTAAATAAGCCTAATTATTTAATTAAATGCATCATTTTCATCTATTAATCTAATTGACTTAATTGGGTTAATTCACCCCCTCTCGCACTAACATTTCACCCCGCTTAATTAAATAATGTAAATTATTTAATCTAAACCCTAAGTCCTCTTATTTAATTAAATAACCCTAAGCTATTTAATTAAATATCATACTTGCATCCCTTTTTCATTAAATAAATCAAAACTTTAATTAATATCATATTATTCTCCATCTTGCACATTCAAATTTAGTTTTAATTAAACTAAATTCTAATTTCCCTCCATCCACTTGCATATGAAATATTCCAATGAAATATTCTTCTATTTGGCTCCAAAATTGGAATGATTTCTTTCAAGCAAACTTTGTAACAAACTTTCAAAGTTGTTACAAAGTTTGTTTGTTGAAATCATTCTCAACCCTTGAGATTTTCTTGATCCATGTGATCTTTGATTCTCATCCATTAATGAAAATCTGTGATCCATGTTTCACCCTCCTTTTCATTGACCATTGATAGATCAAATCAATCTAAGCCCTTAATTTTTCATTTTCTTTCCTATAAATGCATCACTATTTGGAGAGAAATGGATCCACCTTTTCAGAGCAAACTTAGTTATTGAAAATCACACTCATTTTCATCCATGTTTTATGTTTGAAAGCATTTTAGATTAATTTTCATGCATAATTAGTTTAAACCTCCATTAATGGCTTCCATGGTAACTTAGTTTGCATCCATTTAGCATATTTTGAATCTAGGAATTGCAACTTTGAATCTTGTACACATTTAGCATAGATTGCATACATTTACATCAAACATCTTAGCTTTTATCATGTTAAAGTAGCTTTCATCATGTTTTCCTTCATCTTTTTCATCATTTTCCATCAATTTTAATCAATAAAATCAATTGGAAAAGCTCATATTATTCAAGGGATTGGGATAGGGTTGTCATTCCACATCAATACGACACCACTCCCCCAATAGGATAAGATTCAATGTCTTAGAATAGATTTTTTTCAATCTTTCTTATTTTAGCATGTTAGTTTTAATGGCCTCTTCACTTTTTTTTATTGAATATCTTATTGGGATCATGACTTAGATAATTAAATAGGCTTTGAATTTTTTGGATCTAGCATGTTTAGTTAACACTATGATTATGGTCACGGTAAGAATTGAATCATTGATAAAATCACCATTTTATAATTGGTTAGGAGAACTGGGTAGGGAAATCCTCTTAAATAGAGTTTGATAATTTGCATGAGCCAATAAATAGCCAAATCATTTTACTATAACCACGTAAAAAGCTAGATCGAGAGGGAATCCTTTATAGATGGACTAAAAAAGACTAAATGGCTTAGATTTTCAATCATTAATGGTAAAATTAATTTATGCTTTAATACAAAACAACATCTACACATACTAAATAAAATGAGGACCAAACCCAAGCACTTGAATCTTAGCAAGAATAAAATGCCACACAAATAGTTGTAAGCCTTGGCAAGATCAACTTTGATAAAGAAATGGAAGATTGTGAAGGACACTAATTTAATTCCATTACTTCATAAACAAAACACATATTACCTAAGATAAATTTAGATTTGATAAAACCATTTTCATTATGGTAGATAAGCTAAGAAAGAAGAAGCATAAGATTAAGATCCAAATCTTTGGAAATAACCTTATATGAGACATTCGACAAAGTGATAGGCAACTAGTTGTTGATTTCTTCAAGGTCTCCATACTCAAGTATAAAATTGATATTCCCTTTATTAATTAAATCTCCTAAGGATTTAGAATGAAATGCCTTGATATAGACCTTATAAAAATCATCACTCATTGAGTCCCAATAGGCTTTGTAAAATTTGCAAGGAAATCCATCCAAACTAGGAGCTTTGTAATTAGATATTACAAAAATAACCTTTTGTAAATCTTCTTTGGTGAGAATCTAATCACAAAAAATATGTTGGGAATTAGAAATTCAATAGGGAACCATATTTAGGTACTAATACAATAAAACCACTCTAAATCGAGTGTGCTCTTGAGTAACAAAAACTTTCTTATAATTCTAAATAAAAAATATCAAGAATATTGTTAAGGAGTTATTTCCCTTCCCTGATTTTTAATGGTTTTAGATGTGTGGTGAGCATGCAAAACATAGAAAAATATTTTGAGAACTTGTCTCCAATCTTAGGCTAGTGAATTTGATATTTGATTTGATCTCCATGTGTAATGTGAGCATTTGTAACCAATTTAATGTGGTAGAACCAAGCCACTCAAACCTAAGAAGTCAAATCAAAAGGCTACACTTTCAAAGTGTTGTTGGCTTGGTCAAGTTGTAAAACCCCAAGCCAAACATCCAAACATTAGCTAATTTAACTAACTATTTTTCAAAAGAAAAACATATGAATAAATCTTAATAGAAAAGATACAACATTGGCATGTTTTACTACATACCAATGCACACACATAGTATCATTCCAAGCATAATTACACATAATACATAACCAATCTATTATGATGCTTCTTTACATCATGCACATTGTCAAACAATAAAAAAACTTGTAAGACATCACCATTGCACCAAGCAAGGTGGCACAAGTGAAACACTTACCAATCATGAAATGAAACCACCATGATGAACCTATGAGAGGGTGAAACTACACCATAATGATAATTGGATCCTAATGCTATGGAACCACTCTAATTTTCAATTAAGTTGGTGTTTATACTAGGTATACACGTAGCTCAAAGGACCGAAGAATCCCTAATTGAAAATTTTATCTTTCATAAGAGGTTGAAATTGGAATAAACTGCTAATTCACAAAAGAGGGGAAAAAGAATGTAAACAATTACCTACTGCTACGTGTGCCTAATGCTTAATACTATAACTGTTAATCATTAAACCGCAATGTCCTAACCTAGCTAATCCTCTGGGGTATGAAACCAAAAATTAAGTTACATAATCCAATTCATGAATTACAACACATGCATTCATAAATATATAGCTAAAAACTACCAATTGAATTCAATAATGCATTATCTAATCTTACAATAGAAACTAAAGTAGTTCAGGAGTACCTCAAGTGGCCCTTGCTTGAGTTATTTCTTCTATAGGATTTATCAAACACTCACTTAGAAAATCATGATGTCAAATCAATTCTCCTTATTATATTCTAACACTAAAATATTACATAAAATCCAATAGGAAAATTGTTGAAGATTTTTATTCAATAACACATTCTATTCATAATACTATTGTAACTATAGAGTAATAATGGTAACTGAATAACTATGTAACTAGATCTCCTCCTTGATAGAAGATCCTTCTATATAGGGTATGTGAGGAGTTTCATTATGCTTGGATTGAAAATAAACTTATATAACAATTGTCAACTCTCCCTCAAAGATAGGAAGAGGATTGAGTTTGAAAAAAAAAACAATAACTATCTAGAATAGGAGTAGAAAAACCAAATATGGACTCTATTTCTAAGAAATTGACCATCATAATAGAAACATGTTCACAAAATAGTCATGTCATAGATCACTCCTACTGTAGTTAGACTCCTCCTACTTGTCTTATTTGGTGAGTAAGAGTGATATTCGATGAATCACATACTGATTAGTAAACGATCACATCTATTTCCTTCTAAAAGTGTTGTGCCCTATTCAGTTGACTTCTTCTCTACAAAAATTTGCAATCCTTATGTTACGGGCTAAGAAACCCATTATTGTGGGTTGATATTCCTTCTTGCTACAAATAGTTCCTAAGGCCTACTAAATTTCATATACATTCATGAATTCATGCATATACGTATCAACATAACATGTTTCCATTTCCACATGCTTAAGAAAACTTAAAAGTATATAAAAGGTATAAAAGGTTTAGTCATGTCTTAAAACTTATCAAAAAGAGATGATGGAAAGTATAAAATAGTAAAAGGAAACTATCCAATTATAGGGCCATTAAATCCCACAATTTTTTTCCCCATGAGCACCACACAAGGGTAGGATGAGGGAAACATTTACCTCAAATTCATTCCTAAAACACACTTGAAGATACTCACAACACCAAGAAAAACCTATGCAAGCAGTGGGACAACTAGGAGATATATTACACCTTGAATAGATAGACAACTATATAATTTCCCTTGATGTAATACACTTAGTAGGCCAAGGTGGGATATCTAGAAACCAAATACATGAAATATAATGAAAAAATTTCATAAGAAATTTCCCCACAAGGAGTATAAACCCCCATCAATAGGAATGACAAGTCATTTTTATGTAAGGGTATACATCCCAATATAATAGATGGTAAAAATTCTAGTCGACAACACTTTTTCATGAAGAAAAAACATCAAAAGACTCACAAGACTAAGGGGAAAAATTTTATATACAAAGTTTCCCCGATAAATACCCAAAAATACCCATTGTCTAATAAAATAAAGGACTATTATGAACTAGAGGACTACAATGCATGCCAAAGGACTAAAAATGTAGAAAGGGAACTAGTACACCAAAAATAACACTAGCATTCCCCTTCTTAGGTATCCACTTTTTTCACCAACATCAAAATTTGTGTTGGAGTGCAAAATTTGTGCTATATTCCTTTTATTGCATTGTAGTCATGATTAGAGATTGATTGAATAATGGTTTTTAGGTCTGATGCTCAAGGATAACACCCTAAACTCACAAAGAATATTACAACACAAATGGACTCTAAAATTACCATAAATGATCAAGAAACCATGGTGGATATTCACACTCAATCTTTGAAATGCAACCAAATGGATAAGACACTTCCCAGAATTGGAAGGTCAACAAGGGATTCCAAGATGAGTCTAAGAATACAAAGGACAAAGGGAAATATTCTCCAAACTCCCCACTTTTCCTCCTACCGTTAGGGTAACCAAAATGTAATCACCCCATGGAGGGTGCTAACACACAACCCAACACTAAGATGATGAAACTAACACATGGGTGTGTACATAAATATGGGGAACCAAAAAGTGGCCACAAACACTTTATTGTCCATGGGAATAAAAATATAATTGAATTAAATAACATGATTCATTATGTCTTATTAGTGATCAAACCTAGGTCGATCACTACCAAGCCATAATGAGTGTGTTATAAGTGATATTTTTTTATTGTTAACACAAAAAAAAGAGGAGGCCAAGCTCATTTGAGCTTGACCTAATTTCTTGGAAGTCCTAATTTTTTGCATTTTTGAGATCTTTGAGTGAACCCAATATAATACAATACTACAATTGCATGAGGTCAAGGAGGTAAGATTTTTAGATTTTAGTAGTTTAATACAAAATATTGCTTCTACATTTATTTGATTTTTTTAATTTTAGGAATTAAAAATTCCTCAACACTCCCAAACATTAGTTCCCCAAATTGCGTGGAGGGAATTCCTACTAAAGAGCAAGTAGAGCCTAACTCTTATGAAACTCCTCCATCTTGTGAGATGGTGAAATGGGATCTAAGGCTAATGGTTAACCTAAATCACTCATTCCACCATGGAGTATTGGGGGACACAAAAGTAACCAAGATAAAATATTTGGTTGTGGTCCTCAAGGAAGAACCAAAAAAAACTGGCTAGGTCCCTTTTTGTTGTGTGGTTTGATAATGGGATAATTGATTGATTGATGATATTTATATTTCCAATTAAGTAAATTAAGACTAAAGAGATGGACTATTGCAAATTTTGAAATATATAGAACATAACTACAAAAATTGAAAGTAGATTTGGGAAATGCAAATAGATGGGCACCTATGATGTAAATTTGAGGTTGATTTGGCTAGATTAGGGCACTAGGTGCCCTATTCTAGAGATGTTGAATTTTTTCTTTTGAAAAAAAGTGTAGGTACAATAGGGTCTACAAGTCTTTGATTGTAAAAATCTAGATCTGGGGTTCAATAGTTTGTGAATCATTAGCTTTTCCTTAATTTAATGAGAGAAGGTGATTGAATGCTTTCCTAGGGTTTTAATGATTTGAGATCTTACATCCACTTTAATCCACTTTAGACTTGTAACTTGCAAGAAGGACAAGGGAAGAAGGGTTGTGTCATATAGGGGATTGCCTCGATAAAACCTAGTTTTGGTGTTTCCACCTCTATAAACAACTATCATGAAAATGATATAAAGCTTGTGTTCTATGGAGAGTAAAGGAAAATGGATACAAATGAATGATAAATGACAATGTTGTAACTTACCACTCAAATATGCATTCCTTTTTGGAATTAAGTCATTTGTCTCACCTTATTTATACAAGGAGAAATTAAAGGTTTCTTGAAGATCCTACAAGTGTTAGTGCACATAACAATAATAAACATGAAACATGAAATATATTACTATACATAAACATGATTTTTTTGATGTGTTGTAGACATGACTTGGCTAAAAGAGTGTTGTAGATATTCTTCTTATTCTACTCTTGAATTTTCTTAAATTACCTTTTGAATTTTTCTTGAGATCAAAACTTCATTAGGTAGCTTAGATGTTCAAATGGAAGGAAAGACTTATATTTATATGAGTTTCAGCATATTTTGGATTAACCATTATGTCAAGCTGATAATTGATTTTGTATTTTTAAGCATATTGAGGCTGACAATAATATTTAAAATATAAGGCCTAATTCGGGGAGATAGGGGCATTGGGTGCCCTAGTCCAACCCTATTTTTCTTTTTAAATATTTGTAAAAAAAAAATCCTAGATTTAATGTAATTTCCTAAAAAAAATAGAAATTAAATAGGTAATAAATAGGCATAATTAGGCACATGCACTTAGAAGGGAGCCAAACATAGTGTGAAATTGTCAAGGGTGACAATTTATGAGGCTACACATCTATCCCTAGACCTCCTCATGACACACAAACTATTAGGTCAAATTGAAAATAATAAAAATAAACTCCAAACATTGATTGATATATTATAATTTCTAATGTAACTGCTTCACATCGAAGAGCCCTCACATCATTGTTTACTCTATCATTTATCATATATATTATATTAGTTGATAAATAAACATATAGAGCAATCATATGGAGAACATATGGAAGATAATTTACAAAGCTATCATATAAAAAGTAAAAGAGAAAAAATATTTGAAATCTAAGTTGTGAACATTGTTTATTGATTTGAGAACTATTGGTTGACATATTTTTCTTCTTGAAAATTAACTTAATATGACTCTTTATTTCCCAGAATGAAGAAAAATAACCAATGAAATTGTTGTCAATAGATTTGCACCCTATTGAATGCAATATTCAACAACCTACTGAAACATGGAAACCTCTTTCAG